>CM060965.1:12421348-12901348 GCA_030765045.1 Tenodera sinensis
AGCTTTTATGTGCTCACTTGGTTTATGTTGGCGAGCCTGTAAAATGTTTTCTGTGTATTTTAATAAGGTATTGAGGTGGTTATTGAATGGTTTTGAGAAGGAAAGGCTCAAACATAAATAATTCAAGCTTTTATGTTGGCGAACCCGTAAAAATATGTTTTCTGCGTATTTTAACAAAGTTTTGAGGTTGTGAATGCTTTTCTAGGAATACCTATATTGCGAGCTTATCGAAACAATAAAAGTAGCTTTGTTGTTTTATTACACCACTTTCGCTAAGAAAACAAAATGACGAGCGGAGCGTGCGGCGTGTTACAACCAAATAGAAGTTAGTGTCTTTGGCGGATTCATATCGATTTTAATACGGTAGGTGTTTCTATGCAACAAAATTTCGATCTCATCCCACTTTTAAGAGGATCGTATCCAAGGATTTAGTTGATCTGAATCCGCGTTTCCATGCAGTATTCAATCCGGAATGACAACTCAAATCGATTTGAATTCACCATGGAAACGTAGTAACTGTGATTGATTTTGTTATAGAAGGTAAAGGAATATTTTGGAGGGGTCTACACTCTCAGACTCCCCCCCAATGAGGATCCGATCCACAGCCTCATAACAAAACTGTCTGTCTATAAAATTTGGAGTTAAATGTGTGTACCAAGTTGTTCACTTTGTTTTCCGTCTTTAAGTTTTTTAAACCAGGAGCAGATCTCCCTTTTTAACTAACTCTGAACTAAACGAACGTGATTAAAAATGGTTTTTAAAATATACTTAATATTCGCACCTTGAATGCACTGACACGCAGTGCGTGCATCTCTTGTCTCACAGGTTGCTGTTATGACGCCATGATGCGAGTATTCGTGAAAATAGTTGAAGAATGGGTAGAGAAAGTAACGTGAATGTGTATAGATAAGGTTGTTCAGATGCTGCCTGTACCAATATGCGATAGTTAAACGATTAACAGATTGAGGAGGTCTTGAAGCGGGTTCGGTTGCTAGGTAATTAAGGGATGACAGCCCCAGAGAGGAGGGGTGGTAATTATTTTTAGCAGTACGGCGCCATAGAGCAGAGGACGCCGGACAATAAACAGTAAGTATACACTGCCTGCTGTGAAACACTTGTCACAAACAAATGCTTGCTGCCAGCGTCTTGTTTTCATTTCTCGAAATTAAAGCGGAAGCTTTGATATTTAGTTCTATTTTTACAGTGACGCGCTCTTCCAGATGCTCGCTAATTAATGTTACGGATAGCGACCGTGAAGGTCACTAAGACTCGAACCCTGGCTCGCAATCCATCATCGTTTTTATTCATGTTGAAAATTTCAAGTTCGTTTCTTTATCGTTCTGCGACGAACTCCAATTTATGAATATATGTATATGCATGTATTTACAAAGAAGCCCTGAAAGCAGAGGCGTATTCTGAAAAAGTTGCGACGGCATGCAACATGAAACATAACAATCTAATGTGTTGCACTCACATGACTTTCTCTCCTCACTCTTGTGCAAACTATTCATACAAACATTGATTCTTCTATCTACTTCAAATTAATAGAGATAAACATTTGTAGAAATTATCTTATCGCTGATTTTCTTGTACGTACAAGGGAAATACAGTAGGCTTCGAACGATGGTCAATTGTTTTAAGAGTGGTCGCTATATGATGACTTTGAAATTCTGCTCTCTTTGCATAATCAAGAAATTAAAAAAAAAAAAAAAAAAAAAAAAAAAAGAGAGAGAGAGAGAAATATCTCCGAAATGGTTCATTTCACAGACAAAAAAAGGATTTCACATAAATTGTGTGTTTCATCAAGATCTACATTTTTGTATAGTAAGATTTGGTCTATATCATGCGGTTTATCAATTATACAAAAGTCATAAAGAGTGAACAGGATTACATGGGATATAGCCAGAAAATTCAAAATATACATTTCATTTGCCATAAACATATCTTATACACTTGGCATTTCAATAAAACCTTTTAAGAGACATTTTTGAGAACATCAAAATGTTTCATGTAAAGGGTAGTTTAGGATGAAGGAATTTTCTTCAAAATCTTCGTGACTCATCCCTGAAAGATATAAAGCTTAAATACCAACTTTGGTTTTTAACCGACTTTTCGTTTTTGTTACGTTGTCCACAGACAGACAGACAGACAGACACACACACATACATACACACACACCACCGCAAACTACCCTTCAGACGAAAACAATTCCAAAAATGTTGATTTTGTAAAAAATGGTTCTATTGACTGAGTAAAATACGAAGTGTTTAAGACATTTTTATAACAAACGAAATGTATATTTTGAATTTTCTGTGAATATTCTTTGACGTCCTCTTCATTGTGAATGACTTTTGTGTAATTGGTAAACTGTAAAAGATCCTACTATACAAAAAATGTAGATATCATTAAAACACAATTTACCTCAAATACATTTTTTGTAGAGTTAACCATTTCCAAGATACCCCGTGTTATTGGTTTGAATTTTAAAAATGTGTTCTCAAATAGGAAGTCGTTACTGTTTCTTTTTGTTTTTTTAATGTTCTGACCATGTAAAGAGAGCGGAATTTTAAAGCCTTCACATAGGGGCCAACTCTTAAAATATTTGACTATCACTTAGGTCTGCTGTGTTCTGCTATTCCCATTGTACCTACAAGGAAACCATTTCCACACATATTTATCTCGATTAACATGAAGTGGATAGAAGAAGAAATGTTTTTGGTGGAATACAACAGAAAGTAATAAGATTTTGTATGAACAATAGTGGGTAGAGAAAGTCGTATGATGTGAAGCTGGCCTTTCTTGCCGATATTGACCCAGAACATCTGATATGACCCTCATCAATCAAAAGTTGGTACTTGAGTCTGTCAGTCACTAACTACGAGACGTGTGAACGCCTTCATCTGTTGTCACCGTATATTCTCCTTAATCCATCAAACAGGTATGTAGTGTATTGAGATTTCACACAAATACTTTTGAGCTCCCCGTAAATAAAGAAAACTTACTATTTAAGTTCGTATCTTCCAAAAAAGAGACAACAGTTTTTTTTTTTTTTTTTTTTTTTTTTTTCCAAACGTCCCCCTACCCAAAATAATCTTTCATGGACGATTTCTAGAAATGGAAAATGCACAATCACTACGTTCCCACGAGGAATTCAAATCGATTTGAGTTCTCATTCCGGATTGAATACTGCATGGAGGCGCAGCTTCAGATCGAACTGAATCCTTGGATCCGATCCTCTTAGAAAGTGGGGACGGATTGAAATTTTGTTGCATGGAAACACTTATCGGATTCAAATCGATTTGAATCCGCCAAAGATGCTAACTTCTACTGTATTCGTTGTAACACGCTGAACGCTCGTCATTTTGTTTTCTTAGTGAAAGTGGTGTAATAAAACACAACAATAAAGTAACTTTTTATTGTTTCTATATTCTCGCAATATATTCTTCTAAAACGCATTCACTAACCTGAAAACCTACTTAAACATTTTTACAGGTTCGCCAACATAAACCAAGCTTAAATTATTTGTGCTTGAGCCTTTCGTATCCAAATCGATCTCCTTCCGGATTGAATTCAACAGGGAAACCCGGATCATATTAAGAATGGAATTAGACTCAAATCTATTTCAATTCCCCATGGAAACGCAGTATATGTTGAAATATAGGCCAGTTATTACATACTATTACACTCATGCCCAATTTTCTTACCTTTCTGAACACCTGAAGTACCTATCCATGTGCAGTAAAAACAATTAACGGGGCATTAAAAATGGAGACAAAAGATTTGACGAATATTCTAGTAAATGGTCTACTAACGCAAATTCATTTATATTCATCATATGTCTAATTCCTCATTCCCCGAGATTAAAGGCTGACATTTATGGTGTTTTCACAACCTACTGGATTAGTTGTACTCCCAACTGAGAAAATAAATCTTAATTAAAATGTATTGTTATTGTAAGTTGTCAATCACTATTAATATTAAATAGTATTAAATAAATGAAGCGGTGCCGCGGCCGAGCTGTTAGACCAATCACCTACCACCTCGGGTTCAATACTAGGGACCCGTCTATGGTATTTGTGGTGGATGAAGCGGCGATAGGGTGGGTTTTCTCCGGGTTCTCCGGTTTTCCCCACCATTCATTCCACCAATTGCTCCATTATCACCTTTCCATTCATCGATTTCGCCTGCATTTCATATCATCCTCTTCCTCACTATCATACCTTGTGTTTGGCTAACCACCCGCTTCCAGGTGCTCACTCTGTCCGGTCCATAGGTTCCTGTGTTCCCCGACAGGCGTCTGACTCTAGACACTGACTTGTAAGTCCTACATAAGGGGAGGGTAATCACTTCCTCACTCTCATACTGACCACTTCACTCTGTCTGGTACATAGGTTCCTGTGTTCCCCGACAGACGTCTGACTCTAGACACTGACTTGTAAGTCCTACATAAGCGGAGGGTAATCACTTCCTCACTCTCATACTGACCACTTCACTCTGTCTGGTACATAGGTTCCTGTGTTCCCTGACAGGCGTCTGGCTCTAGACACTGGCTTGTAAGTCCTACATAAGGGGAGGGTAATCACTTCCTCACTCTCATACTGACCACTTCACTCTGTCTGGTACATAGGTTCCTGTGTTCCCTGACAGACGTCTGACTCTAGGCACTGGCTTGTAAGTCCTACATAAGGGGAGGGTAATCACTTCCTCACTCTCATACTGACCACTTCACTCTGTCTGATACATAGGTTCCTGTGTTCCCTGACAGACGTCTGACTCTAGACACTGGCTTGTAAGTCCTACATAAGGGGAGGGTAATCACTTCCTCACTCTCATACTGACCACTTCACTCTGTCTGGTACATAGGTTCCTGTGTTCCCTGTCAGACGTCGGACTCTAGACACTGGCTTGTAAGTCCTACATAAGGGGAGGGTAATCACTTCCTCACTCTCATACTGACCACTTCACTCTGTCTGGTACATAGGTTCCTGTGTTCTCTGTCAGGCGTCTGACTCTAGACACTGGCTTGTAAGTCCTACATAAGGGGAGGGTAATCACTTCCTCACTCTCATACTGATCACTCCACTCTGTCTGGTACATAGGTTCCTGTGTTCCCTGACAGACGTCTGACTCTAGACACTGGCTTGTAAGTCCTACATAAGGGGAGGGTAATCACTTCCTCACTCTCATACTGACCACTTCACTCTATCTGGTACATAGGTTCCTGTGTTCCCCGACAGACGTCTGACTCTAGACACTGGCTTGTAAGTCCTCTATAAGGGGAGGGTAATCACTTCCTCACTCTCATACTGACCACTTCACTCTGTCTGGTACATAGGTTCCTGTGTTCCCTGGCAGACGTCTGACTCTAGACACTGGCTTGTAAGTGCTACATAAGGGGAGGGTAATCACTTCCTCACTCTCATACTGACCACTTCACTCTGGTACATAGATTCCTGTGTTCCCTGACAGACGTCTGACTCTATACACTGACTTGTAAGTCCTACATAAGGGGAGGGTAATCACTTCCTCACTCTCATACTGACCACTTCACTCTGTCTGGTACATAGGTTCCTGTGTTTCCCGACAGACGTCTGACTCTAGACACTGGCTTGTAAGTGCTACATAAGGGGAGGGTAATCACTTCCTCACTCTCATGATGACCACTTCACTCTGGTACATAGGTTCCTGTGTTCCCTGACAGACGTCTGACTCTAGACACTGACTTGTAAGTCCTACATAAGGGGAGGGTAATCACTTCCTCACTCTCATACTGACCACTTCACTCTCTCTGGTACATAGGTTCCTGTGTTCCCCGACAGACCTCTGACTCTAGGCACTGGCTTGTAAGTCCAACATAAGGGGAGGGTAATCACTTCCTCACTCTCATACTGACCACTTCACTCTGTCTGGTACATAGGTTCCTGTGTTTCCCGACAGACGTCTGACTCTAGGCACTGGCTTGTAAGTGTTACATAAGGGGAGGGTAATCACTTCCTCACTCTCATAATGACCACTTCACTCTGGTACATAAGTTCCTGTGTTCCCTGACAGACGTCTGACTCTAGACACTGACTTGTAGGTCCTACATAAGGGGAGGGTAATCACTTCCTCACTCTCATACTGACCACTTCACTCTGTGTGGTACATAGGTTCCTGTGTTCCCCGACAGACCTCTGACTCTAGGCACTGGCTTGTAAGTCCAACATAAGGGAAGGGTAATCAGGTTAAGAAAAAAAATTAAATGAATTGTTAGTTATTTCGCGGAATACTGATCATGAGTTACACCATTCAATTTCTGGTACACTCAACAGACTATCCGAAAGGGATTTCAGGGATTTTTTGAACAGCAAGACAAATCCTGCAAGCATTGTATTGTGTCCCAGGGATAATAATTTGTGAAGATGTGTAAAATGTGACACCGGCCGCTGCGCACAAGAGAGTACGGTGGGGCCAGCCTGCCCTACCCCACTAGCGTTGTGTGTATCAAAGGTGCTCAAGGTCAGGGTGCCTCGCGCGAGTGTTGTGAACATGTGACAACAATCAGAGCGGCAGAAACAAAAGGGGTTTTCTAGAGCATTCGAGAAGCGTCCGGGGGCCGGCGTATTTGTAGAAGTTCGAGAAAGCACCATGTTAAGTCGTCCCCACTATATCAGGATGCGAGGTGGCGGGAGTCAGTCAGCTCCTTTTTAATTATACTGTGTGTGCGTGTCTGTGTGTGTCAGCTGCGTGTGAGAACTGGCGCGTAGAGTGATTGTATCGTTAGAGCCATGTGTTTGAGAGACCAAGAAAGCGAAGAAAGATAGAAAGAAATGAGTGAAGGATAGGAAAAGAAAACAGTAGTGAGTTGTAATATCATGAATGACTGAGGACTGTGTTAATGTCAGTAAAAGAGAACTGTGTGTTTGTGGAAAAGTTTTGGAGGAGCATAAAGAGAGAATTAAGTAGGCAACTGGACTGGACTTTTGTCGGTTTTGTCGCATTGGTGTCAGAAGTGGAATTTGCCGAATTGTCATTTTATTACAATAATTTAAATAAGGGTGAGCACTATTTTCCATAAAGAATCCCTTATTTTTGACACCTCCTCTTATAAATGTATATATTCAGTTTAATGTTTCCAACACTACACCACGTGGGTGTATCTTTTTCACTCTCTTTTTACAGAAAGTATTCAGTTACATTCTAGTAACAGTTCGCTTTACAAATCAATAGAATCACTCCTACTTGGTCACAGCTACCCCAGTTTACACAACTTGTGGTTCACATGTTCTGATAGTTGAAAACCTACACAATTTACTGACAGGATTGGAGTGACGAATACCTAGTCATATCGATAAACTTATGATGTGTAACACTCACATGACCTTCTCTTGACTCACCGAGAGAGATGGCTCCGCGGTAACGTGCAAGGCTCGGGTTCGTGGGTTCGATTCCCGCGACCGACCTACCTGACCCATGGGTTCTTGTTTGGGTTTTCCCGGGTCGGCAATCGAATGCTGGGTAGGTTACTTTCATCCCCCGAATTTCTGTCCTTCTCCCTTCTCTTCTCTTGACTCAGTATTGTACAAACTGTTTTATGAAACCTTATCCTTCTGTGTGGTTCCTGTTAAGGGAAACGGGAAGTATGAAATGGTAAACATTGTCATTTTTAATTTTCATTACAACTAAATTCTCTAATATTTTCTGAACAAGAATATATACTATAGTTGTATGGCTTGATATACAATGCTTTTTATATAAATACGCTTTAAAGATATGGGTTTTGATGTAAGTTTTTATACTAAATTTTTTGTTTCATTACAAATTTCTCGGAAACAGTGTTTTTTTCCATATAAATGACAATTTTTCTCAGCAACCATTAGGTTTGAAATTTTGCACAATTCTTTTTAACATAAAATTACAAAAATTGACATAAAATTATTGTGTTATAAGTCACCATTTGATAATGGCACCCATATTTTATTGGAAAAATTGTGTAAATTTTAAATTTTCATTTTTCTTCATTGAGCATTTTACTCTAGCTTTACAAATAGGGAAGGCGGGGCATGATGGGGAAGATAACTTTAACCCTTTACAAAGTGGGTAAAAATAAACAAATAAAAGCAGATTTAGTTATAATTTGTTTATTAAACTATAATAATATATGCAAAGAAACTTACAAATGTGATGGGGAACCAACATTAAAATAGTTTTATATCTTATACAAATAAAGATTTTTGAAATATTCAATAATAAAACAATTAAAAGGCTTAAAAACATGAGTTTGTAAATTTTAGTCCAGTTTTTTATTAACGATGTCTAACAGGATATTAGGCAACGTTCACACACGCACAAAATTATACTTTCCACCAAGCTTCTGGGCATTTCCTAAAATCGCATATTTATGATGATAATTAATAATAATAATAATAATAATAATAATAATAATAATAATAATAATAATAATAATAATAATAATAATAATAATAATAATAATAATAATAATAATAATAACAATAATAAACAGGTCTTAGCTTCTGGTTCGTGCTAGTCCAGTTCTGGTTTGTCATAGCGTTTGTGCCGCACAAGCCCGGTAGGATTTCTTCTCTCTTAGGTGGGTCTGCATATTCCTTGTAGATGGTACAAGTTCGTTAGTCCTCGATGAGGAAGTGTTTCCTTGTCAATTCGTATGTTAGACGCGATATCGTGTGCTTTGATACACCCATTGTCGTTTTTAGAGACTTTGCTTTGACCTCTTCAGTGCATTTTAGTCAGTTTCTCCCATATTAGTTTTAATTCATAGGTTAGCACAGGTTCCCTATGTCAGCATTGCTGTTTTTAAGGATAACGTTTGAGTGTGTTAAATGTCTTTCTTATTAAAGTTATATAAACGAGAACATTCTCTCATTGAACCGAGTACACAATCGCAGAGGGTGTTTATAAGTTTTGAGAAAGCACTTACTTTATATTGCTGGTGAAGCTCGTTTGAACTTGGCGGAGAGTTGAGTAAGGTCACTCTAGTGCTGTGGCCTCGTGCTGGGCGCCAGTCCCAAGAGGGACGTGCCTGCCTACGTGCTGACGATTATTGTTACCCTGGTGTACTATTCCAGATTAGCATTTGCATGTTTGTTTCCGGCTCACAGAATCTCTGGAGAATTGTTCAAATGTCAGGGACGTGCACTTTGCTAAAACCAAAAGCTTTACTTTGTGAACACAAGTGTTTATGTTACATTTTTATTCTATTATGACTAAATAATCACGAAAAACCTAGCACAATTTTAATTTTAGAGAAACTATTGTATTTCATCCAAAAATCTGATACCGAGATTTCAGCATAAATGCATGTTTTGAGACTCGCTGAATCCGACAGATCAAGCACAAATCATGCGTGCTACATGATGTGAACTAAGCAACAGTTGCAGCTTAATGAGGAACTATTTAGTGAGTAATCAGAAATAATCAATACTTCCCTTTCATGTCATTGGTTATACCTGTGTTCAGCCAGTAGCATTGGTACTGCTGTCATTGGAGAGGAGTAAAGAGAGGGAAAGAAGGGGAAGCTAAGAAGACCTCGTTAAGTGATCATGATACCCTTGTATTTTACTAAATTCGCCTTCTGTATCTATAAGGAAATGTGTAATGTTGCTTTTTTGTGTAACCTCCGAGTGCACCAAGTAGACTTCTTCAGCTGCAGTGTGCGTGAACTTGCATTACTCACTATCCATACCCAAGCTGCTACCTTCAGCCGAACGTCCACAACGTCGAGAGGGGCGGAAGAAGGGGCGGGGTGGTGAGGGGGCAAGATGCCCTCAAGCCTCCCCATTGGAAATTAATTTAATATGCAGTCAATTAGTAACTGCTAAACTATTGTTTTGATTTTGATGCAAATAAAAATTTTTCCTCAGGATACTCGAGCAAAAGAGATATTTTATTATATTACAAATGAGCTCGCCAGTGATGTTATTAACATTTTTAATATAAATAACGAATGTATTATTCTCAATTACTAGCTACGTACCTTTACTAATTATTTCCCTCATAGCGACAGCTGTAAAGGTTTATTATTGTCAACAGCGGTTCCACGCCGCAACCTAAATTATAATATTCATATTTTTGTATCCATTTTTACTTTCTCTACTACGTATAATAAGTAGGGGAAGTATTGCATTCAACCCAAACATTCGATGTAGAGATTTCACTGGAAATATATGTTCTGAGACACCTGAATTTCAGAAGAGCATTTTTAGAAAAACGTGCGTGTGTCTGTGTGTGTCTTAACTCAGAATAGAAAAGTCGGTTAAAAACCAAAGTTGGTATTTAAGTTTAATATATTTTAAGGATAAAACAATAGAATTTTGAAGAAAATTCCTCGACCCTAAACTACCCTTTAAATGGAAAACTTTTCGAAAATTTTTATTTTCTCGAAAATTACTGTAACGATTTTTATTAAAATGCCGTGTGTTTAAGATATGTTTGTGGCAAATGGAATGTGTATATTTTTAATTTTCTGGCTATAGCTCATGTAATCCTATTTACTCTGGATGATGTTTGAATAACTCTAAACCGTAAGAGATAGACCAAATCTTATTACACAAAAATGATATCTGGTTAAAGCTCCACAACTTATGTTCAAATGCATTATTTTGTGCAATGAACTATTTCGGAGATATTCCTTGTAATTTGTGAGTTTTGCATTACTTAAACGTTTCTCAAATAGAAGGTCATTATTCATCTTTTATATCTTAGCCATGAAAAGAGAACGGAATCTCAAAGCTTTAAAAGATTTGACTATCGCTCAAAGACTACTGTATTCCCATACTGCCCTTGTACCTACAAGAAAATAACCAATAAGACAATTTCTGCAAATGTTTATCTCAACTAACATAAGGAATGTAAGAATGGTTAGTACAAGAGTGCAGAAAGTCATGTGAGTGCAACACATCAGATTTTTTTTGGTAACTAAATGACAATTCACCTTACAACTCTCAAATGTTTTTATATCGTAACCTTGACACAAACAATGCACACAGCTCGCTATGAGAATTCTACTCACTCCTTAAAACTGACTTCTCAGTCCGTGCCGATTTGCTTATACAGAGTGTTTCAAAAATAGGGGCATAATTTCAAGTAGACAATCAACTTAGTTCATTACATGTGTCTGGAAATGCTTCATTTCCTAGTTATGGCCTTCACAACACTAAAATTCATCTGAACGTTATTTTTTTCGTAGGTCGTTGTCATTACAGAAGATGTTCCAAATGTCCACCTGCTGCTGGAATACAGACCTCTCATTCATATCTCATTGACCTGCGAACACGATCCCAAACTCCAGGAGTGTTGCGTGTCTCCTCACTCAGGCACCGGAGACGAATGCACCTAAATGGCTCTCAAGTAGAAATCGAGGGTGTTTAAATCAGGTGAGCGTAGAGGCCAAGCAATTGGGCCACCTCTACCTATCCATCGATCAGGAAATCTTCGATCCAAGTACCGCCATCACACAAGAAGTGTGCTTATTGACGAATGGTCAGTGGAGTGCCTTTATAAACATGAGATATGGTGTTTTCCAGGTTTTGGAAGCCCGTAAGTCTGTTTTCAAGCATACGGAGTCCAACTAATCGATCACCAATGATACCGTCCACACGTTGAGGGAGAACCGTACCTGGTGATGAGATGGAACAGTTGCACGTGGGTTCTCATATGGTAATTGACACGGAGCAATTGGCAATCTTCAAAGGCAACCGCACGTGTTTGGACCATGTGCATAACACCACCGCCGATATGGGCTCTGCATTGACGTAGTCCGGAAGTTGTAGGAACAAATCTCAAACCACGGACAGCGCCGAGTATTTCAACAGAATGTTAAATTTAAGGGGAACAAATAAACATAAGCAAATCCAAGACGGTTTATGAGGAATGACAAAGGGGAAGTATGGCAGGTATTTTGTACCTAGTCGAATGACACGGGGGCCCCCTGGGATACAGAGGGGACATTACAGTACTACCAACTTACATCATTCATAATACTACATAAACATATTTTTGTATTTAGAGGTTTAACAATTTAATACATAATATCCCGGTTGGATGGAATAAATTTGTGATACACGTTTCAAACAATACTAACCTTCGAATTCAGAGGTACCGGGTTTGATTCACGGTTAGAGGGTAGGGATTTCTCTTTACTCCCCTTCTTCCTAGAGTCTGGAAATATGAATGAGACTGTGCATATAATATAGTAACCAAAAGTAATACCAACACAAATATGAACACCATTGCTGTTGAGCAGTTGTTCCAGAGGTAAAAAGCCGCTGGTACGACCTTAGATGTTAAAGCCAATTGTTGTAAAGTAGAGCAGAGTGATACCCGGAAAGCGATCGGTCGGTCGGGCGGTTCCAGTTCCCAGGGGGCGATGCCATCAATCATCGTAATGGGCCAGCAGTCTTAGACCTTCTTCCAGGAATGTTCACCTCAGAAACCTGTCGACAAGCTTGGGAAATTACACAACCAGTCACTCTGCGTTACAATTACATCACTTTCTGCAACTGTTCTTACAAAAGCTTATTACATTCTCTTTGACGTATCTATATGAGTCATTCCACGTCAAATCGAACAAAATATGGCAAAAAATGACCTTGATCTCTCAGATTTTCTTGACTTTTTTTTTTTTTTTTTGTTTGTTTTGTTTTGAAACAAAATATATTTGACCCGTGTTTCTTCGTTTTGTATAAAAAAATTATTTTGGCAGATATTAATTTTTGAAATGTCCCAAAAATCGTGCGCTCCTCACTCTTCGATCAATCATACCTCCGATTGTAATGAAGCAAATTACTTGATCTTTGGCTCAAATTAAAGATAAATTGCAGCATTTCGTGAGGTATTTATTAGAAAATTTTATTTATTTATTTATTATTATTATTATTATTATTATTATTATTATTATTATTATTATTATTATTATTATTATTATTATTATTATTATTATTATTATTATTATTATTATTATTATTATTATTATTATTAGTATTATTATTATTATTATTATTATTATTATTATTATTATTATTATTATTATTATTATTATTATTATTATTATTATTATTATTATTATTATTATTATTATTATTATTATTATTATTATTATTATTATTATTATTATTATTATTATTATTATTATTATTAGTATTATTATTATTATTATTATTATTATTATTATTATTATTATTATTATTATTATTATTATTATTATTATTATTATTATTATTATTATTATTATTATATATTATTATTATTATTATTATTATTTTTTGGTTGTGTTGAAAAGTAAAGTAGACGGATGTAGTCGAGATAAAGAAACACTTTTATTTCCGTAAACAGCAACTTTGTTGCAGCATTTATATTTGATAAATTGCAGCATTTCGTGAGGTATTTATTAGAAAATTTTATTTATTTATTATTATTATTATTATTATTATTATTATTATTATTATTATTATTATTATTATTATTATTATTATTATTATTATTATTATTATTATTATTATTATTATTATTTTTTGGTTGTGTTGAAAAGTAAAGTAGACGGATGTAGTCGAGATAAAGAAACACTTTTATTTCCGTAAACAGCAACTTTGTACACTCGTTGCAACAACAAGAAAGTCTTTTCCGATTCTCCAGCAGCACGGCTCCGAACTCGTAATACAAAGAACTAACTCTTCTCCGTCGGCACAACGCTTCACATCGTCTGTCCGTCTCCGTCGGCACGACTACTCAACCTTCCCATACTTCTGACTGACTGCTGTCGCACTTTACCGCTATTTATATCTCCCAGGCACTATATTGGAAAGTTCGGGAAAGCTCAGTTATTTTGCGGTGAAATACAAAGTAGAAGATTCCAGTAGCCTCTATCCTTTTCTCTCTTTCGGCAAGCGCCCCAACAATGCGGCCATGCTCTGTCTCTTTCCTTCGGCTCCTTTGCGGTAGTGCCGACAATAATGTGATGCGTGACACTACGGTTGTCGGCAATTAGATGCGGCGGGCGCGGTGACACTGCTCCCTCCTCAGAGCTGGTCGTCCCGACCAGCACTATCACTGCGGCATCTCCCTTGCGCCCCGGTGGACTAACCCATCGAACCTCTTCTCCAGGAGGCACGATCCTAGGTATCGCTGTTGGATAGTGTCCCTTGGTCCGGGTAGGACGATGTATGCCATCCTGCTTCGAAATTCTGCAACAGTACCGCCGGTCTTGACGGTCCCTCGTCCAGTTGCCCTTCTTCCTGGTGTGTTGACGGGCCATCCTGCGCACTCGGAAACGGCTCACTGGGTACCATGTCCGCCGACCTCTCTGGCGCACCTTCGCAGCCACCTTGCTTCCGATGGGTCCTGCAACAAACCCCGCCACATCCGCGCGAGTCGCGTCCATCGCTGCACTCGTGTTCACTCGTGCTCGGCACGGCCTCTCCTGCATCCTGCCGTCCAAGATGATGTCCACCATTCTTCCGTTCACGGCACTATGCGTCAGGTGATTAGATGGCTCCGATGGTCCCCCCATGTCACACGCCAAGTCGGTTCTCGCGTGTTGCTCGTTTGCTTGTGCGCTTCCCTGCCGATCGTCCTCCATGTCATATCCTGGTTGGTTACGTACCCGACACACTCCTCCAGAGGATCCTCGACGACGTCCCTGAACTGCCCCTTTGTCTTCCCCGAGACGTACACTTTCGTTATCTGAAACGGGCGCAACTGTCGCCTCGGCCACTAGGTGCTCCCTCCCCGGGTCCGCGCTATTCCGTCTGCACCTGGCATCCAGTACTTTGACGCTCTCGTCAACTCTTACTACCAGGGCGCCAAGACGTTCCCCGTCGTCCTCCACGACGTCCACATGCTGGCAGAGGTCTTCCACCTTTTCGCCGAGTTCTTCCACGTCTTCCGTCACGCCAATCAGTTCGCCGAGTTGTTCCACGTCTTCCGTCATGCCAATCAGTTCGCCGAGTTGTTCCACGTCTTCCGTCACGCCAATCAGTTCGCCGAGTTGTTCCGCGCCTTCCGTCACGCCAATCAGTTCGCCGAGTTGTTCCACGTCTTCCGTCACGCCAATCAGTTCGCCGAGTTGTTCCATGTCTTCCGTCACGCCAATTAGTTCGCCGAGTTGTTCCACGTCTTCCCTCACGCCAATCAGTTCGCCGAGTTGTTCCAGGTCTTCCCTCATATCATCCGAAACGGGCGCGACTGTCGCCTCGGCCACTAGGTGCTCCCTCTCCGGCTCCGCGCTATTCCGTCTGCCCCTGGCATCCAGTACTTTGACGCTCTCGTCAACTCTTACTACCAGGGCGCCAAGACGTTCCCCGTCGTCCTCCACGACGTCCACGTGCTGGCAGAGGTCTACCACCTTTTCGCCGAGTTCTTCCACGTCTTCCGTCACGCCAATCAGTTCGCCATCAATTTTCGCCGATAGCTCCGTCTTCATCTCTTTCAGCTCGGCAGCGAGGTTGTTTCTCCTCTTCATTTCGGCGACGAGGTTGTCGTTTGCCGTCTTCATCTTGGACATTTCTGTCTTCATTTCGGCGAATAATTCTTTCATCATTGCCATCATCCTGGTTTCCGAATCTCCCTCCATCTTAGTTCTAACGTTGCAACTTCTAACGACGATGTAACGAAACTAGAAGTAATTCGACGAATCCCACTTCTGACACCAGTGTGACTTTTTGGTTGTTGGTGTGAAGTAAAGTAGACGGATGTAGTCGAGATAAAGAAACACTTTTATTTCCGTAAACAGTAACTTTGTACACTCGTTGCAACAACAAGAAAGTCTTTTCCGATTCTCCAGCAGCACGGCTCCGAACTCGTAATACAAAGAACTAACTCTTCTCCGTCGGCACAACGCTTCACATCGTCTGTCCGTCTCCGTCGGCACGACTACTCAACCTTCCCATACTTCTGACTGACTGCTGTCGCACTTTACCGCTATTTATATCTCCCAGGCACTATATTGGAAAGTTCGGGAAAGCTCAGTTATTTTGCGGTGAAATACAAAGTAGAAGATTCCAGTAGCCTCTATCCTTTTCTCTCTTTCGGCAAGCGCCCCAACAATGCGGCCATGCTCTGTCTCTTTCCTTCGGCTCCTTTGCGGTAGTGCCGACAATAATGTGATGCGTGACACTACGGTTGTCGGCAATTAGATGCGGCGGGCGCGGTGACACTATTATTATTATTATTATTATTATTATTATTATTATTATTATTATTATTATTATTATTATTATTATTATTATTATTATTATTATTATTATTATTATTATTATTATTATTATTATTATTATTATTATTATTATTGTCATTGTCATTGTCATTGTCATTGTCATTGTCATTGTCATTGTCATTGTCATTGTCATTGTCATTGTCATTGTCATTGTCATTGTCATTGTCATTGTCATTGTCATTGTCATTGTCATTGTCATTGTCATTGTCATTGTCATTGTCATTGTCATTGTCATTGTCATTGTCATTGTCATTGTCATTGTCATTGTCATTGTCATTGTCATTGTCATTGTCATTGTCATTGTCATTGTCATTGTCATTGTCATTGTCATTGTCATTGTCATTGTCATTGTCATTGTCATTGTCATTGTCATTGTCATTGTCATTGTCATTGTCATTGTCATTGTCATTGTCATTGTCATTGTCATTGTCATTGTCATTGTCATTGTCATTGTCATTGTCATTGTCATTGTCATTGTCATTGTCATTGTCATTGTCATTGTCATTGTCATTGTCATTGTCATTGTCATTGTCATTGTCATTGTCATTGTCATTGTCATTGTCATTATTATTATTATTATTATTATTATTATTATTATTATTATTATTATTATTATTATTATTATTATTATTATTATTATTATATTTTATATGATTAAAGTTTTAAAGTTAGATAATAAGATAAACTCGACTATTTAAAAATCTGGAAAAATAACTAAAAATACAACGAAGTTTATTCAATATTCTCAGAAAAAATCAGAATGGAGTCTCTAATAGTTCAGTTGTAATTAACTTTGCAAATCAGTGCAGCGAATTCGCGTGGCAGCGGTGATGGCTACAGTAACCTCACACAATTGCCACCTTCCATTGCGGCAACTGTTCATTGCTTGAGGAGGTTCCATGAACGTTACAACAGTACAGTAAGGAGAATACTTCTAGCTGACACTATTACATGTACACTATTAGTATCTTCAAAATATTTTTAAAATATGCATTTTAAGCTAATGTTTCCAAACAACACACAGCTTTACCTCCTTCTTCGAAAGAGGATTGTTTCACTAAAGCTTCAGTTTTTGACAAAGGAATGAAGGAGTGTAATTTTAAACCACAGCTGGGCCCTTCGTTCTTGGCTCCTGACCTTGACTGGAAGTCCTGTTGGCGAATCCATAGCTTTTGTCTGTTTCATCAGCTCATATTGTATAATTCTGCGAATGAAACCATTCACAGGGGGAGGGAGGGGGAAGGCAGTGAAGTCTGCATGTCTTGCTAATTCACAGGTACTTTTTAGTGCAGCGTGCAGTTGAAGACATAGACCTTTGCGATAAAGAGTGAATATAGTGAATTTGTGAGACATTGATCATAGCGTAAATCAATTATGCCACCTGTACGTTCTAAATTAGGGACCACAACATTACACAGTCAGAGTAGAGAAATTATTTCAAATGTATGGACGTACATGAAGGAAGAAGCTAAAAGCAAAGAACTGTTTACATCAGAAGATTTTTTCAAAAAAAATTCAAAAGCTCAAAAGCACGTATCAGATGCCACAGGAGTATCAGAAAGAAGGTACATCGGGGAGACATTTTTCTGCATGGACTGTACTGCCTTAGTAAGAAGAAGTTATCTGACTAGCATAGCTGACGCGGCAATTCGCATGCTGTCTGCAGTCACCTGACTTGTTACTCGTCCGTGTGCGCTTGCACGCCTCCAGAAAAAACATTGTAGCAAATGCACTAATGCAAGCTCCATAGTTTTCAACATCTTATTTTATAGATAAAATGTCAGGGAATACGTGTGTATTTTTTTTAGATTAACACATTGATTTAAATTCTATTTTTGGTTTTACAAAATATACCATAAAAACAGTCCAAAATTTATGTGTAATAATGATTGATTGAAAGTTGTTAAAAGTGTTATATTTAACCTTTCCAGTGCGCCAAACCCCAACTCTCAACTCTATATGAACTTAGAGTAACAAGTGATTTTATATTAAGGTGCGCGCAGAAATTGCTTAATTTCTAATAGCCATAACTAAGCAAGTAATTTAAAAATACGGAAATAAAAAAATACGGGTCTCCTTATTTGATGCCTATTATTCATAAAAAAACTTTGAACCTCCTACGAAAAAGTCGTGTTTTACGGGTGTTCGATTTGACGTGGATTGAGCCATATACATTCCCCTTCCCCAAAATGCCATATTAAGACCACTGGTAATACACCTTTCGAGATCAGCTGTATCCAAAAACGTCCCTGTATGTGCCTGTGAATAACAAAACTCAAAAACGAAAACTCCGTTAAATACCAAAGCTTCTTCTAAGGATGCAACATGAAGATTTCAGAGAAGAAAAAAAAAATAAATAAAATAAAATAAAAATAAATAGCGACATCTCAAACTTAACTGTACATAGAAACTTGTGAAAAAATTTTTAGTTTTTCAAAATGACTAATAATTCTGATTAAAGCATCAGATATTTAATATATTTTCATGACCAATGAAACCGGTGAATTGTAAGAGATACCTACACACAATACTACCAGATAATAAATGGATATCTTCTTAAAACACAATTTATATCAATTTTTTTCTAGTACGTATAGGAAGTAGGGAAGTATTGTATTCTACCCAACAATTCCATGTCGTGATTTCACCATAAATCTATGTTTTGAGGCCCCCTGAATACAAAAAAAGCATTTCTAGAAAAAGGTCCATATGTGTGTGTGTGTGTGTGTGTGTGTGTGTGTGTGTGTGTGTGTGTGTGTGTGTGTGTGTCAGTCTGTGGACAGCATAACTCAAAAACGAAAAGTCGGTTAAAATGTATATCTTGAATTTTCTGCCATAGCCCCTGTATTGGTATTTACCCTGGATGACTTTTGCATAACTGGTAAACCGCAAGGGATAGACCAAATCTTAGTATACAAAATGTGGATCTTGCTAAGACACAATTTATATCATTTTTTTTTTTTTTTTTTTTTTTTTTTTTTTGGTAGAGTGAACCATTTCGGAGATATGCCTTGTTATTGGTGTCAGTTTTGGATAACTTACAGTTCTGTCAAATATAACATCGTTAGTCATTTTTATATGTTAATCGTGCAAAGAGAACGGGATCTCAAAGCTTTAAAAGATTTGACTATCGCTCAAAGCTTTTTCTGCAAATGTTTATCTCGACTATCACGAAGAAGATATAGGAATAAGAGTTTGTAAGAATGGCTAGTACAAGAGTAGAGAAAGTCACATGAGTGTAACATTTCAGATTTTAAGCATGGGTGGAAAAACTCATGTGGGTATAAAGCATTAGGTCTAATGCATGCATGCGCCGCGTGTTTCAGACAAGACGTCGTCTGCTTGTCCATCAGGACGTGTGCAATGTAGCAAGAAATTCGCTCCCACGATCCTCTTATATAAAAATACTCTTGTCACAATGCATGTTGACATTTAAGTTAACTTTATGCTTCATTGGCTCTAACGTCAGCATTTCCATTTAAGTGAATTTCGAATTTATCTACTTAATTTGCTAAGGTCCATGTTACGTGTGCATTTACAGACAGAAATGTCAAACGTATTCACGTAACATTTCAAAAGATAGAAAATAACATCTAAGGACTTTCATATGAAGTTCACAAGCTGAGGCCCTGCTTTTAATTTCGTTGTGGCAAAATTTCAAAATCAGTATTTTCTTTGACAAACCATTTTGCGGTGAAAACGATCATGCGTATTATTTTTTATTGTTTTTAATTTGTTGTTTAACGACGCTGTCAATTACCAGGACCACATCGAAGTCGCCAGTGTGCCGAAATTTCATCCCAAAGGAGTTCTTTTACATGCCAGAAAATCTACTGACATTGAGCTGTCACTTTTAAGAACACTTAAACACCATCGGTCTGGGCCGGGTTTGAACCCGCTTAGTATAGTGAAAGACTTTCTCCAGTCTCTCAAACCCAGACATAAAGAAACTAACAGTTTCTGTAAATAAAACATAAATGAGAAATTATCCTTTTTACTGCTCTACTAATAAACTAAACAAGGAATAACCTTTGTACTAACCAATCTTAAATACTCTTATTCCTATATCTTCTTCATGTTAATAGAGATAAACATTTATACAAATTATCTGGTCGCTATGTGATGACTTTGATATTCTATTATCTTTGGATGTCCGGGACAAAAGAAACTAATAATCACTTCCTCACTCTCATACTGACCACTTCACTCTGTGTGGTACATAGGTTCCTGACAGGCGTCTGACTCTAGACACTGACTTGTAAGTCCTACATAAGGGGAGGGAAATCACTTCCTCACTCTCATACTGACCACTTCACACTGTCTGGTACATAGGTTCCTGTGTTCCCCGACAGGCGTCTGACTCTAGACACTGGCTTGTAAGAACTACATAAGGGGAGGGTAATCACTTCCTCACTCTCATACTGACCACTTCACTCTGTCTGGTACATAGGTTCCTGTGGCCCCCGACAGACGTCTGACTCTAGACACTGACTTGTAAGTCCTACATTAGGGGAGGGTAATCGCTTCCTCACTCTCATACTGACCACTTCACTCTGTCTGGTACATAGGTTCCTGTGGCCCCCGACAGACGTCTGACTCTAGACACTGACTTGTAAGTCCTACATTAGGGGAGGGTAATCGCTTCCTCACTCTCCTACTGACCACTTCACTCTGTCTGGTACATAGGTTCCTGTGGTCCCCGACAGACGTCTGACTCTAGACACTGGCTTGTAAGTCCTACATAACGGGAGGGTAATCACTTCCTCACTCTCATACTGACCACTTCACTCTGTCTGGTACATAGGTTCCTGTGTTCCCTGACAGACGTCTGACTCTAGACACTGGCTTGTAAGTCCTACATAACGGGAGGGTAATCACTTCCTCACTCTCATACTGACCACTTCCCTCTGTCTGGTACATAGGTTCCTGTGTTCACTGACAGACGTCTGACTCTAGACACTGGCTTGTAAGTCCTACATAAGGGGAGGGTAATCACTTCCTCACTCTCATACTGACCACTTCACTCTGTCTGGTACATAGGTTCCTGTGTTCCCTGACAGACGTCTGACTCTAGACACTGACTTTAAGTCCTACATAAGGCGAGGGTAATCACTTCCTCACTCTCATACTGACCACTTCACTCTGTCTGGTACATAGGTTCCTGTGTTCCCTGACAGACGTCTGACTCTAGACACTGACTTGTAAGTCCTACATAAGGGGAGGGTAATCACTTCCTCACTCTCATACTGACCACTTCACTCTGTCTGGTACATAGGTTCCTGTGTTCCCTGACAGACGTCTGACTCTAGACACTGGCTTGTAAGTCCTACATAAGGGGAGGGTAATCACTTCCTCACTCTCATACTGGCCACTTCACTCTGTCTGGTACATAGGTTCCTGTGTTCCCTGACAGACGTCTGACTCTAGACACTGGCTTGTAAGTCCTACATAAGGGGAGGGTAATCACTTCCTCACTCTCATACTGACCACTTCACTCTGTCTGGTACATAGGTTCCTGTGTTCCCTGACAGACGTCTGACTCTAGACACTGACTTGTAAGTCCTACATAAGGCGAGGGTAATCACTTCCTCACTCTCATACTGACCACTTCACTCTGTCTGGTACATAGGTTCCTGTGTTCCCTGACAGACGTCTGACTCTAGGTGCTGCCTTGTAAGTCCTACATAAGGGGAGGGTAATCACTTCCTCACTCTCATACTGACCACTTCACTCTGTCTGGTACATAGGTTCCTGTGTTCCCTGACAGACGTCTGACTCTAGACTCTGGCTTGTAAGTCCTACATAAGGGGAGGGTAATCACTTCCTCACTCTCATACTGGCCACTTCACTCTGTCTGGTACATAGGTTCCTGTGTTCCCTGACAGACGTCTGACTCTAGACACTGACTTGTAAGTCCTACATAAGGGGAGGGTAATCTCTTCCTCACTCTCATACTGACCACTTCACTCTGTCTGGTACATAGGTTCCTGTGTTCCCTGACAGACGTCTGACTCTAGACACTGGCTTGTAAGTCCTACATAAGGGGAGGGTAATCACTTTCTCACTCTCATACTGACCACTTCACTCTGTCTGGTACATAGGTTCCTGTGTTCCCTGACAGACGTCTGACTCTAGACACTGGCTTGTAAGTCCTACATAAGGGGAGGGTAATCACTTCCTCACTCTCATACTGACCACTTCACTCTGTCTGGTACATAGGTTCCTGTGTTCCCTGACAGACGTCTGACTATAGACACTGGCTTGTAAGTTCTTGGGGGTGTAAGACATACATAAGGGAGGGTAATGAGATAAAGAACAAAACATGAATTGTTATCCAATTTCCGTGTAAAGCAAAAGCAATTAGGTACATCTGCGTAGCTAAGGCAGTTAAGGATCCAATTGCTTGAACTTAGTCACGTTCAGAGAATTACAAAATGCATCTAGGCAATTTTGGTAATTAGACAAGAGGCATCGCTGGATTGAGCACATTACAGAATAAACATTGCATTTCGATTGGAATTACCAGCTTAAAATATGGAAACAAGAAGCGGTAAAGTAGATGAGCCTTATATTGATAAACAAGCGTGTATTTTTAAAAGTGGTGGTTTAGGAGAAATAGGAGCAGAGAGATACGGAGGGGGTTCGGCACTGAAGCCTGGCTTATTGTACCTATGTCCCCAGTAGGAAGGATGTGGTGAGAGGAGATACCCGGCGGCCGACCCAAGAAGTACAACACGCCCCTTTCGTTTACAGATCGGAACGCCCTGGCAACGTCTAGTATAAACCCGCAGGGAGATTCTGAGCCCGCAGACCGCTGCATCGAAGGACTATTTGGTGTCAATTGAAACAAATGGCATCTATAACAAAGAAACCAGCATTGCCTCTATAAGAAGGGAAGAATAAGAGGAATTGATGGTCATTTGTTTATTAATTATTCATTTCCTGATGATGGCCATTGAGTTTGGCATGACATTACATGGGTGGTAACCGAGAAGCTCTAATGAATAATCATCGCCGTGAAAGCTTCAAACCTTATATCAATAACGTTCAATTTAATCAAATAATATGAAAGTATTGCCAAAGTGATGGATAGAGGAAACATGAATAGAAGAAAATATATGTCTTTATTCAATATTAAAAGATTGGAAGTTGTGTACCTTAATGAGAAGTACATCAAGTTCGAGATAGAAAAAGCTGTACTGTAAGTAGAAAGAGAAGATGTAGAGAGGAAGAGGTCTAGAAAGCGAGCCATTCCTCCTCACCAGAAGTGTGCAATGACAGCTGCAGCGGATCTTCACGTAGGAAACGTCAAGGGATTACATAGAGCACAAATACACAAGTCCCGGCTGCAGTGTGGATGTCTTTGTTTACTCAAGACTATTCCCCATCCTTCCTAGAGAGTAGAAGTGTGTGTGTGTGTGTGTGTGTGTGTGTGTGTGTGTGTGTGTGTGTGTGTGTGAATTTAATGTTTATAAACGTAACCTAATGTAAACAAACACAAATAGTAAACTAGTAAGCTATAATGCTACAGTTAGTTGTAAAGCTACTATAGACTAGGGCAGTCCCGCATTACCTGTACGTTAGGTGTGTTGCATACCTATCAGGCGTTACATAATATGAACACGTTTACTTTAATACTGTTTTACGGATTCCTGTAGACTGCTCCATCGACTGTGACAGAGGAAGACGCTTTGGCAATGACGTACGTTATAGTAGCAAGATTCCTATTATTATTACATGGTCATAAAGATGCAAATAAAGCTGAAGAAAAACATTCCAACACGAAAATAAAGACATGGAAGAAAGAGCTAAGAAGGAAATACGAATGTCAAATAGTTAAAGAGGACGGACTGAAAACTGAGTTATATCTTATCTTCAGATCAACCTTTTTCTTCAAATATCACGTATACACTCACATGACATTCTCTATTCATTCTTATACAAACTATTTTTACAAACACATGCTCCTCTATCTACTTTAAATTAATAGAAATAAACAGTTGTACAGATTATATTAAATATCCGCCAGGAAATTGCCAGCATTTCTCAACGTAAACTACGGCGAGTGATGGATAGTTTCCTAAAGAGATACCAAAATGCATGGACAGCGATGGTGACAGAGTTTCAAACAAAAGGCTCCAAGAAATTACGTCCTCTAAAGGTATAGCGCAGCACTGTGCAAGAATCAAGTCTTCACCACGACAGACAGGCTCAGTCGACCACCATATGGCACCCAAACCGGGGAAGAGGGGTACGCGTTGTCTAGTGCTGCAAGGTGTACAACTGTTTGGAAACAATATGAAACATAATAAGAAGTAACATGACTTTTAATTTGTAATAATTATATGAATTATCGGTGAAAATGAAAGTGAAAACCAATGTGTTCCATAATTTATATTGACAGTGCTGGCAGTACACCACGTGCCTTTTGCTTTCCTATCTATGACGTCACTCTTTGAAGCAAGTTTGCGGTTACCTGAAATGCATATTAATCGGTGGTTGGCGTCAGGTGAGATTGTTAATACTAACACATTCACATGTCCTTCTCTACTCACCCTTCAATATACAATTTATACAATTACCTACGATTGAAACAAAACTGCACTGGATTGCATTCACACGTGTTCTCTACTCACTTCTCTTCTACGTAACACATTCACATGTATTCCTCTTGCCACTCTTCTACAGATGTCATACACTTTTCTATATTATCGAAATAGAAATGCAACATATATTCATACGATTTTCTCTAGGGATAAATCATCAAACCACGGACAACGCCGGGTATTTCAGCGAGTGTGCAATAAAACCATTTCTATAAAAGCTCATCTTGATTAATATAAAGTAGTAAGAAAATATGTTTTTTATTTCTCTATTACGCATACTAAGTAGCGGAAGTATTGTATTCTTTCCAAAAATTCAATATCGAGGTTTAACCGATAATATATGTTTTGAGGCCCCCTAAATCCAAAGAAAAGCATTTTTGGAAAAAGATCCGCGCCCCTGTGTTTGTGTGTGTTGGTGTGTGTCTGAACAGTATAACTAAAAAACAAAAAGTCGGTTGAAAAATTGGTATTCAAGTTTAATGTCTTTCAAGAATGTGACACGAAGAATTTCAAGAAAATTTCTCCACTTTGAACTACCTTTTACATGGAAGAATTTTCGAAAATTTTAATTCTCTTGAAAATGGCTCTAAGGATTTTGATTAAAATGCCGTATGTTTGAAATATTTTTATGACAAATGAAATGTATATCTTGAATTTTCTGGCTATAGTCCATGAAGTCTTATTTACTCTGGGTGACTTTTGCATAACTGGTAAACCGTAAGAGATAGACAAAATCTTGCTCTACAAAAAATGTAGATCTTGCTAAAACACACAATTTATGTCTATAACATTTTTTATAGAGTAAACCATTTCGGAGTTATTCCTTGTTATTTGTGTCAGTTTAGGAAAACTTTCGTCAAATGCAACATCAATGTTCATTTTTTATATGTTAACCGTGCAAAGCTTTGAAATATTTGGCTATCACTCAAAGCCTGCTGTATTGCCATATTCCCCTTGTACCTACAAGGAAATAAGCAATAAGATAATTTGTTACATGTTTATCTCACTAACACGAAGATATAGGAGTAAGAGTTAGTAAGAATGGTTAGTACAAGAGTAGAGAAAGTCATGTGAGTGCAATACATAACACTTTTTTCCCCGATGGTTATGAAAAGGTTATGAAAGGTGGAAGAGGAAGCAAATGTACATTGATAATGCAGTAATAAGTGCACGCAAGTGTTCATGCAAGTGCCGAAATGTCTCCGACAGGCCGGGTGGGTGTATAATTGGCAGAAACCCTCGATACTTATTTTCGGATGAATGAAAACTATTGCCAGGTTTTGTTAACAATGGGAGCATGGTGGGCGAGCAGGCCGGTGATTGGTCGAGCGGCCGGGGTGGGAGGCGTGGCGAGCTACAGGTGCCGGAGTATATCTTTGTCTCAGTGTAGCGTGAACAGCATCCCTTGCTTCAGATAGAGTCCGCCGCACATCACACATCTCCACTGCCTTGGTGAGTAACTGACTCTTTCTCTAATACACGTGTTTACACTTTCTCACTCTACTCTTATTCCCTAGGTACAAGGGGAACAGAGTAGCCTTTAAGTGATACATAGTTTTAAGACCTGATCGCCATATGATTGATTTGAAATTTCATTTCTTCCCATGGCTATTGGAAAATTCAGATAAGCGACAAAGAACATTTCGGAAACGGTTCACTCCACAAAAAAGTGTAATTAACAAACTGCGTGTTTTACCGAGGTCTACACTTGATTATTATTAGTATTCCTTTGTTAAAAATATATGCTTCTTCAAAATCAATTTCCTATATATTTTGATTAAACTATTTCTTAAAAATCCAGCAGTATCATTCATTTGTGTATAAACTTCAAAGTATTAAGTGTTTTAATATTCGGCTCCTAACAATAAAGAAAAGCTGACATGTTGTATGCATATGCTTTTCACAACTCAGTCCCGTACTAACTATTTATACAAACAGTTATTCTTGTACTTCATGTTAATAGAGATAAGTGATTGTCAAATATTTAAGACGTAGTCCTTATGTGATGGTTTTGAAATTCAGTTCTGTTTGCCCAGACAAGACATCAAGTTAAAAAATACAAATATTCTCTAAAAGTTCTTCATGTAATGGGCAGTTTGTACTGGCAGATTTTCACGAAGACGTTCGAGATGCAAGATACTGAACACATAAATATCAAGTTACGTATTTAAACATGTATTATTTCTTAGTCACACACATGTGTTTATCTAAAGCTGCACTTCTGAGGGGATCTATTATATTTATTATTATTATTATTATTATTATTATTATTATTATTATTATTATTATTATTATTATTATTATTATTATTATTATTATTATTATTATTATTATTATTATTATTATTATTATTATTATTATTATTATTATTATTATTATTATTATTATTATTATTATTATTATTATTATTATTATTATTATTATTATTATTATTATTATTATTATTATTATTATTATTATTATTATTATTATTATTATTATTATTATTATTATTATTATTATTATTATTATTATTATTATTATTATTATTATTATTATTATTATTATTATTATTATTATTATTAATATAGTGCAATTTTTAAAAATCATATCGTATGTGATGTTTCTGAAATTCCATGCTCTTTGCACAAATCACAAGGATACTAACTTACCACTTAAAAAATTAAAAGTATTTAAAAATTCGAAACAAAAATAAACACTATTTGCCAGTGTTTATTTCCACAAAATAAAACAAACTGTGAGATAAACTGTGTACTTAACGAGACCTACATTTTTTGCATTGTAAAAATTAATTGAATTATTAACATTAAAATTTTATTCATGTAATATTTTGACTCGAACCATTATTCAAAAAAATGTTCGGAACTGATTTTTATTGATATTTTAATTCTTTTTCCGAAAAAAGTATAACTTCATCAGAAAACATTTTTACTAATTTTAGTGTATTAATTAGATATTCAAATTAATATTCTTCCAATAATAACAATAAAGAAAAATTACTCTGCTAAATTGTTACGATGTTGGGTGTTTCCTACAAAATTTGAAAGAAATTGAACAAAAATTGCCTCATATACAACATGCTGAAAAGCAAAAATGTAGAAAAAACGCAAACGACAAAAATTATTTCTAATCATAATAGATATCAAATACCGATTTGATAAATTCGTAATAATAAATCTACGAGTATAAACAAAATATGGACTGTTTGAAGGCCTTTACTCAGTTTTCACCCTTGAGATCTACATTTTTTGTGTAGTAACATTTTGTTTATTTTTTGGAGGATAGAGAACTTAAAAACAAAGTTTGATATTTATCACACTATTCGTTTTCTAGTTATGCAGTTCATAGACATGCAGACAACACGCATGCGAAAAATTTTAAAAAGGTATCATGTGTTGCACTCACATGACTTTCTCTACTCTTGTACCGTTCTTACAAACTCTTATTCCTATATCTTCTTCATGTTAGCTGAGAAAAAACATTTGTTCAAATTACCTAATGGTAATTTTCTTGTAAGTACAAGGGTAATACAGCACGCTTTAACTGATAGAAAATGTTCGCTATGTGATGGCTTTGAAATTCCATTCTCTTTGCATGACCAAGAGGTTGAAAAGCGAATAACGACGTCGCATTTAAGAACGTTTATAAGCATTGCAAAATTCTGACAAATAACAAGGAATATCTCCGAAATGGTTCACTTCACAAAAAAGATCATTTGACTTAAATTGTGTATTTAACAAGATCTACACTTTTGTATAGTAAGATTTGGACTCTCTCTCTCTCTCTTTTTCTCTCTCTCTCTCTATCTCTCTCTCTCTCTCTCTCACGGTTTATCAGTTGTGCAAAAGTCATCCAGAGTAAACAGCACTAAATGGGCTACATTTAGAAAATTCAAAATATACATTTCATTTGCCATAAAATATCTTAAGCATGTGGCGTTTTAATCAAAATCGTTAGAGCCATTTTTGAGAGACATAAAGAGATTGTAAATGTGACTGATATAAGTAATTTGACATAGGCAATGTGTGGCCCATAGCTAAACATAAAAGGTTATATGATGTTAAACATTTTGATATCAGATGCTGATAATTTGGTGTTAAAGCAAAGTCGGTTGAAAAATTGGCTTAGAATGTATTTAAAGCTACTGCCCAAGTATAGAAATATCGATTTTCAGGAGCTCGCTATCAGCGTTTTCAAGATTTAAAGTAGCAAAAATCATGTTCATATGCGCATATGAATGTATTAAGCACGATTCAACTTTTTTTTAGAAGTGTAATTAATTGTATTGATATGTAGAAATAAAAATCTGATGTGTTGCACTCACATGACTTTCTCTACTCTTGTACTAACCATTCTTACAAATTCTTATTCCTATATCTTCTTCGTGTTAGTTAAGATAAACATTTGTACAAGTTATCTTATTGCTTATTTCCTTGTAGGTACAAGGGGAATATGGGAATACAGTAGCCTTTGTGCGATAGTCAAGTCTTTTAAAGCTTTCAAATTCCGTTCTCTTTGCACACGTAACATATAAAAAATGAACAACGATGTTGCATTTGACGAAAGTTTGTTTTCCGAAACTGACACAAATGACAAGGAATATCTCCGAAATGGTTCACTCTAAAAAAAATTATTTAGACATAAATTGTGTATTTTAGCGAGATACACATTTTTGTATAGTAAGATATTGTCTATCTCTTACGGTTTACAAGTTATACAAAGGTCACCCAGAGTAAACAGAACTGCAAAGGCTATAGCCAGAAAATTCAAAATATGCATTTCATTTGTCATATAAATATCTTAAACATGTGTTATTTAGTCAAAATCGTTAGTCATTTTAAAAAATCAAAAATTAAGAAAAATATTCCATGTAAAGGGTAGTTTAGGGTGGAGCAACTTTCTTCAAAATCTTCGCGTTGCATTCTTGAAAGACATTAAATTTAAATACAAACTTTGATTTTTAACCGACTTTTCGTTACAATTCACCACATCTACAAAAGTCATTCAGAATTATACTGTCACACACACAAATATACACATACACGCTTTCTCTCTCACACACACACGCGCGCACGCGCACACAGCCGCACGCGACCGATAGTTTTAAACTACGCACTGTCTCGCACACTCTCACAAACACTCTGGTGCGGTTGTTTAAGAAGCATGAATTTTGGTTCGTCGTTTTACCTTGCCTCGGCGATCAGTCGTTAGAGCTATGAAGATTCTTGCCTTAAATGATTCACATTCCTTTGGCACGTCGGAAGTAATTTGTTGTAGAATCTCTCAAGACGTTACTGAGAGACAACTCATCGATGCAATAGTTCAAATTACACAGTTTGCACTTTCTCGTAACACTTCCGAGAAAGGGCGTCCATTCTGCTTGATAACTAAATTGCAAGAGAGATTGGAAAATTATTTCATCCGTTGCTAAGGCAATATCGTAAGGATATTGTCTTCGCCGACAATACTCTCTTTGATTACGTCATGTTTCGCGTATAACATTCGATCCCACAATTACCTCGGAAATGCCAAGAAATTAGCTTTGATCTACATTATAAAATCTTTTAACACAAAATAATCATTAATTTCATAAACATAGCTGGAATGTTGAAATTGACAATAACTAATACTCTCCATAAATTGATAATGTACCAATTAACAAAAGAGTAACATCAAATAAACGAAGTCACGTTAATGTCTGATTTAAATATTCCCAGAGGAATATTTTCTTGTTGAGTTAGGGAGCTTTAAAACATGTATTTGTGACAACATTGGCGTGGAAGAGAGTACTTGCTCTACTTACCGGAAGTATGTGGTGGAGAAGGTAAACATTACGCAATATCTATCTAATGGGCCACCTACATAATATGAAGAACAAAAGAGTGCCGCAGGAACGTGCACGAACGCCGCTGTCCCCAGGGGGTGGTGCGGAGGTTCCAAATCCATTTCACGGGACAATGATCAGCACACACGGAACCTGAAAAGGGCAAAAGTAACTCAAAGTTAACCATGTGCTTCTATATTTATGCTCGCAATCTAATGCTTTGAGAGTCGATTGCCCTATAGTTAGTTCGATTTCCTCTAATACCTTCTCTACTCTTGTACTAACCATTCTTACAAACTGTTATTCCTATATCTTCTTCGTGTTAGTTGAGATAAACATTTCCATAAATTATCTTACTGCTTATGTCCTTGTAGGTACAAGGGGAATATGGGAATACAGTAGGCGAATGTCAACTCTTTTATAACTTTGAGATTCCGTTCTCTTTGCACGGTTAACATATAAAAAAATGAACAGCGATGTTGGCATTGGACGAAAGAAGTTTTCCGAAACTGATACAAATAACAAGGAATATCTCCGAAATGGTTGACTCTACAAAAAAGAAAATTATTCACACATAAATTGTGTGTTTTAGCCAGATCTACATTTTCTGTAGAGTAAAATTTGGTCCATCTCTTACGGTTTACGAGTTATTCACAAGTCATCCAGAGTAAAGACGACTACAGCGGCTATAGCCAGAAAATTCAAGATAGACATTTTATTTGTCATACAATTATCTTAAACATATGGCATTTTAATCTAAATCGTTAGAGTCATTTTCAAGAAGATAAACATTTTCTAAAAATTTTCCATGTAAAGGATAGTTTAGGGTAGAGCAATTTTCTTTAAAATCTTCGTGTCGCTTCCTTGAAAGACATTAAACTTAAATACCAACTTTGGATTTTAACAGATTTTTCGTTTTTGAGTTATGCTGTCCAAAGACTGACACACACACACCCGCCCGCGGACCTTTTTCTAAAAATGCTCTTTTTGGATTCAGGGGGCCTCAAAACATATATTTTCGGTGAAATCTCGACTTAAATTTTTGGGTAAAATACAATACTTTTTCTACTACACCTAGGAGAGAAAGTATACATCTGAGATGTTGCACTCACGTGACTTTTTTTTTTTTTTTTTTTTTTTTTTTTTTTTTTTTAACTCAGAGTCGCCTACGCGGCTTGTATTTTTGAGGGCATTGGGGGATTTCAAATGTATATTTAGGGCAAACCGCTCTGTCTAACCTTCCTCTGTAAGAAGCTGTGTAAAAACAAAATAGCAATGAAAATGTATGACAGCTGAGGCAAGAATATCGAAGTTGAGAGTCGAGTGAGTGGATTCTTTTGAAGAGCAGGCAGGCAGGCAGGCGGGAGGATATGATTGCAAGCAGAGACAGACATAAGGAAAGTTCGTAACACAGATTTCTCTATGGACGTGGTATAATGTGTTTATTTGTACTAAAAGTTTTACTTGAGGGACGTATAACCTTATTCCGGAGGGGGGAATATTTCATGGAGTCGTTAAAATACGCTCCTCCCTCAAGCGAATTACCCCCTCCCCCCACACCCCTCCGGGCGTTTGGTTCCAACTTAAATACACAACTCAGGGCCTACACAACTCAAATACAACTATTTTATTACGTCATCAGTAGGATTAGGAAGTTGACGAAAATCCTTTTTACTTTCTCTGCTGCGTATAGTAAGTATGGGAGTATTGTATTTAACCCAAAAATTCGATGTCGAGATTTCACCGGAAATATGCGTGCACTAGCGCCTGTGTGTCTGTGAGCAACATAACTCAAAAGCGAAAAGTCAGTTAAACACCAAAGTTGGTACCTATTTATATTTAATATCCTTTGAGGAAGCGGCACGAAGATTTTAAAGAAAATTCCTCCTTCCTGGGCTACGCATTACATTGAAAAGTTTTCGAAAAATAAATGCCTCTAACGATTTAGATTAAAATGAAATGTATATTTTGAAATTTCTGACTGTAGCCTATGTAGTCCTGTTTACTCTTATAACCTTTTCATAACTAGTAAACCTTAAGGGATAGACCAAATCTTACTATACAAAAAATATAAATCTCGTTAAACCATACAATTTCCGTCACGTACAATGATGTAGACGAAGTATAGTATTTGATATGCAAATTCCATACCGATATTTCACGTAAAATATATCTTTTGAACGCTTTGAACTTAAAAAAAAGGAAAAGAACATTTTTAGAAAAAAGTGTCTGTGTATGTCTGTGTGTATCTGGAAATGACATAGTTCAAAAACAAAATTGTTTTATGGAATCCTGCCATAAAACGGCTTATTATGACGGCATAAATCGTGCTAAATAATCCTATTTGTGGCACCAGTGCCAAAAAATGAATGACCTAATTACTATGGCAACACGTCATCACCGGCACAACATAATTTTCTCCAATGTGTCTGTAACTAAACCTGAAAAGTATTTTTCGTTTCTCCACCCACAACTTTTCATATTGTTTTTCGTAAATACCTTTTGATTTTCTTTAGTTATGCAATAAACTGCCAGCATTTCGTTCAAAATTTAAAGTGCAATACAATCCATATTTTCAATAGTTTTATCATTGTCTTCCATTTTCCTCTATAATTGTAGAAATAAGTGAAACAACCATATTACTTCATGCATCTGTGATCTCTGATACATTATAATTTTTCATTTATCAAATTTATTAACTATTAGTATTTCAATGCGAAAGTTACATAAAACGTTATATGTAACACGTGTATAATATTTTCACTGTGACATTTACACTCAGACACTAAAGGTATACTCGTGCCAGGCTATATACCTACTAGTTACATAAATAACTGTTCATGTCGAGCCTATGGAGGTACTGCGGTCGGTGCATGAACTCTACGTCTCGTACACGACCTACCTCATTAATTGTTGCCTAAACCTCATCCAAGTATATGCAGAAGATGGCGATAATGGAGAACTTATAAAGTGGGTCATGGTCGATGAAGCGTTTTGTCCAGGCGTTTCTCTAGCATGACAAGACTCAGCCGCGTCAGATCCTGAGAGGAAGGACGATATGAAAGTACTCTACATACTTTTTCCCTGTCATGCAACGCCGAGACTACCGCCGACACTTACATCCAAACAGCATGAAGGTGAACTGAAGTTTGTCCTCATAACCTCACTTTTAGCATGGGCAATACCACGACTTTTTTAGTAAATAATGCAAGAAGTGATGCTAGAGATAGATGTAAACAAGCAGGGTGGTCTATCTTATGTTGCCGATGTCGTCATCCTTTCTAGGCGTTCCGGCTTCTTTAGCTTATTACTCATTCCCTCTTTTCAAAGGTCTTTCGCTGACCTTTTGTGTTAAACATTGCTACTAATCTTTTTGCCATAGTTTCTAGCAAGCGTATCCTTTTGTAATGTGTTGATGTTTACAAACTCCAAGCTCAGTATACCCACGAATACTTATTACCTCCTATAGTAAGTATTGCAGTTTAGCAAAAAAGAACTAAAAATAAAGAAAATCGGTATTTAGACTACTGTGGAAATTTGCGTTTTGAGAGCCCCTGAATAATTTTTTTCATCTGTCTGTGAAGAGCATAACTCGAAAGCAGAAAGTCGGTTAAATTCTTCTACCAAACTTGGTATTTACATTCAGGACCTGCAAGGAAAATTTTCCTCCGCCCCAAACAATTCTTTATACGGAAACACTTTCAAAAATTTGGATTTTCTGAAAAATGTCTCTATAGATTTTAATTAAAATATCGTATTTTCTAGACAAATGAAATATATATCTCCGAAGTCCTCTTCATTCTCAATAACCTTTGTATAACTGATAAACCTAAGAGATAGACAAAATATTACTACATAGAAAATGCAGCTCTCGTTAAAACAGACAATTCATCTCTAATATTGTTTGTGGAGTTACCAATTACCGAGATATTCCTTGTTACTTGTTTGAGTTTTGAAATACTTATACTTTTCTCAGTTGAGTTGATTCGGAATTTTATGTCGTGTTTATGGAAAGCAAATTGAATTTAACTGCACGCAACTGTTGACATGTGTGAAGAGCAAGTTTTGAGGCAGCCTGTGCTCCCTGTTGAGGCAACAGGTGTGAGGAGGTTGCCCGTTATGTAACAAATACCGTTTAATGGATCACGTGCTGCAACACGGTGCAACCCTCTCCTCCTGAGCGCAAAACGTTACCCACACCGCTATCACATTCAAAGTAGTTTTTATTATTGCTATATGCGATATTCAATTTTGATCCAATTTGGGTGCGTAATTTCACGAGAGTGCACGAAGATAACACGGAAGGACAAGGTAGGGTATTAGTTTGTTTTCAAGACGCACCGTTACGGTGTTTGTTTATGTACTAAGCTAGGGGCAGTGACACCCACAGAATCTGCAGTGTTGCCAGCTTGTTTTCGACAAAACTAAAATATCTCCGTAGGAGATTGTCGGAGACAAAAACGTAAGATAGTAAATGTGTTCCAAATACCCAGATCTACCACTGGTTTCCTGTACACCCGGTATATTCGAGTTTTTGGGTGGAATACAACACTTCTTATTTACTTATATTTCTTGGGGTTGAAAACGCAAATGAGTTTTGAAGAGTAACATAAGGAACTCAAAGTTGAGACATCAGTTGTTTAGAAAGTACGAATCCAATGGAAGTTTTGTTGTCCGGTGAAATAGCAGCAATATGTCGGCTTGACTCAATTAGGCCCCACGCTGGGCTCCACTCTGCCAGGCCATTACTTACTGTTACAGTTGATATCCACAGACTCCACTGCAAACACCAGCGAAAACTACGCTTACAGTTTAATGGGAGCGAACAGTAAAATTGGACAAACAGTACAATGTCCATATGTACCTATTCTTTTTAACTTATTACTTCGTAATAACAGCAAGTACAAAAAATATTCTATTCGATGGCTAGGTGTGTGTGAGAGAGGTGCGTGTGTGTGTGTGTGTGTGTGTGTGTTTGCGTGCGTGCGTATGACGTAGAAGCAGGAAAATAAATATAGGTATTTATCTTGGTATTTAAATTAAGTATCTTTCAAAGATTTGACACAAAGTTTTTCCAGAAAATTCCCCTGCCTTAAGCTGTCCTTTGTATGGAACATATTTCGAAATGTTTTAATTGAGTGAAACCATTTTGATTAAAATACTATATATTTATGTTATTTACATTAGAAATAAAACATATGTATCGAATTATCTGGGAATAGCTTGTAAAGCTCTCTTTATATGCATGGAATTTTGTATAAGCAGTAAAGCTTAAGATAAAGTACCCCCCCCCAAAAAAAAAAATTAAAAGTAAGTTTATTTTAAGTAACAATTTTGTGTCATCAGCAATTTCTGATGTACGTTATTTAAACGCTCTTTGGCTATTCAGTTGTTTCTCGCGATATCGCGGAAAGAGTCTGAAATTTCAACGCCAATGTTCAGCGACAACTTTATGACTATTGCTCCTCCCTTTGTACCTATAACTGTTTTATGAAGACATTTATGCAAAAGTTATCAATTTACTTGAAGTAAAGACGAAGAAAGTATTTCAAAGATGCGACACGAAGACTGAAGAAACTTCCTCCACCCTAAATCAGCCTTTACATGGAGAATCTATCGAAAATTATTTTCTCGAAGATAGCTCTAACGATTATGATTAAAATGTCATATGCTTAAGGCACTTTTAAGACAAACCAAATGTATATTTTGAATTTTCTGGCTATAGCCCATGTAGTCCTGTTTACTCTGGATGACTCATAGCTGGTAAACCGTAAGAGATAGACCAAATCTTAGTATACAAAAATGTAGATCTCGCTAAAACACACAATTTGTGTCCCAATAATTTTTTTGAAGAGTGAACCATTCCGGGGATATTTCTTGTTATTTGTGTGAGGTTTGGAAAACAAACTCTAGTCAAATGGAACATCGTTATTAATGTTTTATACTAGCTGTGCAAAAAGAACGGAATTTGAAAGCTTTAAAAGATTTGACTATCGCTCAAAGCCTACTGTATTCTCATATTCCCCTTGTACCTACAAGGAAATAAGCAATAAGATAATTTATACAAATGTTTATCTCAACTAACACGAAGAAGATATAGGAATAAGAGTTTGTTAGAATGGTTAGTACAAGAGTAGAGAAAGTCATGTGAGTGCAACACATCAGATATTTATAAATAGAGGAGTGAAGCAGTTGAGGAACAACAAACCGTACGTTCTGGGAAGCTAAACTCCAATGATCCAGGATAGTGCATAGCTTCCGTATCAGAAAGTGATGTGCATATTTTAGCCTGTTTTCGCTGCATTTTCATACGTTGGTAACACTGGTTTAGCGACCTTTCGCCAATTGACTGTGGAAATTTTACTATCTTCCCTGTCTGCTACACAGGGCGTTGGATTAAATTAGTTAATTCGAGCGACATCTTGCGCTTAAATCAATATTTATTCACTCAGTATTATTACTGACCTACTCTGTACTCGCTTACGTAAATATTTATCAGCGCCACTTTGGTTTTTCTATGCACGAGTGCAGCTAAAAGGGCTTCCCTCTGGCGGAACAGTGGAGCACTCGACCCACCTGAGGCGGCTCAGAGAAGACTGCTATCTGGATTTCTCCACCCCGCTAAGCAACACTGGAAGGGTTAATTACATCGGGAGTCTTGGTGTTGCAAGGCATGGAAAAAAGATGTTCTCTGTAAACCTTCGTCCTACGGATCGTGGTCGGAATAGTAAATCTATGTGGGGGGGGGGGGGGTGAGGCGCTCGTAGAGCAGCCACAGACCAGTTTAAATTTGAAAACTGTAATGACCCTACCTTCTGCTGGTATGTTCTAGGTCCAACCAACCTGTATCCCCTCTCACCTTGTCCTTCCCGCCCGGGGGCACAGGTACAAAAAGTTTTCTATAGGTAGAGTCCTCCCGCGAATCATATCCTACACTTCAAACATAGAAGGGGAAATGTGGGAAAATAAATTGATAGTAGAAGAGAAACAAGCCCAGGATTCCCCTTGCTTGCACGTTACCTGCAGGAACAAACGGCGTTGTTACGTGTCACCCACGGCCTCCTGACAACCTTGGCATTCTCTGTTGCTGTAGTAGTTATCTCATGGAATTTCGTTCTTCATTTGTTACGTAAAGCTCTCCAGAAGTTGTTGACAGTTTATCACGCCTAACAATAAGAGAAACGGAGAACAAAAGAAAAGCAGAAATCTCAAGAAGAAAATCTTGACGTCAGAACAAAGATAATGCTGTTTAACGCATTATTTCGTTGTTTAACCACGTGATCCTGGGGAAAGAATCTGGGCCACTGTTCCGTGACTAAGGCACAATTTAGTGTATAGTCTTTCACTTCATCTTTTTACTTCCATCTTGGAATGTAAAGAAATGCCTCTAACGATTTTGATTGAAATGCCATAAGTTTAGGGTATTTTCATACGTGCCTGTATCACCACCTGGAAGTGTGACGTAAGCATACTTCTCGCTCGCTCGTTCAGGTGAATTACCGAATATAATGTTCCCTATTTGGGACTTCAGCAGATGGCCGAGAATACGGAAGCACCGACACAACAATTTGGCACATCTCAAAACCCTCCTACGTCACTCCTTCCCTCGCGTAAGAACTCCCCCCTCCACTAGAACGTTCTTTACGCAGCATCACTGGCATGACGTCACGTATTGCGATGCCCACCTGCTTCAAGAGGTTCCGATTTCGAATCTCGGAAACGGCTATTTCCCATCCTGAGAACAAGTCTTGAGACTGTTGCAGTCTCCACGGTTCGGCCCGAGCCCAACAAGAGGTCGAGGCCCGATTGTTGCAATTATTGACATAATTATACTTAATATTATTATTGTTATTAGTATAATTATTATTACAATTCATTAAAAATCTATTTTACTCTCGAAAACAGTTTATTCTCTCTTTTACAAATAAGTCGTACAATTTTCTGTACGTTTGAAATAGAAATGTTATTACATTCACAGTTTTCTCGACTCAGTTTTAGGTAACACATTCACATCTCTTTCTCTACTCACTCTTCTACAATCGCATCATCTATATATACAACATGGATGTATGTAACCGTTAATCTCGAAAACCCTTTGACGGATCACCGCGAAATTCGACACGTTTAAGTAGCTCTTCATGGAGAAGGTTTTTATGTTATCCATTTTACTATACAATATATCACTTTCACATAATTTTCTCTACTCACACTCATATATCCTTGTCTACTCGCCCTTCAACATACAACTCATACAATTTTCTATATGTTTGAAATAGAAATGCAACGTACTATATTCACACCATTTTCTCTATTCAATTTTGTTTACATAAGAATTCACATGTTATTCTCCACTCGCTCTTCAACATACAATTCATACAATCTGTATACATATTTAAATAGACCTTGGTATGTATGAGATTGATAAACGATAAACTCCAAAATGATTGACCGATCACCATGAAAATTGACACATCTAAGTGTTTTGTTGTGGAAAAGGTTTTTATGCTATCCATTTTACTACGCAACGTTTCACATTCGCATGCTTTTCTTTCACATAACACATTTCCGTGTACTTTTCTATTCCCTCTTCTACAAACAATTCATATGTTTTTCTATACGTTTGAAATATAAATGCAACGTATAACATTCACTTGGTTTTTTCTACTCACATTTTTATGAAACACAATAACATTTCTTTCTCTACTCCCTCTTCAACGAACAATTCATACAATTTTCTATCTGATTCAAATAGAAATAGTATTACATTCATATGGTTTTATCTACTAGCTTTTATTCCTGTGGTATTTGTTGTTGATTAACAGTACTATTGCATAGTGTTTTATAAACAATAAAGAAATAATTGTCACAATTGGTGCCAGGAGTGCGACAAAAAACAATATGGAGCAGTTGAGAAACAAATGTTAGCCAAGATGGACAATGGAGAATGAAATGAATTCCGGAATGCGGCAGGTGGAAACAAAAATTGAAGGTGAATTGAAAAATGTAAACTCCGGAATGGAAAAGATGAAAACGGGAATGTCCGATATGAAGATTAACGACCAAGTGCCGGAGTGAAGGAGCACGTGGGATAACTCGGCCTTTGGCAACGTGTTAACGCCCTGGAAGTTGGAGTCGACAGCACCAAAGAACTGAACTCCATGGTGGAACAAATGCTCGACGAAAAATTCAAACTAGGTGGATGTCTATAGGAAGGCCTATGTTCAGCAGTACACGTCTTGCGGCTAAAATGATCATGATGCTGATGAAATATTGATATGTATCTCTATATCTTTATCTCGAAAACGGATTTAAAGATTGCAATGAAAATTTATATTTAAATTTTGTTTTGTTAATTTTTGTATATTTAAGTTTTGCTTTTCAAGCTTATTTAAATAAGCATCTAGCTCGATTTAAAAAAAAACTGATCGAAGGTCAGAGCGGCAATACAAAGGATTTTCCAGATTATTCGAGAAGTGTCCAGCAGTCGGACTTATTTGTAAAAGTTCGAGTAAGGTACCTGTTGCATTTTCCTCGCTATTTAAGGAAGCGAAGCAATGAGTGAGTGAGGGAGTTACAGACAGAAGTCAGTTCAGCTTACAGTTTGAGTGTGTGTGCGTGTGTGTGTCAGATGCGTGTGTTGTCGCATCGTGAGGGAAGACAGCAATACAGTTAATGAGTGTCGAGTGATTGTACCGTCAAAGTCAACTGTATGAGAGACAGAGAAAGTGAAGGACTTTGGAAGGACTGAGTCAAGGTTAGGAGGAGAAAACAGTTGTGAGTTGTGATATGATGTGTTAACGTTGGTAGAAAAGAGCTGTGTTTTTGTGTATTCAGATAAAAGAAAAGAAAATGCTAGAGAAATAATTGGACTGTTGCCAATCTGTTACTATACTATAGGTAAGTAAGAGATAGAGAAGTTCGAGGTTGGTGCCCATTCACTGACTTGTCTGTGGAAAGTTATGTAGGTAGCTGGTGTTTTGTTGATCTGGGATCCCCAGACGAGCTAGTATAACCACGAAATGAAATAAATCTACTTTACGAGGTAGGTATTAATTTGTTGGCTGTGGATCATCCCCCCCCCCCCGCCGCCCCCGCGTTGTTATAGCGACATTTTCATCTCAGGAGTAAAAAATTACCCGGGATTATATTAAAGAAGCATTCGAGAGTATGATTCGAGACTAGCGGCCGGGCGTCCGAGTAAAGGTTACCTACTTGTTGCTTCAGACGACTTCATAACGATCCTTGTCTGCACGTTCTCTACTCACTCTTCTACAGGGAATTCTTAAAACGCTTTATTCTTCTGTTTCATCTCAATAGAGGTAAACGTTTGTAAAAATTCTTATATGCAATCCTAGAATTAAACCGGCTTACTGTGACGGCATAAATCGCAAGAGAGCAATGACGTCATCACTGCCACAACATAATTTTCTCCAACGTGCCTGTAAGAAAACCTGAAATCGTCATACTCACACACAAGCTGTGTATTTTTGTTTCTCTATCCACAAAACTTTTCAGATTCTTTTTCGTAATCATCTTTCGATTTTTCTGGAATTATAAATTCTCAGCACTTTGTTCAAAATGCCAAGCTGAATACAATCCATGTTTTCAATAGTTTTATCATTACCTTCCATTTTCCTCTATAAGTGCTGAAAAAATCATATTACGTCATACATCTCTGATTTCTGATACATTATAATTTTTCATTTATCACATTTATTAATTTTTTTACGTATTTTAATACTAAAATTACATAAAACGTTGTATGTATATTTTCACTAAACATATACTCATGGCACAATCAGTAACTAATTACATAAATAACTATTATTACAAATGTCCTTATAGGTACAATGGGTATAGGAGAATGCAGTGGACTTAAGTGATAGTCAAATATTTTAAGAACTGATAGTTATGTTTTTGGTTTGAAATTCTATTCTGTTCGTATGACCAGCACATATAATCACAAATAAAAACTTTCATTTGAGAAAACAATACGTATTTTAAAACACAAACGAATAGCAAAGAAACTCTCCGCTTATTATATATGTCATGTTATGTATATAGTCCGAAGAGCAAACATCTAGAATTGTGTAGATTGCATTTTTAATTTTCCTACTCCTTTAGAGAATATTGACTTTCTTAAAAATGGCTCTAACGATTCATTAAAATGTCTTACGTTTAAGATATTGTCATAACAAATAAAATGTATGAGATACACAAAATATTACTACATAAAAATGTAGATCTGATTAAAACACACAATTAATGTTGAATAAATGTTTCTGTAGAGTTAATCGTTTCCCCAGATGTTTCTTCTATTTGGTTCGAATTTTTAAATCGCATACTTATCTCAGGTTATTCGTTTTTTTCTTCTGGTCATGCAAACGGCATGGAATATCAAAACCTTCAGATAGCGATTCCTTTTTTGAAAGGTCCACTACCGTTTTTGCCTGTTTATTTCAATTAACAAGAAATATACAGAAAAATACGTTTTTGTATTGTTTGTAGAAGAGTGAGTAGAGAAATAATGTGAATCTAATGTTAGATATATAAATTAGATAATTACAGATGATGAAATTGCATATTGGTACATATGAAGCATTATCCGAACTTGTTTTGATGTTGCTGATATTGCTGCAGTGAATTCCAGCACCCAGAGCAGCAGGCTCAGAGTTACGTCTTTTTATTACTGGAGAGCGCTCGCCGTACAGGGCCGGGGAAACAAAATTAATTTTCTGCTTCATTACGTCTATAGAGCACGACCCCTCAGTGTTGCCAATATTAACTTGAAAAGCTGATAATTTAAACTCCTGCTCAACTTCTTCCCAATTTCTAAAATTAACGTCCTCGTGCTGAAGCCTTCAAGCATTTTCACTGATTCCTTTACTCCATAAACGTGATGCAATCAGATCGTCTATCTTTCAAACATGATCCATCCATAATTAGAATGTCATGTCATATACTCGCGCGATCTATCTGTAACCTCGTGTACTAGACTTCATATCCTATTCTTATGTACAAATCTGAAGCTTGGAATTCACACGAGTTTCTCTATGAATGCATTGCATAAGATGTAGAATAAAAAATGACTATTATTCGTTAATAATTAAAATATCAAAGTTTAAATGACAGGGGAATCAATAATCCATTAACTAAGCAAGAAAACCATGATATTATCTTCCAAGGAAGTGTTAATTAACCTAAATAGTGTAGTTCTATAAACATTTGCATAAATTATCTTATGGCCAATTTTCTTAAAGGTACAAGGGGAATACAGTACAAGCTTTAAGCGATAGTCAAATGTTTTAAGAGTGGTCGCTATATGATGACTTTGAAATTCCTCCTCTTTGCATGACCAAGAAATAAAAGAATGAATAACGACGACCCATTTGAGAACCTCTACAAGTATTGCAAAATGCTGACAAATAACAAAGAATATTTCCGAAGTGGTTCACTTCACAAAAAGGATGATTTAACATAAATTGTGTGTTTTAGATATATCTACCTTTTTGTGCAGTAGGGTTTGATCTATCTTTTACGGTTTGCCAGTCACGCAAAAGTCATCGAGAGTAAACACGACTACATAGGCTATAGCCAGAAAATTCAAAATATACATTTCTTTTATCTTAAACATATGGCATTTTAATAAAAACCGTTAGAGCCATTTTAGAAAAAAAAATCAATATTTTTTTAAAAATGTTTCATGTAAAGGGTAGTTTAGGGTGGAGGAATTTTCTTCAAAATCTTTGTGTCGCATCCTTGAATGACAAACTTAAATACAAACATTGGTTTTTGACCGCATTTTGTTCCTGAGTTATGCTCTTTACAGAAAGACACGCGCGCGCGCTGATCTTTTTCTAAAAGGGCTTTTTTTATTATTCAGAGACCTTAAGACATATTTCCAGTGAAATCCTAACATCGAATTTTTGAGTGTAATACAATACTTTTACTTACTATATGTAATACAGAAAGTAAAAAGCGAATAGTGAGTAGGGGTTGGGAAAGGTGCAGAGCAAATTCAGAATAACAAAGAATATCTCGGAAAAGGTTGACGCTATGAACATTTCTTAGGTTTATGGGAGTCTCAAAACGTGTATTTTCGGTATACCATTTTTGGGGTGGAGTACAAACTTCCTCTGCTTACTGTAAGCACGTAGGTAAAAAGGTTTAATGTATGTAGAGTAAGGTGAACGCATGACCTGGTGCTGCTGTCCCCAATGCTAATCATGGTGTACGTAAAATTCATAAATAGGGGAATCAATATCGGCAACACAAACAAACAAACAAACAGCGTGGCAAATGTGCAGTCCAAATAAGTAAACAAGCCGCATGGAGCTGCTATTACTGTAGTTGTGCATGTTATTACACGTGCGTACGCGCTTTAACTGAGAAAATACCTACTTCTCTACTTGTCTCTCTTTCTCGTGCTCTCTCCTTATTCTCTTTGTGACCGAGTGAGCTGTCGCCGCGGTAAAGTGTGCAACTCGCATTCGGGAGGTTATGGTTCGACCGACCTTCCTGACCCAAGGGTCTTTTTGGAGGTTTTCCCGGGTCGTTAGGCGAATGCTGGGAATATTAGTTATGTCCCCTGAATTTCCTGTCCGTTTCACTCCACCCTTCATCCTGGTTGGCTGTATCAGTGCTATAAGTCTCGGTGTTGCATGGCATCTCTGTAAACCTTGTTCCTCCAGAACACGGGCCCCCAGTTGGATGCGTAAGCCCTCAGGAGGAGGGGAGGCGGTTGTAGAGCTGCCATCGGGTAGTCTATGGAAAGGTCCTACCTTCTGCTAGAACCGGCCACCCTCTGTCTCCTCCTACCTCACCCCTCCCTACCGGGGGCGCCAGTCAGAAGCATAGGTACAAATGATCTTTCTAAGGTCTAAGTCGAACTTACGAAGCTGCTCATATCACATATACTCTCTGTGCAATGGCGACAGCCTAACTCAGGTTATTTAGCACGACTTATACCACAGAACAAGGAGTGTTTATTGTGGTAAGTTTTGCTTGAAAGTGGAATTGAAGCCCTCCAGCAGCCGTGACGCGAGCCCTGCGGACTCCCAGCACTCGTATTAACATAAGTACGTCGGGCCGAACATCTCCCCTTGGGTAGTCGTTCGGAGTGGGTTGGACTCGGCGGGCAGTGGTTTCCAATAAACACAGGAGGTTATGGGGCACCTCAATGTTATCTAGACCTACGCATGTCCCATCGTAGTTTTCCGATAGTGTTCCTCTTTTTCATGTAACGATAATTTTGGGAACGAGAGAAGCATTATCCCAAGTATGAAAACCTCGAGTGTATTTGTTTAGTGTTCCACGAAATAATTAATAATTGATCTATTTAATACTGTTTAATATTAATAGTGATTTTAAAGTAAATAACTTACGATAACATTCATGCATTTTAATATTTATTTTCACAGTCGGCACTACACTAGGCTGCGAGAACAATAATAATTTTAGTGTTTAATCCAGGGAAGTGAGGATTTAGACATATGATAAATATAAACGAAAGTTAGTAGGTTATTCATCAGTGAACTGATGTCTATTCTCACATACACACACACACGAAACCTTAAGAGAGATGAATATAAACACACAATTTTAAACCATTTTATAGTCAACATATGTACTCGTAGTTTGGGAGAAACAGGGTTTTTCTGTGATGAAGTAATTATGAATCAATTGAGTAATTTTCGATATTACGTTTAACACAAACATTTCATCGTGAGTAAAGAGCATTCGTTGGGTTGTTTAAGCCAACAGGTCTGCGCCCTATATTAACATTGAACGAGGATTCAATATGCACCCAATACGCCCCGGGCGATGTCCCCAGGGGCTTATCTCTGTGTGCGCTGCATTATATTACTGGACAAGCAATATTATTTACTACTCCATTTTTACCTACCATCTCGACCACGATATAGTAACTCGAAAAGATATTGCACTCTACCCGAAAATTGAATATACAGATTTCACCGAAAATACACGTCTTGAGACCCCGAAAAAACTAGACCGTACTTAATAGAAAAGTTTAGAACAGAGAAACATTTTCAAAATTTTTTGTTTTCTCAAAAGTGTCCGGAAGGGTTTTGAATAAAATAATCTTTTTTTTTTTTTTAAGAATAGTTAAAGAAAATCACGTGATGAAATGCATGAGATTTTTCTTTTCACTAATACAATAAGCAGACCTCGGATTTTAGGTAAAAACCTGTTTTGTTCCTTATAATGTATGGAAAATATTGTTATGTATATACTAATTATGGAAATATATGTTCGAAAATGGTGTTCGTATACAACCTAAAACTACCTGGTTTCAACTACCTAAGAAACCTAGGAAAAGGTGGATGGGTTCAGTGAAAGAGGACAGTTATCAGCTCATAAAATGCAAAAACTGGCATCTCTGGATAGAGATGATTGGAGGTGTCGGATGAAGAAGGCCCAGGCCCGCTTTGGGCTGTAGCGCCATTGGAAGAAGAACAACAACAACAACAACTCGGGGAGGATGCACTGGGTGTTACTTTGGCTAAGCAGGACCCAAAATTGTCCATGATACTGAATTCATCAAATTACATTATGTATTTCTTTATGTATTTCAATGCTCTGGTCTACAGACAAGACTCCAGTAACGTCAGTTGATGTGGAACGTTCATTTTCGGCTAATAAGACAAGCGATGCAGTTTATCAATGGAAAATAAAAGAATGCCATTTTTTGTTCAGTTACTATTTTGATTTGCGATAGAACCTATTCTATGTAGATGTTTAGGAACTAAAAGTACGAGGCACAGTAATGACCTTTAAAGATCACTTCCGTGTATGGGAATAGTGAAGAAGATCAAGTACCTACAGTTGAAGTTAACACTACGTTAAACATGGCGTTAATATCACATAGTTTGTGTGCGCTTTAATTTCCGGTCCTAAAACGGTTCTCTTTCCAACAAACTGTGCCCCACACAGTCAACCTTTAATCTACACATAATGTACGTATTCAACCATTATACCGCTATAAATATTATAATAGTTCACACAGAGCGACAAAATTTCATGTGTTGCACTCACATGACTTTCTCTAATGACTCTTGTACAAACATATTCTCCTATCTACCTCATATTAATACAGAGATGCTGCGTGTGCGTGCGCTCGTTTCTTATACAGAGAGAACTGAAAGACAGAAAAGTGTGTGAAGGTTACGTTCGGAAAGAACAGGTGTGAGTTGTAAAGTCACGAACAACAATATTTCATACTTTTTGTTCACTCTGTATAATTAGGCACCTATAGGTATATTTGTCGAGAGTAAAGTTTAGTGTTGCTAACATCAGTTATAAAATGTGTAAGTTTAACTGAGGAAACAGTAAACGACGAGAACAATCAGAGCTTAAAGTCGACTGTCCTTTGTCCCGCCACAGAGTAATTAAAGTTGTCTATAAAAGACGATCGTAGTGCCGCCTGTTTGCTTTTACTGCAGTGGCGCTCGTCCATTACCTGGCCAAATGGCGAACTGAATGGACATTTTGATTGTTGCACTTACTGGTGCCCATTGTTGGAGCTGCCTCCATAGCCTCATTACTAACCAGAGTTATATTACAAGGACGGCAGTCAGAAATTTAGAATGACAAGTTTCTAAAAAGAAATCATGTTTCTTATTTGACAACTATTTTATAATGTTTTGCGAGTTGATTGTCGTGTAGTTTGTTCAGTTTCCTCCAATAGTTTGTTAACTAACGTCTAAAGATTTTGTATTCACCCAAAAATAAATCTGAACAGAGAACATTTCCGGGTATACTTTTTTATGAGTTTAAATCGTCATTAACACATAAGAGAAAAATGTATAATTATTACGGTGAATTCAAAAGAGATATGTTTGTTCTTAGTGATGGCCTCCAGTGGGCAGCGGCCAAGCGGTAAGCCTTGGCCCGCGAAGGGCTGTTGCGCTATTATTATTTATAACGTCATTTAATGCTTGTTTATTTTTCTAAAAAAATCAGAATTCAAATTTAGAAATTACGCCCTTGTATGTACATTTTGAAATAAATTAATTATTTAGTGCTGTATTGATAATAGTAGCGCTTACAGAGAATCTGCACACAGTGAAACAGCGTGAATATGGCATTCCAAGTGCACGTAATAATGTGAGGGGAGGTTGCTCCCAATCCCCCAGACGCCGAGCCGTGAAAAGACGCAAGGAGGTAGGTAATCTAAATTGAGAAACGATGTCAATACCACCACCGTCTCCATGTGGAGCTATTAGAGGTAAAGAAATTGTTACAGCGACTCTGCGAGAATGAGGTTTCATTTACTTAAGTTGGTAACACTGCTTTTGTTCCAGCACCTGGAGTAACTAAGTAGGTATTTCTTGCTTAACTACAGCCTCTTTGTGAAGTTGGTACAACTCTCGTTGTACAGTTAATCCAAAATGCAAGTAGCTTACAAACATTATACAAAAAATCTTGTTTGCACTACATGGCTTTTTGAATATACTAGTACAAAAGTTTCATTTATTTCTTGTTACTCTAGATAGATAATATAGTTCATTACACATTACACTGTATATGTATGAAGAATGCAGAAGCCTTATGTGATGTAAAATATTTTAAGAGCCAGTCGCTATGCGATCGCTTTGAAATTCAGCTACTTTGCATAGCCAAAACATTAAAAAAATGAATAGCAATTTCCCATTTCAGAAAAGTACAGAAAGTTGAAAACTGAAGCTAATGACAAGAAATATTTCGGTAACAGCTATTGCCAAAACCCTTTGCTTGAAATGAATTCAGTGTTTTTCCTTGTGTAGTAATGTTTTGTGTATCTTTTACTGCTTACCAGTTATACAAGTCAGTCACAATGAAGAGCAGTTCAGAAATTATTCACAGAAAGTTCAAGATATACATTTAATTTGTCATCAAAATGTCTTAAACATAGATTATTTTAACAAAAATTGTTAGTCATTTTTCAAAAAATCATAATTTTGGAAGCTTTTTATATGTAAAGGGTAGTTTGAGTACGGAATTTTCTTTAAAATCTTCATATTATATCCTTAAAAGATAGTGAACTTAAATTAAAAAATTTATACTCAAGCAAATTTTCTTTTTTGATATGTGCTGTTCACAGAAACACACAAGGGGTTCAGGGTGTCTTAAAACAAGTGTTTCCACTTTATCTCGATTAAAATGAAGTAGATAGAAGTAGAATCGTTTTAAGTATATTTTATACAGAAGAGAATATCTGTTGACAGCAGCTTCCTACACTATCCTCACTGTGCCCAGAACAAAGGGTATCTTGCGAAAACATCTAACAAGTAGAAAACAAAAGCTGTATGATCATAACATAGCCAATTTTTCCTTTTCACTCTGAAGTAAGTTACTGTGTGTGTTTATTTTGTATGTTGGTTGGAGTACAAATTTGAAGGTATTTATGTTTCGTGACGTAATGATTTAACAGGTTTCTAAGGCAGGATCTTAATTCCTTATCTTTCTTACTCCTTGTGCCCTGTTCTAGTCCCGTCGTGTTTGCTTGAAACTGCAGGAGTTGACAAAAAAGTTACAGTTATCTTATATACAGTGTGGTTCAGCTGTTCCTTATTATTTTCGCAGATAGGCAACACTTGATACTCTGGAAGCATGATGATACGGCTGGTGTTGGTCTTGGGATGTGTGGTGTTGGTGATGTCGACGCCTGTTCTAACAAACATAGATGTCGACCCGTGGAGTGATTTGAACCCAGATTATTCAGACTACGAGTACGTCGGTAGTCCACAAAACGCTGAAGCTGCGCGGATAGGTGAGTTTGGTGTTCTCTTCAACTAGAATAGTCTCTATCTACATAACTAATGTCGGTCTTTCACAACAACTACATCAAATAAGTAGAATAAGGTTTGTAACAATAGTTTGCATGCGAGTGAGTAGAGAAAGTGATGTGAGAGCACACACAAGTTTGTACTACATGTTATTACGAAGTAATGAAGGAGGTCGCTAGTTTGAGGATGTTACCGAAGACGTCCAATGCATGTTTAAGTTGCCAGGCTGGGCTGGGCTACTCAACAGGTAAAGTTTGTTGTACTCCCAGGAGATGCAGCGGAAGAAGTTGCTTCTACCATTACGGCGATTAAATTGAGAAGGCAAGGCGCACGTGTGTCTGAAGTGTTCGATACCTATGTACCTACTCCTCAACATTTTATTCGTGTCAGCTGCATTCTAATACTCCACTATACAAATGTATCTATCCCCTTTCAGTTTGTAAGATCCGCAGTAACCACTTCCAAGTGTGGGAGAGCTACTTGTGTTTTATAACCAATTAATAATTGCAACTTTATGTAACTTCTTTAAATACGCATTTTAAATGCCCTACGTTGACAATGCAAAAATATGTCATATGTAAGGAATATTTTCTAAGTAACTATACATCCTAGAAAGCTGACTTTTTTACAGTTTATAATAGCTGAAATAACGTTTTTCTTTCAAAAAGTTGGATAGCTTCTGAAACATATTTTTTTTATTTTGATATTTTCCCCCACATTTTAGAGTACATATTTGTTAAAAATTCTGCCAAATTTTAATTATTCTCTAAAGCCTTATTTAGTGTATGTAAAACACCAACATAACAAGTCCAAAAAATTTTATATTTATTGGTTATATTTATCACCTACTGTGTTTACACCAACTGGGCACATACCATGATTAGGGTTGTCATTTGTCGACAATGTTTGGAAGTAAGCTGCGCATACTGATTTTCTCATTTTTTCTCTAGATTTTCTAGATTTTATCTTATTCTAAGACTGCAACCTCTTAATGATATCATTAGAGCCACTCTTTTCTCACATTAACAATAAAAGGGACAAACACTATATTAGTGATTTTCCATTATCTCTCCGAATTATGTGATATTGATAAAAAAATCCATATTATTATTTTAGTGAATTTCAGCGATGAGTACACATTAAAGCGAAATTGCCATATTTTGTGAAAAAAGGCGAAATTTCAGCGATTTTAAATATAAAAAGTACTTCTTATATTGCTGTTTTATAGTTATAGTTTCCGTATGACACATCTTTAATTCTGAACTGTAATATACTAAAGTGCATATTAAATACATTTAATAATAAAATTCGATGTGTTGCACTCACATGACTTTCTCTACTCTTGTACAAATCATTCTTACAAACTCTTATTCCTATATCTTCTTCATGTTAGTTAAGATAAACATTTGTACAAATTATCTTATTGCTTATTTACTTGTAGGTACGAGGGGAATATGGGAATACAGTAGGCTTTGAGTGATAGTCGAATCTTTTAAAGCTTTCAGATTCCGTTCTCTTTGCACGGTTAACATATCAAAAATGAACAACGATGTTGCATTTGACGAAAGTAAGTTTTCCGAGACTCACACACATAACGAGGAATATTTCCAAAACGGTTCATTCAACAACAACAACAAATTATTTGGACATTTTAATCAAAATCGTTAGAGCAATTTTCAAGAAAATCAAAATTTTCGAAAAATTTTCCATGCAAAGGGGAGTTTAGAGTGGTGCTATTTTCTACAAAATTTTCGTGTCACATTCTTGAAAGACATTAAACTTAAATACCAATTTTGGTTTTTTACCGACTTTTCGTTTTTGAGTTATGCTGCCCACAGACTGACACACACACCTACATCGTCCTCAGATGTAAACAAAACACTCGTGCAATGCGTTTACCGCACCGCTTAAGTGCTCACTATCTTGGGCAAATCCACGCGAATTCGATATGCTATGTCTGACAGGTGCGAATGTTACTGAAACTGTATATTCGTTCAAGTAATAATGAAGATTCAGTATTCCATACTTAAGGAATATGTCGGTGTTTTTGGGACATCCTGTGGTATATAAATAAGCTGAGTAGTGTTGATACTGTTATAAATGTGGTTTTCAGTTCCTTTGTGCTCGATAACGTGTAACACGAACTGTCCATGTTACAGGAAGCGAAGAAGACAGAATCAACAAGAGAGCCTTCACCGTACTGTCGCGCTGGAAGCCATTCAGCATGGGGTTCAGCGCCCTGGTAGGGGGCCGGTATCCCCCACGAGCACCCCTCATGTCCATGCTACCAGGGATAGACTTCGTATCGGCCGAGACAAGAGGACAGAGACCAACTGGACAACCCTTACGATGGGGACGCTAACAGTGTTCCCTAACCTTAGTTAATTGTACCTACGCTCTTCACTTCTTTCTTGCTTATTCAAAGACTGAGCAGATTAGACTGTGTCTGTGTGTGTTTGTGCTTATATAAGATAACTATGTCGATCACAAAATTGGCAGGACAATATCGATACAAGAGCTACAATCGATCCTCTCGGTGCGGCATTTGCAAATAAACAATACCTAGGATTTATTATTATTATTATTATTATTATTATTATTATTATTATTATTATTATTATTATTATTATTATTATTATTATTATTATTATTATTATTATTATTATTATTATTATTATTATTATTATTATTATTATTATTATTATTATTATTATTATTATTATTATTATTATTATTATTATTATTATTATTATTATTATTATTATTATTATTATTATTATTATTATTATTATTATTATTATTATTATTATTATTATTATTATTATTATTATTATTATTATTATTATTATTATTATTATTATTATTATTATTATTATTATTATTATTACTGTTATTATTATTATTACTGTTATTATTATTATTATTATTATTATTATTATTATTATTATTATTATTATTATTATTATTATTATTATTATTATTATTATTATTAGTTGAAATACTGCTGATAAACAAAAAACGGGTTTTTAAATTTGGGCACACAAATTTTGCAGTTTAGCAATTTTTCCTTCATGTTGTGCCATTCTGTAATTATAACAAACTCTTTATCGGGGAATAAAAAAGAACGGTTTATGATCGATTGTTATGATGCTATTCGATATCGCCCTTTTGAGATCGACTTATATATGTTTTGTGTTAAATGTATTAAGAACATCACTTTAATTTTAGCGCCATATTGTACAAAGTAGTTTTTCAGAATGGTTGTGAAATTTTATGTAAAAGTAATAAAGGCATTATATTTCTTTAATCCTATTACTTCCTGGTGTTGCACACTCTAAAAATAATTAAAACACAATTGTGAAATGTTCAGCTAATTACGTCAGGTTTGTTTGTTTATTTATTTCATATCCTAGTGCAAAACGTAAGTATGGTGTGATTTATAGTGAAAAACCGAAGCTATTAACAGTGAAGCAATACAAATCTAGAATATAACAGATATCTTAAACACTATAAGCTTCACTTATTTCAGTATTTGCTGCAGGTTCTTCAAATTAAACGCAAAGTGCAGTTTCACCATGTACCTATCTATTGCATCATCAGTGCCACTTTTGTTTACACTGGTCGCTATCGTTATAAACGCAAAATAACTTATTATTTCTATGTGTTACCAACCTATGAAAACAAAACAAACCTGCTAACAAAATCAATCAACGGTATTTAAAAATTCATTAGGCGGTGCTTGTTTTTCAAAGTGAATATCCTTTTCCAAACCATAAAATATATGGGTCCACTTAACTTTTTAAATAATTTAACCTCTGAATTTATTTCATGAATAGATGACCAAAAATTCTCTGCTACAGCTGATTTATCAATTTGATTACATTTAATATTTTTAAACTGTTCTTTTAGTGTAGCTTCCAATGACATTTGGCTTTACCACTATAGACAATGTCAAATAGCTAAATTAATAAATGGCAGATCTTTTATAATTTGGAATTTTACACATTTTAGAAAAATTCAGCAAAATTTTATATTTATTTTGAGCAATCAAAGTTATTCCATGTTCCTTAAAAATTTTTGTACAGCTTTTGTTAGCCTAGGTATGGCAAGTAAACTCTTTAAAACTACAATCATCTTTTATTTTCCTGCGGGTAGAAACATGTTTAACAATTTTTTTATGTTTAAATTTCTAATTTTGTTAGCAAATTTGTTTTGTTTTCGTAGGTTGGTAACACATAGAAATATTAAGTGATTTAGCGTTCGTAAAGACAGTGACTAGTATAAACAAGAATGCCTCCGATGATGCAATATATATAAGGTGAAACTGCAGTTTGTGTTTAATTTCAACAAGTTGCAGCAAATAGTTCAAGCTTATTAACCTAAGATAATTGTTAAATTTGTAGATGGTATGACATTTTCACCATAGGCATAATAAGAACAAGCTAATGCAATAGTTAAATCCGTTTAACCCTGACCACTACATAATGCGTTTGAAATCTTGTTTTTCTTTGCATGAACATGAAAAAGAATAAAACAAGAAGAAAAACAAATAGAATAAGGACTTACCTACACTTGGCAAAAGTATAAAGTATCTGAAAATATCACAAAAATATTTTTGTTTGAGAAAGATTGAATGTTTTAACGAGATTTATATTTTTTGTGTAGTAAAATTTTGTCTACCTCTTAAAGTTTACCAGTTATACAAAAGTCATTCAGAATGAAGAGAACCTTAAAGAAAATTCAAGATATATATGTTATTTGTTACGAAAATATGTTAAACATTGGAGGTCTGCATGGGCCACCCGGCCCAGGCCCTATTATGTAATTTTGTTTTAAACCAAATTATTTTGCAATTATTATCATCTGAAACGTGTCAGCAGAATAATCATAGAGAATTTGCAGTAAAGAAATGCTGCGATAATTGTGCTGTTTTCGGAATTTCGACATCGGTAATAAAAAAATACGATAAATAATTATTTTGTAGTTCTTAATTTTCAAGCCCAAGCCCGGTAAGCATCCTTGGACTAAACCATAGCAGATGATGGAAGCTGCCTGGGACGACCTGCGTAAATTCATACATAACTAAAATTAATTATGAGCACGATTATGCATAATGGTGAATAATCTAATTAGTTCACTACTACCACGAATAATGAATTCTATTATAAGAAACGGGAGGTCGTGGATTAATTACCAGAACATTAACATGTTTCACTTCCATGATCGTTTTTGTGTTTTCCTCCTTATGGTTGTCTTGAAACCGAAATTATAATGTCAATAATATATATATTTGATAATAGAAACAAAAGGAGATTCTAGTCAATAGTTAAGGGGAAGACGTAATAAAGCTAATATGTTAAAGTCTCAAGAATGGAAACCTAGGCAGATTTAAATGAGTGATAAAGTTACAGTTGTTGTTTGTACTAAGCCATAGTGACTCAGCGGGCTGATTCCTATCTTACCATGATGTGCTCTAAAGTTAGCCAATGGAAATCGCTTCCTTCGTGTCGCTCACGCAAAAACAAATGCAACGCAACACACACTCGTCTTGAATCGAGCCGAGAGTACACGTGCAACTTGGGAGTTGTACGTAAGCTAGCGCGTATACATAATTCGGCGGTTGTTAAAGGGTGACAAAGTTAAAGTGTTATAACGTTGTAGTTGAAGTTACAAAGTTACATTCTACTTAAATATCGTCGGCAGTTCTCTACAAATCTGGAAATTTACAAATAAAGTGATATGTTGGTTGATTCTTCGTTTGGTTCCATTCCTACCATAACTCACGCATACCCTGCAGATTAGGACCTCTTGCTAGAGCTAGTCCGGACACCAAACACGAGATCTTATAGGTCTTAAAGGCGACGTCTTCGACTTATAGGAACGCTTGCGTCAGTTCACTTAACAAAAACATGCTTTAAGAATGCTCCTGTATGTTTGATATATTTTATGTGTATTAAGCTTTCATTTAACGGATTCGTTTTTCACGATTATAAGTAATGTGAAGTTTAAGTTAACACTTCTTCCTCAACTACCCTGTTCTAGCACTATCATGGTGTTAGGGGTTTACCTCGGATCCATTTTCTAAACCCAGTTCTATCCTCTGCTAGTATATTGAAGTGGTCCCAAGTCTTTTCTTTATTATAGTCAACAAATCCCTTCTTCTCTGGTTATCCTTGGTATCTACTTCTTTTCTAGCTAATGTTTTTATATTCCGTGTTCCAATTCTTAATCCACATTTCTGGCGCAGTGTTCGTCTATTTATCCGTTCCTTTCCGAGGCTCACATTTTCATTTTAAATCCGACTTTACTTAAGGTGGGGGATAATCCCAAAGCTTAAGGTCCCTGTTTTATCCCCAGGGTACTCGGGTAGATCCCCAGCTCTTGAGGTAGGGATTGGGCGTTTCCTCCCAACCGCGAAAGGTTTTGGTTTTCTTATAAACCGTAAGAAATACTAAAAATTACTACACAAAAAGTGTAGATCTCGTTAAAACATAGAAATTATGTTAAATGGATTTTTGTGGGGTTAGCCGTTGCCGAGATATTGCTTGTTGAGTGCATGTTAAGGTAACACGTGGTACGAACACTGTGCAGATTGAGAGTCAAGGAGCCGTGGAGATGACATCAGAATACGGCAATAAATCCGTCCGTCCGTCCGTCCGTCCGTCTTAACAAGGAGGTCGACACTGTGTTGGTTCAACATGAAGGACGGACTCATTTATCAACTCAACTGCGGTCTTTACACGACCTCACATCACTTTCTCTACTCTTGCACTAACTGCTCTTACAAACACTTACTCCTCTATCTACTGAGTGAGCCATGAACATTTGCACAAATTATCTTATTGTTAATTTTCTTGTAGCTGCAAGGAGAATGTGGTAGACTTAAGTAATAGTCAAATATTTTAAGGCCTGGTCGCTCTATGATGACTTAGAAATTCCATTTTCTTTGCTTGACAAAGAGATAGAAAAACGAGTAAAGAATTTGCATTTGAGAAAAGAAGGATATAGGAAAATACAAAGCAATAATAAGAAGGAATTCTCGAGAATGGTTACTACGTATGAGCAGAGCTAGGACAAATATCCACTAAGGGAGGAATCTTCTAACTACCACTCTACCTAGTACATGGCTAACGAGGTAGGCAGGCTACGGCGCGAACTGTAGTGATGTAATTCTCCCAGTCCCCAATGAAGTAAAACCACAGTCGCCTAATATATCCATATTCTAAACAACCAAAAAATTGCTCGTTGAATTGATACAAAAATACAGTTTTATCATGATGGTGTACTCAGTTAGCCAGACATTGTGACAGGAGACGTCATACTGAACACACCGTGGCTAACGAATGAGACAGGCTGCGGCGGGAATCGGAGTTACATGGTCGGGTAGTAAGAAGAACAAGAAGGTTCACCACCATAACCGGAGTTGTTTGAAGATCTGCTGACACGTACCAACATACAGATTACACCATCCAAAGCTTAAAAGCTTCATTAGGAAATATACTAAACTATAACATTCCTATTAGAACGACCTTCTTCTTTTTAAGTTCTAAAAATACTTATTTTGGATCCAAGAAAGATCAAAACATGTATTTCCAGTGATATCTCTGTATCGAATTTTTGGGCAGAGCACAACAGTTTTCATACTAATCATGTACTCTTGGATTATTCTTAGATACAGAAAGTGCCTTTGATAAAATGTGGCACGATGGACTAAGTGCTTTATAAAATCGAATTACCTCTCTGACACACATTTTGGAGTGGTAAAATCTTATCTCAACAGCCTCAGCTTTACTGTTAAATGTAACTGTATACTCAAGATTATATCCAATTTTCTCTGGAGTTCCACAGGGCAGCGTAATAGGGCCGGTATTGTACCTAATATGCTCTTCTGATTTTCCTAAACATAAAGATCGTACAATAGCACAGTTTACAGACGATATAGCTGTGCTATGTAAAGGAGATATTCAAACAAGTTCCAATCAGCTTCAAAAAGTTGGCTACGACATCCAAAACTGATGTAATAAATGGCGTATAATCCTGAATTGTTGCAAAATACCAACCTATATACCAACCAATATTTTCTTTTAGTACCAGCCCCTGTATCCATAATAAAATATCTTGGATTGACACTTGATCCCAAGCTCATGCTTTAGTTCGCATATAACCGATATAGGTATTAACTAAATTTCGTAAAAGTTGTCTTGCGCAGTCTAGGGGTAGCATGTTACCCTCCAGGGGTTCAAACCAGGCGGAGGACGACGGTTTTTTGGACGCAAAAATCTTTAGCATGGCCTTCTTCGGAAGGGAAGTAAAGTCGATGGTCCCGTTTCGTAGATTTACGGCACGTAAAATAACCTGAAGATTGATAAAGAGGACTCTGAGCAAAATTAAGCTGTGTTTGACGTCCAATATAGAATGAGACGCTAAGAAGCATAGCAGGTAAAGAGTGCCCATAAATAAAACTCAATTTCAATTTTCAGTGGCGGAGCAGAATTCAGCGATTAAAACTTAACCGTAAAAATCATCACCACTTGCACTACAATATGAGTGCCTTATACACACATCACTAATTCGACCCATTGGCAATATACTTGCTTAATCTGGGGATCTATGAGGGTACTTCAAAAAGTAAGTTACACGTGTCAGTGCTAAGACCATCGCACAACAAGAATGGCGCTTTGTGGGATTAGACTTTATGTTTCGGAATCCCTGCAGAGTTCTGATACGGTACTGATAACAGGTGCATCACAGTGTGCAGGCGAATTGCAATATCGCTTCTAATCATAGCTAAAAGTTACCAGCAAGTTGATAAAGGTCGCACAGAGTCGGGAAGTAAGGCCATTAAAGTCAACCACAGACAACAATGACCAGGTAATTGACCGATGAACTCATGTTCTCATACCATCGTCAGGTGAAGTTCGCACAAGGTCGTCAAATGCTTCCGTGACCAAGGAGCGTATTTCTATCCCCGAGGAATTAAATGGCAGGTAGAACGTTCAGACCATTGTTTAGATTAGAGAAACTTAGTGACTATGTTGAAAAATAGCGTCATGTATCTGTGTCACTTTGTAGTGTAATGCGGCTTTCAATAAAAGTTACTTGGCGTGCAATAATCATGTGTAACTTACTTTCTGAAGTACCCTCGTACTAGGAGGGCTCGGCACTGAGACCAGGCTTGGGACATCTCGGGGAGGAACGATGAGGTGAGAGGAGACACCGGGAGGACAGATCCAGACTAACGGCATGGACATTGATCACAAGTTTCACGTCATTTATTTGTTAACTGTTATCCTGTGAGATAATATCAAAAGTAATGTTCTCATTTAGTTGTAGCTTTTATGCTGTGTTCAAGCTGCATAAAGTATTAAATAGAAAGTTTAAGTTGTACTAATGTGCTTTTAGCACATTACCTGTGTATTATCCGACATTTTCCATATCTTGGTCGCAATTAATTAGGACAATCGCTAGTCTACTGTATTTATTATACCACCACCACTACCGCCACCGTCACCGGCACCGCCGCCGCCACGCCACCGCCATCGCCACCGCCGCCACCATCACCACCATCACCACCACCGCCACCGCCATCGCCACCGCCGCCACCATCACCACCACCATCACCACCACCGCCACCGCCATCGCCATCGCCGCCACCATCACCACCACCATCACCACCACCGCCACCGCCACCGCCATCGCCACCGCCGCCACCATCACCACCATCACCACCACCGCCACCGCCACCGGCATCGCCACCGCCGCCACCACCACCACCGCCGCCACCACCACCACCACCATCACCACCACCACCATCACCACCACCACCACCACCACCGGCACCACCACCGCCACCGCCACCACCACCCCCACCACCGCCACCGCCACCGGCACCGCCGCCGCCACCACCACCACCGCTGCTACCACCACCACCACCGCCACCACCACCACCCCCAGCACCGCCGCCGCCACCACCACCACCGCCACCACCATCATCATCATTATCACCATCATCAATCTCATCACTATTACGAATTACTCCTGTTCCGGCCTCATGTTCCTCTCCATCTCCTCATGGATGTTCCAATTGACTGCTACTCATAACAACTTAGGGAAGCATTTTGCATCCATTCGTTGCACTTGCTGTTTCCATTGGCTTCTATATTCCTCTATTTATACTTTCTCTACTACGTATAGTAAAGTACAGGAAGTGTTGTATTCCACTCTAAAATATTCGATGTCGAGATTTCACCGGAAATATATGTTTTGAGGCCCCCTGAGTCCAAAAAATCGTATCTGTTGAGATAAACGTTTGTACAAATTATTATTATTATTATGATTATTATGATTATGATTATGATTATTATGATTATTATGATTATTATTATGATGATGATGATTATTATTATTATTATTATTATTATTATTATTATTATTATTATTATTATTATTATTATTATTATTATTATTATTATTATTATTATTATTATTATTATTATTATTATTATTATTATAAGCGTGTCAGCAGATATAAACTTCTTAGTAAAGGAGGACTGCAGTAATTGTGCTATTCTCGACATTTTGACATCGGTAACCAAAAATATGATGAATTACCTAGTACCCCTTAATTTCCAAGACCCGGCGCGGCTGGAGCACGACAAATATTTGTTCAAATTAGCCTGAATCCGGCTTGCTGGCAGATGAGGGAGCTTCAAAACGTGTATTATCGGAGAAATCTCGGTATGCAATTTTTAAAGGAGTGCAGTAGGTACCACAAATAGGTGGTATAATAAATAATGGCAACGTACGCGTATGCTTCACTGCGTACGACAGCCGACTGTGGGTGTTTCTCGTCGATTCTCTATTGTTAGCTGTAACAAGTGACGCTCGATGTCGCGTATAATGGAGCACGTGAAGTACCACGGGATCTTGGACTATAGCTACTCCTGACGTCACATGCGCTTCTCTACCTGTCACCTACCGTTTCTAAAACAGCCTCGTCCTTTCACTCTTCTTGTATCTATGTATCTACTTTACACGAGTCGTCTAATATTGTGTTACTGTTTACTCCTGATCACTGTTACCTACATAACTGGTAAACCGTGAAATATAGACCAAATCTTACTATACAAAAAATCTGATGTGTTGCACTCACGTGACTTTCTCTACTCTTGTACTAACCATTCTTACAAACTCTTATTCCTATATCTTCTTCGTGTTAGTTGAGATAAACATTTGTACAAACTATCTTATTGCTTATTTCCTTGTAGGTACAAGGGGAATATTAGAATACATAAGGCTTTGTGCGATAGTCAAATCTTTTAAAGCTTTGAGAGTCTGTTCTCTTTCACGCTTAACATATAAAAAATGAACAACGATGATCCATTTCACGAATCTTTTAAGTTTTCCGAAACTGGCACAAATAACAAGAAATATCTGCGAAATGGTTTACTAAAAAAAAAAAAAAAAAAAAAAAAAAAAAAAAAAAAAAAAAAAAAAAAAAATTATTTAGACATAAATTGTGTTTTAGTGAGACTACATTTTTCGTAAAGTAAGATTTTGTCTATCTCTAACGGTTTACGAGTTATTCAAAGGTCATCCACAGTAAACAAGACTGCATGGGCTATAGGCAGAAAATTAAAAAAATATATTTCCTTTGCCATAAAAATATCTCAAACATATGTCGCTTTAATCAAAATCTTAGAGCCATTTTCAAGAAAATAAAAATTTTCGAAAAATGTTCCACGTAAAGGTTAGTTTAGGGTGGAGGCATTTTTGAGTTTTTGAGTTATGCAATCCACAGACTGAAACACACACACACACACACACACACGGATCTTTTTCTTGGATTCAGGGGGCCTCAAAACATATATTTCCGGTGAAATCTCGACATCGAATTTCTGGGTGGAATACAATACTTCCTTTACTTACTAGTACAGAAAGTAAAATGTAGATCTTGTTAAACACATAATTTGTGTCTAAATGCATGTTTTGCGGGGCGAACCATTTCGGAGATGTTTCTTATTATTTGTGTGAGTTTTGCAGATCTTTTACTTTTCTCAAAGTGAAGGTTGTTATTCACTTTTTTATATCTTAGCCTTGCAAAGGGAACGGAATTTGAATGATTTGGCTATCTCTCAAAGCCTAGTGTATTTTCGTTTTTCTCTTGCAGCTTAAAGGAGGTAATCAATAAGATAGTTTGTACAAATGTCTATCTCGACTAACAGGAAAAAGTTATATGAATAAGAGTGTGTAAGAATGATTATTACAAGAGAAAGTCACGTGAGTGCAACACATGGTATCTCGAAACGTGTATTTGTGGTTGAATGCAATACCTTGTCTGGTGACTATGTTCGTGATGAAGTGTGGGTGTGTAATGTAAGCAATTACTGGTACATAGTAAACGTACTACAAGAAAAGGAGACAAAAGAAAGTCTCATTCAGGCTTCCCCCAATTCATATTCGTTAAGGAATAAGCGTGGGTTGACAATAGCCAGGAAAGCGACATGTTCTAATTGCACAACACGCAGGCCACAAACTGATTTCAGTAATTGAGTTATTGTGTTGCCGTAATAAGAAAAATCCTCTCGTCCTCTTAAAATGCTCATCAAAATTCCTCTCGCGCCCTCTACAAAACTGCTCCAACTTTTTGTTACACGGGAAACAAATGACATGTAAATATGGAGCAAGTTATTCTTTGCATCCCTTTGTTCAGGGCCATAAGGCTGTTTCCAAGGCCATAGCTTCTTACGAGTAATTATGAAGTAGTTAACTGTTATAAATTAAGTGGCAGAATCAACTACCAAATGATACAGTACGCGGTAGTGCATTCGCAAGATCGTGGGTTCGATTCCTGTGGTCGCGCTTCCTGGTCCAGAGTTGCTAGGTAATGTTGGGAAAGGTAATTATATCCCCTGAACTTCGTGCACCTCCATTTCATCTCAGTCCACCTCTTTCATCCTAAGTGGCCGTCGTCCTTCCGGTTCCAGGGACCCTCGGGGGAGAGGAGAGAGAGCCGCCACCGGGGAGTTTAAATCTGCAGCTGTTAGGAAACCTGTCCTCAGTTACGGCCATCCTTTATCCTCTCACCTCGCCCAGGGGCAACGTGAAGTTGCCAAATCTCTCTTAGAAATTAAACTTCACGTTGTCATTTTATATTGATGTGATATTGTGCACTGTCCTCAATAATCGATACAAATAAGTGCACTAAGGAGTGAATGAGCGGTGGTCAATGGCAAGCCCTTGTGTGTCAGTAACCCGAATATTTCGTCAAGGCCACGCGGTTTGACCTCTGACACCGCATTATCACTTGTTATCACTTGCTGAAGACGTGGTTGCTTCCTTTGTTTCACAAATATGCATGTAACGGCCGACGCCTCGAGACTTCAATCACTCTGTGCTACATTCACGTGACCTTCTCTACCCGCTTCGTGCAAAAGTCTATTACTTTCTGTGCCGCAAACCCAACAAGTAGAGGAAGTATTCCATTCCACTCAAAAATACAATGTCCTGATTAAACCTGAGATATGTGCTTTCAGATTCACTGAATCCAAACAAAATCTGACTTCTGCACTCACATGACTTTCTCTGCCCTTTTAAGTACACTTATTCTTCTGCTTCATGTTTACAGATATTATTTTATTATACATTTCCTTGTAGATACAATGGGAACTTGGGAATACAGTAGGCTTATGTCGGTACTAAATTCCTTTAAAAGCTGATCGGTATATGATGGCTCTAATATGTTACTCTCACTCTCTTTGCATAACCAGGAAATAAAAAGCAACAATAACGACTTTCTCCGTGAGAAAACTATAAGTATTGCAAAATTCAAACAAATAATAAGAAGTATCTACAAATAGTTCATCGTCTATTTTAACAAGTCAGTGAGTGTGTTGGGTTTAAGGGCCCGTCGACAACTTGGTCATTAGGGCCCCTATTTTAACCAGATGTAAATTTTTTGTGTAGTAAGATTTTGTGTAAATCTTACAGTTCACCAGTTGTAAAAGTTCTTCAGAATGCAGAAAACTTCAGAAAGTTCAAGATATACATTTCATCTGTTATGAAAATATCTTAAACATGGTATTTTAATCAAAATCATTAGATCCCTTTTGAGAAAGTCACACTTTTTGAAAACTGTTCCATATAAGGGGTTGGAGTTGGGGAATTTTCCTGATTATCCTTGGAAGATTCGGACGACATTGGACATTGGTACGAGTCAAATACAAAACATTTTACATCAACAGTTAGACGTGAGAAAACTTTGTTGTCCATGTATTCCACATAAACTGACTCAAAACAACAACGTATTGATTGGTGCAGAAAAACTCTGGAAAAATTCCAAGTGACACTTCAAATTTGGTTTGGAATATCGTTACTGATGATGAATCTTGGATTTATTACTAGTAAGAAGATCGCTAATAGTTCCCCCCCCCCCCTAAAATGGTTCATATTAGCACTATAGCATTACAAGATGGACGTAGTCTTATTGCTTATTATTACGTCTACTCGTACAGACTGGAGTCCATATCCACGACATTCTGAAGCAAGCAATATTACATTGGTTTGAATGGGCAGCGCTCCGTGACAAAGTCCATGTGCTGCGCGTGTAGTGAGACAGATTTTGGCTGTGTTGTACTGGAGTCGAATTACACAATCATTGTAAAGTTAGCGACCCCGAGAACGGAAGGAAACCCGCTCAGGATGTTGACTCGGCACTTGCACCAGGCAAATTATATCTATACCTACCTACCTACTTACCCGCTTACATATAGGAAAATCGTATTATCTAATAATTTTAATTTCAAGTAAATAATTTATGCAATCCTAGCATTATAAAGCTTATTATGACGGTATAAATCGGGCAAAATAACCCTATTTCTGGTACCAGTGCCAGGGAATAAATGACGTAATTACTTTGGTAACAAGACAGCAATGACGTCATCACCAATATCATTTTCTACAATGTGCGTGCAAGAAAACTTGAAATCGTTTCTCTCGCAGTCGGTCTGGGTGACTCAGATACTTAGACGCTGGCCTACTGATAGGTCGCGGGTTCAAAGCCGGCCCAGACCGATGGTTTTTAAAGTGTCCTTAAAAACGACAGCTCCATGTCAGTAGATTTACTGGCATGTAAAAGAACTTCTGCGGGACAAAATTCCGGCACACAGCAATAATATACATATTAATGAGAGCCTACGTTACTTGGTGTACTCACTTTCATTACAAATATTAACAGTACAATTAGTCATTTTAGAAAACATACCTGAATAACCCTTTACTTTTATTGCATTAACATTTGTGCTTCCTTCAGTAATTCTTTTTCCAATGTCTATTTTGCCTCCGTAGCGCAGTTGGTAGCGCGCTTGCCTCTGGCGCGGAGGACCCGGGTTCAATCCCCGGTATCAGCCTTGGAATTTTTCCCCTGCTGGGAGGTCTGGCACGGGGTGCACTCAGCCTCATTAGGTCCCGGGGGCCAATTGAGGAACTACTTGATGAAGAAGTAGCGGCCCCAGGTCGTGAAGACCGCATAACTAGCCGGGAGGGCTCAGGGCGCTGACCACGTCCCACCCTCCAGTGATAAAACTTGATAAAACAAAAGTTACCTGCAAGTATTGTTAGCTTACATAAAACGTCAACTATTTCCTGCACTTGAAACGTCAATATAATCTCTGTGTCTCAAGATCATACTACTTAGGCATGATTAGGAAGAGTCACTACTTGTCAACTGAACCAGTGACTACTTATGAAGTGACCCGCATCAGGTGGAGGAGTTTTAACGAGCCGGCGAGCGAGCGAGGGAGGGAGGGAAGATGCTGAGAGGCGCTTCTGGGAGACTTAATGACATACCATGTGCGATTACACTGGTTTTTGTGTGGCCTCTCATTCTTCACTTGTCGGCGCTGCAAAGTGGGGTCCACAACACGAGAGTCTCTTGTGCTCTCTAATTGTAGCGCCGATATTTATTTCTGCTAATGTGAAGGAGTTGTAAATTCATTTATGATCCTGCAAGTTAACTGTGCTTAACGTTGCTTAATTCTGTTGCTCAGTGAAGCTGTATGCAAACACATTCCTCAATGTACACATTCACACGTGCTTTAATACCAATTCACTCAAAGAGTTATAAAGCAAGGGTTTTAAACAAAATTGTGTTACACTCATATGATTTCTCTACCCATTCTGTTACAAACTATACTTACTTGTTCTTAGTGACGAAGGACGCCCAAGAATATTGTCACTGTTGGAACAATGATCGATGGACATCTTATGAAACTTATTCGGACGACATTGGAAATTGGTATGAGTGTTTCGTCATCAGATGAAGCAATGGAACTGGTTTCTGAAGTGTCTCAGGAAGAGCACTAAGCCTTATTGTTTTAACGACTGCTTTCAAAAATGTATTGATGTTAAAGGGGAATACTTTGAAAAGCAATAACATCATTTGCATTTTAAAAAACTAATACTTCTTTGACTTCCTAAAACCTTTCAATCTCCCCGTCGTAAATATTTTACACATAATTATAAAATATACATGGAATGAAAAAAAAAAAAAAAAAAAAAATTGCACAGAAGATAAAAGCTAAGTTAGGTTTGTCAATTTACGTTATTAGTCTCGCCTTGAGTTGTGAATGGATAAGCTGCCACATAAATCATAAGGCAGCAAAAAGTGCGAGAGTGCAGGCTGGGAGAAGAGTGCGCATGCGTGGTGGGACGGCTATGTGAGATGGAATCAACATGCTACATACATACTGCAGTGTTAGTTGGAGTGTTAGTATGTGAACTAGTGTTATGTAGTGCAGTGTGATGAGTGCGCATGAGCCAGGTGGGCGGGGACCATGGTGAACTGTTACAGGACTAGAGGGAACCGCGACACTGCGGCAACCACCTCCCTTCTGTTTCTGCTACTTCTGAGGACGACGGCGACCCTGCCCCAGCAGCAGCAGGACGAAGCAGGTAGCGCACCAGGTCATATCGGTCTCATTGTTCAGCAACAATGGTGTTCCCTCCCTCCCATTTATATTTCCAGACTCTAGGGAGAAAAATTCCTACCCTTCCAGTTGGGAATCGAACCCGGAACCCGTTGCACAGTAGGCGAGTGTTCAACTGTCTGAGCTAAGGGACGAAATCTTGTTCAGTAATATATCATCTATCTCTTACAGTTATACAAGTCATTCAGAATGAAGAGAACTTCAGAGAATATTCACAGAAAATTCAACATATACGTTTCATTTGTCATCAAAATATCTTAAAGATATAGCATTTTAATAAAAACCATTAAAAGACATTTTTAGAAAATAAAAAGATAACAAGGAATTTTATCTGTAAAATTCTGAACTTAAATACCAAGATTTTGTTCTTCAGACCTACCTTTGGGAAACACATTAAGGGGGAATATTGTTAAAACGTTTTGTGGATTCATGAAATTTCATTTTCAGGAAATATTGGTAAGAAAGTTTTGGTTTAAATGGAGTACTTGGTCTACTTACCATAGACGTCGGGAACTGGTTGGGAGGGGAGGGGGCGCAAGGGTTGTTTCTGAACACCTGTGTTACAAATGAGCTTGCCAGTGATGTTATTCACATTTTAATGTAAGTAAGGAATTCATTGTTTTCAATTAGCAGCTACATATATTTAATAATGATTGCTGTCAACAATACTTTCGAACCGACGATTATAAATGTTTATTGTGGTTCCGCGCCTAAACGTTAGTTTTGTACAAACTTTTACAGTTTAAGTTCGTGAGAATTCCTACCGAGAGATTGAAAACAGAAAACTAATTTAATTACATAATCAAGTAAATACTTTTTATTTAATTCAGATTAATACGAGTACACTTATCCGCAATTAATACTATAACTTTTCTTTTACCGTTTTACAATATAATAATGAATTAATATTGTTTGATTGCAAAGTAGTCGCAGTTACACAGTATAGTAATAATAATAATAATAATAATAATAATAATAATAATAATAATAATAATAATAATAATAATAATAATAATAATAATAATAATAATAATAATAATAATAATAATAATAATATTTTCAAATGTTCGATGAATTCTATATAGTGGGTTTTAAAGTATGTGACATAGACACTTAAAAATGGGGTAATATTAACCCAGCTACATTATAACTGGTAAAAATTAAATCTTCGTAGCATTAATAGCTTCCGAGTAAAAGCAAGGTGAGTAACTATTACAATTATTGAAGCTAAGACCTGACTGCATGCCTGCTCCATATTCAATATTAGAATGCAATATCTCCTATGCACGTACTAGACAAAGCATAAAATCTATTTGAAACAGACTCCGTGTTTTAAAGACATCTAAACAATTATTTGTGTGGCAAGCGTTTCTTTACATCTTATCAGTTATGGAAGAGTAATTTAGAGCCTATTTTCTGAAAATTTAAGTTATACGTTTTATTTATGATGACTAATATCGTACATAGAGGGGTTAATTTATCATATACTATTTACTACCTTGTCATTTTTTTGCATCATTTTCACCTGGTTATTATTTTGTTTACTTTCTGAGTCCAACTGTATCTCATAAATCGCTGAAAAACAATTTATTACACGTTACAATCAAAATATCACTCCATTTCAATTTGACAAGTGTTTTTAACAATTATTCTTTTGATAATTAATGTGTTTTAGAGAAGAAATGTTATTTGTTAATGTTAAAAATAAAGTGAGATTTATTTGAGATTATAAACTGGTTTTACTTTATAACAACAAAAAATCGAAATGCATGTAATTCTCGTGTTTCCTACTTCTCAGTTGGCACCACTGAACTCATTAATTGTAATACATATATTTGATGCCGTTTTTTTATATAATTGAACCTTTTCCGGTTAGATATAGTATTTAAATTCATATTATGTTTATGAAATAGTCCATATAAGTATATTTCGACGGTCAGACTCGTACTCTATTCAAGAATTTATCTGTTGTCACAGGTATTATCATATTACTTGTGAGAGATATGTTTTAACGATAATCATTGTCATCTTTTAGAATAAAAAATATCAAACTTTGTTCCGTTAAAAGTATAGAAAATCTTCATATATTATCATAGTTTTCTAATATTCTCGTCATATTTGTTGTGAAACATCGGTTAAAGTTTTAGGTGACATACAAATTTCTTCTACCTTCTATAGGGACACGGTGCAGAAATGAAAAATGATTCAGCAAATTCGAAAACTTTGGAGAGTAATGTGATAATTCCTTCAACAGATTTGTGGCTGCGAATCCTGTTGTTTGTCCATTTTCTTATATAACCACAGTAGAACCTGTAAAATACCTGATAATTACAGTACATCGATTACTTCATAAGGTTAATATTGTTGTAATACTTTTTAATGCACTAAATAAAGACACCTGTTGCCACTAAACACACTTTACTTGTCGCTTAGGGATTTAACGTAGCACAAACGTTACACATCAAACAGTGTTGTATTTATTACGGTGCCGAGAAAGAGGAACTTGTGGGAATTTTAAAACAAGAGTAGCTTAATAATGATATCGCTCACAAAAAATAATATAAAATAATGCTAAGAATATTGATCATATGGAACAGTTTTAAAAAGTATATATCAAAAACATGTTTGAGATTTTTTCATGACAAATGAAACGTATATGTTGAATTTTTTGTGAATATTCTCTGAAGTGCTCTTCATTCTGAATGACTGTTGTATAACTGGTAAACTGTAAGAGATTCACAAAAAATACAGATCTTGTTAAAACACACAATTTATGTTAAAAGCTTATCGTTTTTTTTTTATTTCCTCTCGTATTCAAACAAAACGAATGGAATGTCAAAGCCATCACATGGCCAGCAGCCCTTAAAATATTTGATCATCACTTAAGTGTACTGTATTCCCATATTCCCATTGTACCTACAAGAAAATAAGCAGTGAAGCTATTTTTGCAAATTATTACGAATTTATTTCTGTTAACATGAAGTAGATAAAAGAATAGGTATTTGTAAGAATAGTTTGTTCAAGAGTGAGTAGAGAAGGTCATGTGAGTGCAACGTTAGTTTATATATGTAGGGTGTGCCAAAAAACGCCGACAACGCTTGGTATGTTTTCCAGGATGGCAAACTGGTCGGTTTTCAAATAGGAACCTCTGTCCAGAAATGTACGGTTTGGACGTTGTAGCGCATCGAAGTATGAGATCGGTGTACGTTCACATTTCATCAATAAACCCAACATCGAGCTGTCTACACTACAAACGGGCTTTGAACTGTGTACCTCCAACATCATTTCAGAGCCTATGTCGGCGGTGCACACGATCCAATACGTGCGGTTGCCTTTGAACATTTTCAATTGCTCCGTGGACTCGAGCCATAAGGTCTTCCGCTGACGTCACAGGAGTGTCATACTCTTCATACAACTCCACAGAAAATAGTAGAGAGGTGTCAGATCTGGCGACCGTGATGGCCGTAGAACTGATCCATCTCTACGAATTCACATGCGACGTTGAGGTGATTCCGCACATTTACATCAAAGTGTGCTGGAGCTCATGTCGGCCATTTCAGCAGCTGTGTACTGGTACATGTCGCACTACTGTTAAATAACGTTACTGCACTGGAAACTATGGAAGCAATGCAGTAGGATGTGCACCAAGGACTATGGAGAAATTTAGCGCATGCGCAGGAATATTATTATGCTCAGGTCGTTGATTCCAGTACACAGATGGCTAAAGGTTGCATACCTTCCGTATTAAGATACCAAAACGAATGTGCATAGTAGATACAGAAGATATTGCATTCCACTCAACAACTCAACCCGAGATTTCACTGGAAATACACGCTTTGAGGTCCTCGAACACAAATGATTTAGAAAAAGGTCCGTGTGTGTATGTGTGTACAGCACAGTTCGAAACGAAACGTCGGTTAAGCACCAAAGTTCATGCTTTAGCTAAGCCTCTTTCAATTATTTTCAAGAAAAAACGCTTTAAAAGGAACATTTTCGATTGTTTTGGTTTTCTCGAAAGTGACTAAGGAGTCTGATTAAATTACATTTTGTTTAAGATATTTTCATGACAAATGAAACGAATATGTTGAATTTTTTGGGAATATTCACTGAAGTGTTCTTTATTCTGAATAGCTTTAATATAAATAACTACTGTATGAGATTCACAACATATTACTTACCTTCCCTGCCTTACAATGTAAGTAATAGCAAGTGTTGGAGTAATAGTTCACAAAACCGCACACTTCAATGCCAGCAGTACCTTGAAAATATAGTCCGCTAACTAACATGCAAAATAGTGTTAAAATAGCCACAAGAATTGTTTACAAAAATACTCTGGAAAACTTTATAGCATGAATAAATGGGACAGTTAATATTCAAATGCATCATTATTAACACATTTAACTGCGATAGGAAATACATGTGCACGTTCCCATATAAGGAAGTGAAGAAACACAACATACAGTTTGTTCAACATGGAGTCTGTCTTGGGGTACGTAAAGACATCACAAAGGCAGCCATCATATAGTGAGCAGCTCTTAAAATATTTCACTTTCGTTTAAGCCTATCGCATTCTCCTGTTCCTGTTGCATCTCCAGGGAAATATATGAGAAGACATTTCTACAAATGTTTATCTCGATTCACATGAAGTAGAAGAATAAACGTTTGTATGTTTAGAGTAAAGATACAACATAACCCCACTTTTAAATTTTCAGACAAAACGAGGCCATTCGTTTTTATACATGTTTTATTTTATAGTTCCCCTCTTGCTACATTTTCTCGCGTCTAAAATGGTGGGAGATTTTGCAGTGTTTTGTCTGCTTTACACGCTATTAATCTTATGGTTTCACAGTTTACATAGACGAGGCCATGCTGCGACTAGGTCACGGGAAGTAAACAGTTGAGCGAAGAAAAGTCAGTCACATGGATGCCAACTGCACTCTTGGTATCCATTTCTATCACTTACTTTTTGTGGCTTGCTCGCTCGCTCGCTCGAGGATTTATCAGCACTGCACAAAGTTTACAGGATGTTTACAGCAGCAAGCAGATCGCTGTGATGGATCAGAATATTGCATCGTCCGTGACATTTCCGGGAAAGGTCACAAAGAGCTGCCTCACTTTATTCAAGAACCGCACTTAATGCACACTGACTGTTGCATGCCAGTAACTGCAAGTAACTAACAACAATTATCATCAGGCTGACGTTTGAAAATGGTGAACTATACCCTACAGTTCTTCATCCCTTATTAGGCCTGTACGAGTCTACAACTAAAAGGAGTAAATGGTGCGATTCACCACTATACAATGATTTAATGAAGAACAGGGGCGTATATGAAATTGATTCGTCATTTGAGGTTATGAGGAGGACATTAACATTTTTTAGAAAATCAAACAAGAACAACTTTGCGGTTGAGTGATAGGCCTTATCGGTTCTCAATCTAGATGTCCCTCGTTCGATTCCCGGCTAGGGGATTTCTCTTTAACCAATCCGCCACAGACTCTGCAAGAATGAATGTGAGTGTGTTTAACGTTAAAAACAGTAATAATCAATGTTAAGAAACCCTACAATTCTGAAATAACATCAACAGTTGTTTCTCAACTCAATATTAAAAAGAATTAATTTTAACAAATTTAACTGATTTTGTTTTTCAAAGTGCGTCGATCATTGCTCCAACAGTGACAATATTTTCATCAGCAACAACAGTTTTTGGGCGTCCTTCATCGCTAAGAAAAAATACATCTCTTTTGAGTTCGGTGTACCAATTAGAAATTGTTGTATTAGACGGGGCTTCTTCGCCAAATGTATTTCTGAGCTGATCTTCGTATTGTTTAGGTGTTAATGAAGATTTAAAATTGTAAAAAAGTCATAGCCCGGAAATACTTTCTGGTGAAATTCATTTTTGTGTGAACATAAAATATTTAAATGATGATAATTAACAAACTATTACAAGAAATCGAACAAACTGCATGGCAATCAACTGCAGAACATTAGAAAGTATGTGTCAAATATAAACAATCTTATTTTAGAAACGTGGCATTCTGTAGATACATATTTCGTGCCGTTCGCGTAACTGCACACTTCTGGAATGCTGTGGTGTTAAGTGGAACGAGACAAGGGGCCACATTGTTTATCAATAGATTCATTCAGCCAATCAGACAAACGCAATTCAGCAATAACATCAATCTGTGATCTTGCGGCTTCAAAGTGTCGGTCGGCCGGACGGCCAATAAATCTTAATAACATTAAGTCCAGCACTGCATTAGAGTGACTGTCCGCTTGTGGACATGCGATGATATCACTTTCTCTACTCACTCTTCTGTAATCTGTTCTTAACAAAGCTTCTTCTCACTACTTGTTGTTGATGTACATGAACTGCTATCACATATTTACTTGGTAGTTTAACGTCCTTAGCTATACACTGTAGGTGATATTATATGATGAATGAACCTGGTTACGTCAGCGCCGGCGTCTTTGAAGGAGTTCGCGAAATGTCCGTGTGACTTCATTCTCTCTATATAAGGAGGCCAGGAAACAGGCGTGAGTGAGTTTACAGTTACACACATGGGTAAATGAGTGCGTCAGTGAGTGTGACACAGCTGTGCGTGTGTGCATCGTCGTGAAAGATACGTCGGGCATCGTAATAAGATACAACGAGTTTCGAGTGATTGTAACGTCATAGTTAATATATGAAAGACAGAGAAAGTGAAAGACACTGAAAGGAGTGAGTCAAGGTTACGGAAATAAACTTTATAAATTGTAATAGCAGGAAAGACTGTAGATTGTATTAACGACGAAACAAAATCGTGCATTTATGATGAAATTTTAGAAGACAACGTGACAGAAAAGTAACCGGACTGATGTTGTCATTTTTGTCATTTTGTTACCAACTATGGGACATCATCGACAATAAAGTTTGTCCTAAAACAAGGTTTGGAGCAAACATAAATGTCATATGATTTGATATAGATGATTGGCCACGCCGTGTAGACCATATTTCGAATAACTATCTGTTCTTTGTATTCACTATATTATAGTTAATAAATGTTTTTGATAATGTCATTCTTTGCTGTGCTAGCCAGGTTTATAGTTGTGACACAACTAATGACTAGGTAGCTCTCCAGATTAGTACGTTGAGACGTGTCAGAACCCCACCCAATCTCCCATGGGTACCGGGAACCACTGCCCTGCGAGTCCAACCCAATCCGAACAACTCCGGGTGTTGAAGGTCCGCAGAGTCTGCACCACGGCAGCTGTAGGGGTCGGACACTGTGTATTGTGACCAACTGCAATAAGTACATATTCATTTGGACATGTTTATTAAGAGGTTCGCTGAAAGATGGACGACGTACAAGTGGGAGAGAGAGGAAGCTGATCAGAGGTTTACAAGTACCAAACTGTTAATATGGGACGTGTGCTGTCAAGGCCGTTAATTACGCTTCCGTGTCAATGGAACACGATAATGAACTACATACAAGGATGTGGGGCACTTGTTGACCATATTTGTGTGTCAGACTCTTTTCATTACTCATAGCTGCTTTAGGAATCGTAATCACTTCTCTTCCGCTAGTGTTTCTAAATCTTATACTTATCTCAAATGAGAACTCGCTTTTTTTTTAATTACTACGTTTCTATGAGGAATTCAAGTCGATTTGAGTTGTCATTCCGTATTGGATAATACAGTACGTTTACTACAAAACTTGGCCGCCAGGTGCACGGCCCACATGAGCTTCACTACATTTTCCTGCGCGCGCCAGATGGTGGTCATACGTGCGTCAGTCTTACTTCCGTTGGGTAAGTGCTCTAGTCCAGTTCACACGTGAATAACACTAGGAGTGTCTAGAAGTGTTTAGTTTTGCTTGTAGAGTTTTCAAAGTGAATCGATTGCAGTATACAGTATAACAAAGAGTGTTAATGTACAATACGTATGTACTTACATCATCTTGTAGGGAAGTCGTAAGGCAATTTGAAACTAAGTTTCCTGACGCGCGTGTTCCGAGTACAGACACCGTTCTTTTGCCAGTAATAAATACTGGGAGACGGGATCAATTCAAGGTAGGAAAAACAGGGTGCGCTTAAGAAACAGATATTAGACGAAATCGGAGAAAGGCCAGAACGGTCACCTCGAAAATCTCTTAGGCGTCCTGCACAAGGCAAAACAAAAACAAAATATCAGGAGAGAAATTAACGCTATAACGGAAGCTGAACTAATGCGCATGAACTAAAATTTTCCTCAAATGATGCCATAGATGCATTGTTACAGATGGACGGCCTTTCCAACATCTGCTGCGATAAGGCATGTTTTGTGTATTCTGATAATTGTCAATACAATTCGAGACTGGGAGACGGGCCGTGCGCCTGCTAGTCAAGTTTTGTAGTAAACCCACTGTACATGGAAGAAGTGGCACCGGGTCGAAATTGTGTTGCTTGTAAACATCTACCGCGTTCAAATCGATTTGAATCTGCCAAAGATGCTAACTTCTACTGTACTCGCAACACGCTGCACGCTCGTCATTTTGTTTTCCTAGCGAAAATGGCGTAGTAAAACACAATAACAAATCCACTTTTATTGTTTCTATAATCTCGCAATATATTCTTATAGACACATTAACCTCAAAAGCTACTTAAAACACGCAGAAAACTAATTTTTTACAAGTTGGCCAATATAAACCAGATTACCAACACAAGAATTTGAATTATTTTTATCCGAGTAGATCTCATTCCGGATTGAATTCAACATGGAAACGCGGATCATATTGAGAATGGGATTGGACTCAAATCTATTTCAATTCCCCATGGAAACGTAGCAATTGTTCTCGCTAGGCAAAGGAAGTGGAATATCAGTCATCACATGGAGAGCAACTCTTAAAACATTTGACTATCACGTTATTTGCTTTTGTACTGTTTAACATAGAGTAGATAGTGGAAAGACAAGACGATGTGAATGTCGCGCATCAATCAGAGCTGTCCCCGGAAACGATATGCATTTTTGTGGAGTGTGCTAATGAAGAGGTTGTGTAAATGGTGAACAAGGCCGTGTTTGTATTAATGATGTCACACAAAGGATTTAGGGTTCAAGTAGAGATCAGGCTTGCACATGAGCGCCGCCCTTGTGGCTATTTATAGCACTGAGACAGCAGGGCTTTGAACTTGACGACGATAATGCCAGTCTCTTCCCATGCGCTGCGCCGCGCTGCGGTGGTCTGCCGCTATATCCATCCATCTGCCTGCTCACATTCCTAAGGTAGTTGTCGAGGTGCAGAATCTCTCGTCCTCCCTCCTTAACACACACCATCGCTCCATCCTGCTTTCCCTACTCACTCTTGTACAAACTATTCTTCTATTAACTCCACTCATACATGACTTGGCTGAAACCAATCAATCATGTGTATAACTATTTCAAATTTCAACCAATCACAGCCTTCATTCGCGAAAAACGTATCATATTTCATTATTACTTCGTCTGAAGTCTGGGAGGCTCAGTTGGTTAGACCTGCCTACTGATCCCAAGGTCGTGGGTTCAAATCCAGCCCAGATCGATGGTTTTAAAGTCTGCTTAAACACGACAGCTCCATGTCAGTAGATTTACTCGCATGTAAAAGAACTCCTGCGGGACAAAATTCTGGCACACCGGTGACGCAGACATGATCCTGGCAATTGACAGCGTCGTTAAACAACAAAAAAATTTGATAATTTTCTGAATTTCATTATCACCTCTGCTTTTCTTATGTTATGATCAGGTTAGAGGATCTAGCTGCACTGTGCTATAGATGCGCAACAGCTGACATAATATGACGCAACAGAGCCGCTATTCAAATGTCAAATATGGCTGACTCCCGCTTCGGTGCTGAAATATATGAATTAATTCGAAGAGAGAAAGCGCAGAACACAGAATACAACAGGAAATATGTTTGGAATCAGTTTGACAAATTTTGTACTGTATGAAATTATAAATTAACAGCAGATAGTCCAACTATTGACATTGCCAACATCTTAAAAAATAGAAACATCAATATGAGAATCTTGTAGGTCGTGCCAATGGACGGGGGCCGCGCCGTAACCGAGTGGTTAGACCATTCGCCTCTCACCAAAGTGGCCCGGGTTTGATCTCATGTGAGATTTGTGGTGGACGAAGAAGCGCTGGGGTGGGTTTCCTCCAAGTTCTCCGGTTTCCTCCGCCATCTCATTCCACCGGTGCTCCATCTTCATGTATCATCAGTGTCACCGCCTGCGGTGCCGTATGCAGTAAAAACGAACGTACCAATAGACGCTGATATATATATTCAAGCTACACGCTTCTCTTAAGAGGTTAATAATTACATCATTTAAATAACATTTCATTGACTATATCACTTTAATTCGTGAAATAGCCTTAATAAATACAACTCATGATAGTGAAATTCTCTAGATAAATTGTCAATTTATTCATGATAAACATCTGTACAAATCGTATCACTAATTTTTTGTAGGTACAATGGCAATATGAGAATACTTAAGTGACAGTCAAATATTTCAACAGCTGGTCGTTATGTGATAACTTGAAATTATATTCTATTTGCATGGCCAGAGCATAAAAAGGTAGTTCAAAATTCAAAAGAATAACACAGAATTTCTCGGCAACTGTTAACTGCACCTAAAATAATGTATTTGCCATAAATTGTAGTAAGATTTTGTGTATATCTTGCAGTTTACCAGTTATATAAAAGTTATTGAGAATGAAGAGGACTTCAAAGACTACTACCAGAAAATTTTGCATATACATTTCACTTGTTATGAAAATATGTTAAACATTAGAGCCACTTTTGAGAGAATCAATAAGTTTGAAAAATGTTCGGCGTATAAGATAGTTTGAGGTGGAGAAATTTCTTAAAAATCTCCGTGTTGCATGCTTGAAAGTTGCTGAATTTAAATATTAGCTTTGGTATTTGGTCGACCCTCCGTTTTTGATACGTAGTGTTCATACACACGAAACTTTATCCAAAAATGTATTTTTTATTATTATTTTTATTTATTTAACAAGTCTCAAGGTATAAAACAATATCTCCTCTAGTTTACTTAATAGGGAAAGTAAAAATAAATTAACAGGTATCACTGACGTAGTACTTATGGTATTTTAAGTTATCATAGAAGTTATCAGTTTTTGGAAAACTGTGCATGGCTTCCCTAATTTATTTACATGTTTGTCAACTACTGGATGTGAAATATATTTTGCAATACTTGATATGTAAGTTATCGTTGTTAACACATATTTGGTAGAATAAGCTAATTTTACAATTCATTTATCAATTCCCATGGCAACAAGGTTAAAACTGGTCATTGAGAGGTACAATCTTATTGGAACTGAAAAACTCAATGACAAGGTTGGGATCTGAACCACCGACCCTCAGTTTACCGGGTGGGTGCTCTAAAATTTTCTATTGCTAACATTTTAAATTGTCACAGTCAATGTGTGGCCCGTGTTTTCTGTAATCTGTGACAATTTCTCTCAAACAATAGTGAAGGAAAGCATAGAAATATTTAAGAAAAGAGCAGTCTGAACCGCGACACAGGCAAACCCTCAACACGATATGGAAGACGCTATTAGCAGGTCAACTTCCTATTGGAGGAGAAGGAACCAATAGGATTACGAGTGGGACGAGACAAGGCCAATCAGAGTAGGCAATGACTAATTGGGTGCATTTTTTGCAATCGCCGATTGAAGAAGCCGAACATATTTTTGCATACACACACAAAATTGGGGAAAAAGTTCAAATGTTAACTCTTTATCTGGACGGATGTTTTTAAAGGAAAGAGAAAAGGAGAACCTCAGACTGCCAAGTATTGATGTTAAGGGTAATTTGGACGAGGTATTAGGCAGCTTGGGTTGGAAGTTTTTCTTTAAAACGTTCATCTCGCATTCTTGGAACATTGTGAACCGCAATAACAATTTAATATTTCCTCAGTTTTACTTTCTGTACTACGTATAGTAAGTAGAGGAAGTATTGTATTCCATCCAAAATTCTATGTTAAGATTTCACCGAAAATATTTGTTTTGAGGGCCCATGAATCAAAAAAGCATTTTTAGAATAAGGTGCGTGCATGTGTGTGTGTGTGTGTGTGTGTGTGTGTGTGTGTGTGTGTGGGTGTGTGTGTGTGTGTGTAGCTCATTGAAACATAATTTATATCAAATGAACTTTTTTGTGAAGTGAACCATTTCGAAGATATTCCTTATTTCTCAGAATTCTGCAATACTTATAGATGCTCTCAAATGTGAGGTCGTTATTCATTTTTTATCTCTTGGTCATTTAAAGAGAATGGAAGTTGAAAGCCTTCACAGAGTGACCACTCTTAAAACATTTGACTATCACTTAGGTCTAGTGTATTTCCCTTGTACCTATAAGAAAATTATCAATAAGATAATTTGTTCAAATGTTCATTTATAACATGAAGATAGAGGAATAAGTGTCTGTAAGAATAGTTAGTACAAAAGTAGAGAAAGTCATGTGAGTGCAACACATCAGATTTTTCTTTCACGCACACACGCTCATGAGTTCAGGGGGGCTCAAAACGTGTGTCTGCGAAGAAATGTCAATATGGAATTTTAGGTGTAATTTAATGTCTCCTCTGTTTTATTTATGTGGTAGGGAAAATGTCAAAGACATCAACAAAGCGAAATACTGAATTTTCACATTTATACCTACTGGACAGGTCAGTTATTGGTGGAAGAAATAGAGCTATTTCTGCGACAGCCATTTACAACTGTGTATGTGTACAAGGTGCGTAGTGTTTACTACAGCACAAAGCCGATGTTTCGGTGCAAATACGTGCCTGAGCGCTGTAGGCTAAATTTGTAACAGCAGCTGTCCCCTATAGAGTAGATCGCCCGCAGTACAACCAGAGCAATGGAGTTGCCTGGATGTCAGGGGTTCATGATAAAATTCACTGTTTTTTCAGAGCCCTGTCACCTTAGGCAACCTAACTCACTGAGTAGATACATATAGAGTCACCTAAAATTTGCACAGCAAATATTTCGGAAATGCAAAACGCCGGTACATGGCCTTTGGCTTACAGGCTATAATTTTTATAGCTTCATAATAATTATCGGCGTATTTTTTTGCTCGTTGCATCGTCTCCTTATATAGCGAGGATGATGTAACAGTACTATTCTCGAACTTCTACAAATAAGGCAGCCGCCGTACACTTCTCGAATAATCTCGAAAATGAACGAACCTACATCGGTTCTGTATCTTAAATTTAAAAAAAAAGTCGTTTCTTCCGTAATATGTTGTGTTCTTAAATCTCTCACTAATACTCATCCATGTATTTGAAATAATGCGCATAACTTGTGTCTCTTGCACTGAACTTTTCGAGGCTCCTATGCAGTCTTTTCCCTTTTTGTGGGCCTAGAATATGAATCTCCCTTCTCTGTATATTTCCTAAGGAACCAATTTAACTAACTCTAAATGGGCTCCAACATGCTGCTCCATATTCCATATCAGCCGTACTAAACACTTATAGGCAATTTCCCTAAATTTAACACTCCCCTTTATATTCACATTAAGGAATGTAGTTTTCCACGCTATCCTAGATGCAGCATTTACCTGGTCGTCCCATCCAGCGCTACTCGCCAAGTACACTCCCAAATAATTTCAGGATTGGAGGTGTCGGCGAGCGTCGCGGCAGCAGCACGGCAGGGGAAACAAATGCGGTCTGAAAATCTCGTCCCATGGATTGCAAGGTGTCCACCTCGGGAGTACCAATCCGAAGGGCTGGGCGAGGAACCGGGCTGAGCCAGCCTCCGCCGGGGTGATTCTAACAGAGAATTCTAATAAAACAGTAATATAGTAGTAACAATAACTAATAATAAAATACAATAACAATATTAATAAGAAACCAACAAGTACCAATGAAACATTACGTGCCCTCATGTTTGCATGTATTTTGTTACGGCACTTTACAATCTGTAATCCGTAATGTTGAATAATACATGGGAGTGAGTTTATTCCCTGGACAGTAAAGTCCCTGTAAGTAAAGTGCAAAATATTATAAGAATCTTTTCTGTTGTCTATAGTCTATTATCACGGACTACCCACAATAGTTCACAAAACCCCACCTCTCATCTCTCGTCTTCGCTAAGAGGCACAAGGAAGGTCGCTCACGCCACTGACTGGATTTACTCCGGTGCGTTCTGCAACTCTTTTAACGCACGAAGAGTTATCTAGTTACCTCGATTTCGGATCAGCTGGACCACCTGGTACATTACATTTGCCATGAAAATATACTTAAGATGTGGCATTTTAATCAGTATCTTTGAACTATTTTTGAGAAAATCAATATTTCCGAAAATGTTTCGATGTAAAGAGTAGATTGTGGTGGAGGATGTGATTTTTTTAAAAATCGTGTCGTATAATTGAAAGGTTCTGAACCTAAATGCCAAATTTGGTAACTAAGCGACTTTTGCTTTTAATTATAGTGTTCACACACACGCGCGCGCGCGCGCACACACACACACACTCACACACACACACACAGTCACCTACACACACGGACTTTTTTTTTGTGTTTTTTTTAAAATAAAAATACCTTTTTCTAGGTTCAAGGAATATGAGAACATGTATTTTCGGTGAAACATCGATGTCAAATTTTTGGGTGAAAAACGATAATTGACCTACTTATTGTGCATATGTAGCAGAGAAAATAAAAATCTGATGTGTTGCACTCACATGACTTTCTCTACTCTTGTACTAACCATTCTTACAAACTCTTATTCCTATATCTTCTTCATGTTAGTTGAGATAAACATTTGTACAAATTATCTTATTGCTTATTTGCTTGTAGGTACAACGGGAATATGGGAATACAGATAGTCAAATCTTTTAAAGCTTTCAAATTTCGTTCTCTTTGCACTGTTAACATATAAGAAATGAACAACGATGTTCCATTTGACAGAAGTATAAGTTCTCCAAAACTCACACAAATAACCTGTAATGTCTCCGAAATGGTTCACTCTATTTATTATGACATAAAGTTCTTATAGAAGCATTAAAACAACATCTATGTGGACCTGTTGTGAGAAACGCGTCAGCAAGAGTTTCTAGGGGTTTGATACGTCCAATAACCACGTGTTTAGATATTGTTAATAAGATGTATAGTTAGGAAGAGATGGAATGCCGAATAGCGTGAACATGAATGGTTGTCTGCCGGCATGAGAGGTTTATTCGCTGCAAGTCCAAGGCTACTGTTGAGAAGCTGCTAATCTCATTACCAGCAGCGTGTGGTATATCGCTCAGTAGCAGATGCACATCTTGCTTTTCATTCAGATGACGACGTTCTTAGCCAGCGATAAGTAACTGTGCACGTCCTTATTAGCATAACACATACACGTCATACTTATGGGGTACGAGGTTCGATTACTGGCTACTGACGTTTGCTTCCGAGTTTTACTCTTATTGTACAGATAACTGACATAACCCGTTTGTATTGTTGCGAGGGTGATACATTTTGATATAATCATACAAGGATTAGATTTAAATTTTTAAAATCACTTTACTTCTTTTTTCAAAATATTTCACTTTAACATAAATACATTTTTAAACCAGTCCTTAAAGCAAGAATGCCACTCTTCCTGGGACAATTAAGAAACCAGGCTTTTGTAATGTTTCACTGATTCATCTGATAACGCAAAAGTGATTCCACGTATTTTATACTTAATTTGTATAAACAAAAAGAAACCACAAGGTGCTAGGTCAGGGTTGTATGGTGGACGTCCAGATAGTCACTTGTTAGTTATGACGATGTGTTCTCATGATGTAAAATTACTTTTCCGTTTGAGCGTTTTTCATGAACATTTTAAAACGTTTGTGGAACCATTCTCTTACTAGCACTGTGAATTCGTTGCACTTTTGTAGACTTGGGTTCTATTGGAAAGATGCATTGATCCGACCCACTTTTCCTTTCACGATCATAACAATAAACCCAAGATTCATCAACAGTAACGATATTCCAAACCAAATTTGAAGTGTCACTTGGAATTTTTCCAGAGTTTTTGTGCACCAATCAATACGTTGTTGTTTTGAGTCAGTTTATGTGGAATACATGGACAACAAAGTTTTCTCACGTCTAACTGTTGATGTAAAATGTTTTGTATTTGTCTCATGCCAATGTCCAATGTCGTCCTAATAAATTCATAACATGTCCGTCCGTCGATCATTGCTCCAACAGTGACAATATCTTCATGTGTAACAACATTTCTTGGGCGTCCTTTACGAAATTCATTACTAACATCTCTTTTAAACTCGCTGTAACAATTATAAATTGTTGTATTAGATGAGACTACTCCCTCTCATCATCTGGTTAACATTGAATTTCCATTATTTCGCTCCAAATCCTAATTCCTTGTTTCCATTTTTATGCGCTAGGACAGACACTCCTGATTTTACTCTCTCCGTCTTCGGCACTCCACTCCACAAGTAGATATAGTAATTAATTATTTCTTCTCATTGCCCTTCCTGTTTTGTTTCACTTTATACCAAAATATCCATTTTCAAAAGTTTGATCTCTTTGATAATTTCTTCTATCTTCCCACTTACACCTTGTACCAAATGTCAACGTCCTATTTCTTAACCAGTCTCGTATTTGTATGAGTCCGGTGTTCTTATTGGGAAACGTAGCAAATTGTTTTTACAGGAGCGGGTGGCTAGCCCTTTGCCTAACTCCCAACCTGGAGGACCAGATCGTTGTCTCTTCTGCCAGTGTTCGGGACAGCTGTTTGTCCTTCTTGGCTACTGCAGCGGTCCCAGGGTACAAAAACCCACCATACTTCGCATTCCCTGCTTCCTGTTGCTCACCCCTCGGGACCTACAACATGGGGATTGGATTGACCGAAGAAGATGGAAATTGGGAATGCAGGGCAACTATAGCTCGGGTGGTTTAACTTGTCTCTGGGACCACAAAACTGGAAGGTCTCTTCCACCACGCTGGTTAGGGGCAGAAACGTCAGAAACCTGTTCATACTTGCCTCTACATTCTAGCACTGATTGGACAGAAGCAGCCAAATACGATATCCCATTTTAAAAGAGTAATAACTATTAGAAAAACAAACAAGAAATATCTCGGAAATGATTAACTACATACAAAAGTTATATATTTGACATAAATTGTGTGCTTTAAGATTTAAATTTTTATGTAGTAATATTTTGTCTCTTACAGTTTCCCAGTTATACAAGTCATTCAGAGTGAAGGGATTTCAGAGACTATTGGTAGAAAATCCAACATATACATTTCATTTGTTATAAAAATATATTGGATATAGGTACTGTAATCAAAATAGTCTGAGTCATTCTTGAGAAAATGAAAATTTTCGAAAATGTTCCATGTTAAGGGTAATTTGTGAAGGGAAAACTTTCTTGAAAATCTTCCTATCTCATCTTTAAAGAAGCTGAAGTTTTCGTTTCTGAGTTTGCTGTACTCAGACACTGATGTGCGATAACGCCGATTTCCGGCGATCGCTCTCTGACAGACACAGATGTAGGTTGGATTGGTTCCTCTTCCACCGGTACCTACCATTGCTGGGAACTGCTCAGTGGGATGGGCTCGAGCGTCTTCCGATGTTCGTAGTGGAAACGGTAGGGACCCCATCGTTATCAGCATATGGTGGTTCCTCACTGTAAAGGCACAAAGGGCACCGGTTGGGGGGAGGGGGCTCTGAAGTACGTACACACACACACACACACACACACACACACACACGTTTCTATACGTCACTGCGTAGCCACATTACACATGATATGTTACTATATAGCTACTGTTTGTTACTGTTTCACATCGAAGTGTTTTATATTTCATTCTGTTCACTCAATAAAAAAATTAGACTGTTATTTTGTTGTCATATTGCACTTCCACTCTCCATCCATCTTGAGAGTTTTTTGTTGTTGTTTCTCCCTCTCTCTCTCTCCGTCTGAGATGTAGTAAATGATTCGTGACCGTGAACATCAAGTGGTAACAGAATCGCTAGGAATGTGTGCTCTGTTTAAAAATAAACATACAAACTCATTTTCTTATAACACTGCTTTGAATAAACTGCTCTGACAACAAAGAGACCGGCAAAATATTCTATTTCATATTGTACAACAAGCCTACTGTATAGGACAAGCGTGCTTTGTTAAGGACATGAGCTCAGAGCTATCTCAAGGGCCACACCCAACACTTTTAGAGCGACATATTTCTAGCAACAAACGACATTGTTGTAAGATTTTGCACTCACCCAAAAAATAAATTTGACTACACGGCATTTCAAGAATATTAGTTTAAATCATTCATGCCTAAACAATATGAAGATCAGTTTAGAAATGCGTTTGAAAAAGAAGACCCATCTAAGACAACGATTTATAGTTGTTACAGTGAATTCAAAAGAAATGTGGTTTTTCTTAGTGATCAATTTCATGGTGGACGCCGAAGAGCTGCTGTTGTTACTGTTGGAGCAATGATCGACGAACATGTTATAAATTTATTAGGTTGACATTGAACATTGGTATTAGTCAAATACAAAACATTTTACATCAACAGTTAGACGTGAGAAAGCTTTGCTGTCCATGTATTCCACATAAACTGACTCAAAACAATAACGTATTGATTGGTCGAGAAAAGCTGATGAAAAGAATTCCAAGACGTCACTTGAAATTTAGTCTGGAATATCGTTACTGGTGAAGAATATTTGATTTATTGTTATTATCCTGAAAAGAAAGGTCAATCAGCTCATTGGGTCTGTCGGACAGAATCTAAGTATAGAAAATTTCGACGAATAGCATTAGAAGATAGACGTACCGTTACTGCTGTTTCTATACAAACGTCTGTTTATAGCAAATTTATGAAAAAGTTCGTGAAAAACGCCCAATAGGAAAAATAATTTTACATCATGATAACGCATCGTCAAAACTAACAAGTGAGTATCTGGATGTCCATGCAGCCACGTGACTTCTTTTTCTTTACAAAAATTAAAGATTGACCTGGAAGTACAGAATTGTACTTCTCTGTTGTATTTCTGTATTATATGAAAATTATGTAGTTTTATGCTATTAAATAACTATGAAACCCAAAAGAGGTACAGAGGTTTAAAATGTATCCTACTTTAATTATCTAAAATTGTTCAACCATTCTTCCCCGTAAAAGGGTATTTGTTAACTATGCAGCATATTGCAGATCTTGGAAGACTGTTAGGGAGAGGTTAAGGAACACGGTTCCTCTGTTAATAATTGGAATAGTTGGGACCACGAAATAACACGGCTAAAGGAGAGGCTTTCCTAAGCCAGTCTATCCTATTTAAAAAATTATTAGATATAAATTGTGTACTCAATAAGTACATATATTTCTGAGGACATATCAGTGTCGAATTTTTGGGTGGTATGCAGTGTGTGTGCGCGTGCGTGCGTGTGTGTGTGTGTTTGTGTGTGTGTGTGTGTGTGTGTGTGTGTGTGTGTGTGTGTGTTCGTGTGTGTTGCGAAACAAATGCCACAGTTACCATGTGTTCAATATTTTGACTCCTTTGCTTCACCTTTGCATGTTTGTGTTCCAGAGAAAGAAGTGGATCTGCTCGAAGCTACGCGCATCAATGGATTGCCTCTGGGAGTCAACAGCACGGCGGGGATGTGTCCCTTGCGGCCCGGCGAAGTGGCCTACAGTATCAGCGAACGTACCATCCTCACCGTGCAGACCGCACAACTCTTTCCTAAGGGTTTCCCTCAGGATTTCTCAATCCTGCTCGTAGTCAGGCCGACCATAGGTGAGTTACTGTTCCTAAGGACCTCTTCATGATGCACTTGTTAACACTAGCCAGGGAGGTAGTATTTTCCTAGCTGTGCATGTGATACAGGTGTTTACATAAGGACTTCTCTCAAGATATATACACCCTACACTTGTTGAGACAGGCCAAGAGTCACAATCAGGAGAGCGTATCTTCCTAACCGTCCAGAGGCTCCAGAGGCTCCAGAGGCAGTTGGAGTCGAGCGGGGAAGCTGATTCCCCCGCCCGAGTGTCTTGATTGATGCATTGCCCATTGATGCATTGGCTGAAGTGACAACTCATTGATGCATTTTTGTCTATACACTTTTATTTTCTAACCTAAATCCTTGCATCTCCACTGTCTGTCTTATACGCATTGGTAAAGTTGCTTTAGGAAGGTATGCTTGAACGAAACATCATAAATGCAGTTCGTTTGTTAATTTTTGTCAGGTGCACGACGCGCTGCACTCTTCACGATCTACAGTGACACGGGTGACGAGCAGATCGCTGTTGCTCTCGGAGATGACGTCACGCTGTTCTACGAGCATCCAGACACGAAGCCGGCCTCCAAGAAGACCATCAGTTTCGGCGCCGACATCAGCGATGGCAAGTAGGTGCATATCTTTCTCTTCCAGATTGAGTCAAAATGATATGTAAACCCTTTGAGACATTATTTCTCAACAACGACATGAGACAGAAATACAGTTCTGTTGTATTGTATCCCCTAAACCAGTACATGTGCAAAATGTCTCGTTTTCCCTATTACACTCCCAACAAGGACCTGCATCAACACACTTGTTATGGGCTTAAGTTCTCTTTAAACACATTCCATGAGTGGCGTACTCTTTATAAATAAATTGCATGCATTGTACAATAATAAAATGACTAACATTCATCTATATTTAAAATACTATCATTTAAACGCCAGAGGAATTGACAATAAATCACGAAGTAAGAGAGAAAACCATGCATTACGAGGGGTGATTATAAACTAAGGTTACAAAGTCGATATTCCTCGAGTTTCGCCCGTTATAGAGAAATTAATAGTGTACGTTAATCCTATTACATGCTGTTGACAACTGTGTAGAGTTTCAGCCACTTATCACCTACCTACTTTCATCAGTAGTTGTAGGTAAACACAAATAGCGATTCGTTTCGAAAACTGATCTCACGAAGAAAAAAAAACTCCGCTAAGTTATTCCTGTGGACAAAACATGTAACCCCTGGGCAAAAAAAAAAAAAAAAAAAAAAAAAGAGTCATATCAGTACAGTTGTGTAAAGGCAGCAACAAGTTGTCACAAATTCCAAATCTTGATATTACTAACCCATATGTTCAATCAAGGTGCTGTGCCGTGTACGAATTATACGAATTTGGCGTTCCAGACATTACTCATTTTTTTTCCACGGGTGTACATACCTGTGGCTGAAATTCACCAATGGCTAGTGGATATTTATGAGGAGTTTGTAGTGTCTCATCAACATATTGCAAAATAGTGTCAAAAGTTTATAGACGACAAAGAAAACATCACCATCTGTTGAAGCAGTTTTGTTGGGACATCTTGACCACCCTCCCTACACTTTCTACAGTCTGGACCACACTCCAAGTAACTTTCACCTTTTTTCTTACTTGAGACACCGAGGGTACCAACAAGTTGCTTCAGACAGAGAGGTGAAATACTTTGCGACAACGTGATTGAACACGCAAGAACAAGATTTTGTTTTTACCATTTAAGGGATATTCAAACTCATCCAATGAAGCGTCAAGTGCTCAGACATATATGGACAATATGTCGAAAAATATCCTAATGCATATCCTATCTATTGGCTGTATTGGTTGTGTGAAATAAAATGCATACGTTTCACTTGGTTTCTGATCATCCCTGGTATTTTCCAAAGAAGCGTTTACTGGACTAAATAGCGGATGGCGTGTTTGTGCGGGTTTATTTCTTCTAATAGACTAGACGAGTGCTGTCACCACATCATGACGTCACTACAACAGCCTGTGAGACTCAAAGAAATGCATGCATCACTTGTCAACACATTCAAGGTGTTCACACTGTTTCTTGAGTGCATTTCAGTGAATTTTGCGCTTAATATTCAAGTTGTGGATGATTCTGAAAATGTTATATAAAGGTATTTAATAAAGCTTTTTAATCACGTTCATTCAGTGATACGTAAGTTAAATAAGAGACGCCCACTGCGGATCTGAAAACCTTAAAGACGGAGAACAAAGTAAACAATTTGGTTTGTTTGTTTAACTTTAAACTTTATAGGTAACCCAGTTTGGTTTTAAAGCTCTTCTTCTGGCTGTGCTTGTTGCTCGGGAGGAATAAAGCACAAATATCAGGGTTATTTCCATATTTTATGTTGCATGTCTTGGCAACATTTCAGGAAAGAGTGTTGTATACATCAATTTGAGATACTGTATATGGAGAACATCTACTCTCTGACACGAAATGTTACAGGTGGCACAGGTTGGGCTTCAGCGTGAAAGGAGACGCTGCGACGTTGACATTGGACTGCAAGAAACAAATCACGAAGGCCCTGGAACGAAAACCAACGCCTGGAGTTAGCACTTCTGGTATCGTACTGATCGGCCAGCAACTGCTCGATGACGGCATCTACACTGTAAGTAACATCCGTAACACCTTGCGGAAATTACTGCTTTTACTTTCACGTTATGATATTTCCACTCATGTCACAAGCGCTGCAACATCTAGAGGATGGACTCGACAGTGGCAGTGATACAAATTTCGAGCTCTTGCCGATGTTGAGGTAGTGCTGGTATGTACTCAGCATTCCTTGTGAGACCCCGTAAAAAAAGTCACAGGCGGTCAAGTAGAGCACCTCCTAGGCCGTCTGCAGGAGATACTATCTTGGTTCCAAGCGTACCCAAACCATCTTCTGGAAGTTGTTCATTCAAAATATTACATATAGCGAAATGCCATTGAGTAGCTGTTTCATCTTATTGGAAAACATTTGTTGCCTTCTTCTTCTACCGTTTTGTCAATTCGGTCTGAAAGTAGACTTACTTCCTTTTGCACCCGTGTGCTATGGCGTTTCAACTGCGTTCCTGTGGGTTCACCATATCTGTCTAAATGCTACGAGATTCACGCCATTTAACACAATCTGCTTCTATCCAACAATGTCATAATGACAAGCAAAATACGGAAACAGTATCTATTTTTAATTTCTCTACCACATACATAGTATTGAAGGCATTGTATTCAATCCAAAAATTTAATACCGAGATTTCACAGGAAATTTCACCATCTGAACCATAAACCATAAGAGATTAGAGAAATGACTGTTTGTAAGAAAACGTCTACAAGAGTAAAGAAAGTTGTTTGAGTGCAACACATCAGAATTTTGTTCTTGTGCTGAAAACTCTTGTTATTTCGATGCACTTCTCCTCAAACGTTTAGAAATGTTTCTGATGTCACTATTTTCGTATAAATCCAGCAACACAGAGTGACACTTATAATCATGGAGTGTTTCTTTGGATACCCTGTTAAAGAGCAAATTCAAATTTAAGTGACCGCACAAAGAACTAACGTAATTTTGGGTCAGGGTTCGCCATTTATTCTCCCCAAGCTCTGCAAAAACACTTACAGATCATATACACAACCGAAGGTGTAGTATGACATGCAAGCTGACCAGGCGAGCTAAGCTATGAGAAATATTATGTACCAGGAGTGTCAAAATGTAATCGGAATTATATTCTAAATTTTACAACTTGTCTCTTTTTTCTGCTGCCTTTGTTTATACACGGAGAGGAAAACCATTATACTAACTTCTGGTTCTAAATGACTTCCCCCCAGAGCGTTTTGTCGCCCAGGCCAGTCGCCTATTTGGCATTTTTACAGCGAAAGTAGCAGTGGTGATTTACTGCTATTCTAGTGTCTACAAGAAAGGAAGAATAAGCTTGAGCAAACGATTCCGCCACTGGCCCATCTTGCTGTCTGGAAGGAATTTCTGTTCCACACAATTAGTCGACCAATACCTAAGGATGACAGGATGGTATTCTCGTTCTCTTTCTTCAGAGCGAGTGCTATGATAAAAGACAGGGACTATACATTTTTGCTTTTGCATTTTCACCTTTATTCAAATTCTTCTACAATCTTCTTCACAAGGTATTCTCCCTCGGACCAATACAGCGGTTCCAGCATTTGGTCCGCTGTTCAAAACACTCCCTAAGCCTCTTTTGGATAGTCTATTGAGTATACCCAATTTGTGTGGTTTAACTCACCATCATTACAAAACTGACGACCCTGAAATTCTTTCTTAATTGTAGGAAATAGGTGAAAGTCACACGGTACTAGGTTAGGTGACTAAGGTGGATGTGACATCTCCCGAATGTCTAAGTCTATGATTGTTGAATCTTCATGGCACGATGAACGAGTGCATTGTCCTGATGAAGTATCCGTCCCATTTGAGCAAGGTGTAACCTTTTCCGTCAATTTTATTCCTTAATGTTAATAGTAATAGTACGTTACTTATCCACCTTTGTAATCGTACACAGTGCCTTGCTTATTGAAAAAGACACGGTGCATGATTTTTGCTTCACTTGGTTGAATTTTCACCTTTTTGGGTCTTGAAAGATGTTTCTTTTGAGTACTGCGCTGTTCACATTTCCAGAGTTTGTGATGGAGTTTTATCAAGAGAAAAGAGAAACAGAAAATCTGAGGTCAGCCAGGCAAATGACGCGCATGGCATTTCGCCACTCAGATCAGACCTTTTCAGTACTATCAACACCACTTCAGCTTAGATGCACTGCAATGTCCTACATACTAACAAGATGAGATTATCACTTGTGTCTTCTGTACTAGAAGGCGCTTGTCTACTTGTGTTACCATCTTATCATCCTATCTTCCACCAGACATGTGAAATGTAAGAGTATCATGGCATGTTTCAGGGAGACGTCCAGCTGTTGAGGATAGCTGCTACTCCGGAGGCTGGGTACGAGATCTGTAAGAACTACGCTCCGGACTGTGACGTCAGCAACAGCAATAATAACAATAACAATCACAACAATGGCCACCGTGATGAGGAGGACTTCGGTGAGGGTGACGAGGATGATGATGGCGAAGGTGATGATGAGGAGGACGAGGATGACGATGAGGAAGATGAAGAAGAAGGAGCGCCCAACAGCACCCCAAACCCGCTGTCGGTGACGCACGTGTATCAGGCTAATTCTTCCTATGTGAGTCTGCTTCAGCACAATAGTTATTTACTGCATCTGTTCGAAATAATGCTCATAAAATTACTTTTAGTGAGCTATGCCCCTGAATTTTCAGTATCATTTTCAAACATTTAAAATGAGTCCCCTGATAAGGTATTTGAACTTAAGAGTGTAACATTCTTAATTTTTTAAAAATAAATCCTGAATTACATTACCAAATCCCTAATGTAAAACCACTATAATACTTTAAATGTGAACTGGTGACTAAAGGACATTCGTTCCACACTTGACGGTGTATTTTCCCCTCGTCCAGCCAGCAGTTCTCCCTCTTCTATTTAGTGCGATACCAATTTGTTCTAAATTTTGTTTCACTTAAGCATAATGACGTCAAATTTGAGTGGTATTAGAGGACAGTGGAAACATTGATTCTTCAGATGCACAAAAATAATTGCACAAGAGAGTCAACTGTCGCTAAAAGCAGTGTAACGTGCATGTAAGAAAGCCCACAAAAGTTGAAAATGTAGAGGTCATGCGACAATATTTTTCCTCTCCAAGAAAGAAAATCCATTTGATTGCTGAAGACAAACTCTGAAAAAAATTCCGGATAAAGTGTGTGAAGTAACCGATATGGAAATATTATCCGAAATAACTTTTACCTTCTTTACTGCGTATATTAAGTAGAGGAAGAATTGTATTCCACCCAATGTTTTGAGGCCCCCTCAATCAAAAACAAAAAACATTTTTCGAAAAAGGTCTGTGTGCTTATGTATGTGTGTGCATGTGTGTGTGTTTGTGTCTGTCAGTCTGTTGACAGCATAACCCCAAAACGAAAATTCGGTTACAAACCAAAGATGGTATTTGAGTTTGTCTTTTAAGGATAGGATACGAAGATTTTGAAGAATTTCCTCCCCCCAAAACTACCCTATCCATGGAAAAATTTTCGAACATTTTTATTTTCTCGATAATGGCTCTAACGATTTTGACTAAAATGCCATATGTTTGAGATATTTTCATGGCAAACGAAATGTATATCTTGAGTATTTTGGTATAGCCCATGTAGTCCTGTTTACTCTAGAATACTTGCATAACTGGTAAACCGTAAGAAATAGACCAAATTTTACTACACAAAAAATGTAGATTTGCTAACACACAATTTTTTTTTTTTCCGTCAAATGGAAGATCGTGATTCATTTTTTTTATATCTTAGCCGTGAAAAGAGAATGGGACCTCAAAGCTTTAAAAGATTTGACTATCGCTCAAAGTCTATGGTATTCCAATATTCCCCTTGCACCTACAAGGAAATAAACAATAAGATAATTTCTAAAAATGTTTATTTGAACACGAAGAAGATAAAGGAACAGGAGTTTGTAAGAATGGTTGGTAGACAGTAAAAAAGTCATGTGAGTGCAACACAGCAGATTTTTATGTAAAAGTTGTGAGCAAAATGGATTGGAATTTCGACAAAGAACTACCATGACTCAGCGTATGAATCAGGATTGCACTGAAAACTTGAAAGTCGTTTTTCCCTAACTTACACTTTTTAATATGTAATGGAACCTTTCTCAATTTCTAGATGAGGTATTGCTTTGAAGCTTTCAGGACATACTTATTGCATTTTCGTATATATTTTAATACAGATGTTTAAAAGAAATTTAAATTATTTCTTGGTTTGCACCAGAGTGTGGTTTAAGGGCCCGTCGACAACTTGGTCATGGAGTTTGACTACAGTGCATCATGATGTGTTTGTTCTAGCAGGAAGGTACCAACGAGTACCTAGACAATGTTGGAGCAGGTGACCCTCGTTACCATTACGTCACTATCAGGGGTCCACCAGGTCCTAGAGGGTACACCGGACCACCAGGAGCTCCAGGACCCCCTGGACCCAAGGGACAGACTGGAAGAGACGGCATAACGGGAACCAACGGCATTCCTGGACCCCCAGGTCACGTCTTCATGATTCCCGTGAGTAGAAACCACACAGTAGACAAAATTTATAACTTCATTTAGAAAACAGTAATAATAATAATAATAATAATAATAATAATAATAATAATAATAATAATAATAATAATAATAATAATAATAATAATAATAATAATAATAATAATAATAATAATAATAATAATAATAATAATAATAATAATAATAATAATAATAATAATAATAATAATAATAATAATAATAATAATAATAATAATAATAATAATAATAATAATAATAATAATAACAACAAGATCACTTGAAGACCTGTGAAGCATTAAGATCAGAAGAAACTACAGTTCAAAATTACAATAACTACAATAACTTTTCATATCGCTTACTTGCTTTCCTGTTGCAGGGTTAGACGCGGTAGACGGTGGTGTGCAGCATATGCGTAGTATGTCCCTTCGTGAAGATAACTGCTTCTTAACCGCACGTAAACTTCTTTCCTTGAAGTAGGAGGGGTAGGGAGATTAGGGGTGCTTAGTGTGAAAACGTTAGGGAACCCTGCCACCACCAGATCTTACTACCTTTCTTGCCTCATCCACTTCTAACCTAAATCCATTTTAGAGAGTTTATTATGATCGTTTCATATATTAATTAAATAACCTTTTTTGTTTCCAAAATTAGTCTCATTATTCATCCTTAGTTTTACTTTTCAAATATTAAATTGTTTAAATATAAAAAATAAACATTTCTTAAATACAATTTATTTTCAATAAATATTTCGGATTATCAGAAACATTAACATAACATGTTACAGAAGTAATACATAAGTGAGACAGACTAGTCAGTAAATACGTGTATAAACATTCCTTGGAGACAGGTGGATTTTGTTAAGTGTTTACACATTTGTTTGTTTTCCTTCAGCTGAACGCGCACGGCAATGAAAAGGGACCAGATCAACAAGCTGAACAGTTCAGGCAGATGCTTTCACAACATATGGTGAGTATTCTTTGCTTCTCCTGCGCAGACGCGAGTTTGATCGTCGACTACACACGCAATACTTTGGGAAGACAGAACAAGCATTCTATATTCTCCATGAATGCAATGACTGCGCGACCTGGTTCGTGATCTCAAGTTACCGGTGCAGGGAGTATACTCTCTTGGCACGTGACACAGGCTGGGTAAACAAACATACTGTGAAACTGAACAATACTTTAAATTCATATGCAATTCAATTTGCAAAATGCCTAATCTCAATGGACCTTTTGAGTAGTTTAAATAACTTTTGTTGTTTATCCAATGCTATAACCTCCTTAGAAACATGTGAGTTATAATACATGTTGAAAGAACTGTGATAAAAATTAAGGAAATTAAAGCCGAAGAAGTTAGGGAAAGTGTGAACGACAAACTCCAGCATCTATTAGAAAAAACACTGGTTTTCCAATAATGTGTATTGTGTGAGATGTGTTGTAACCGAGCACTCCAGATCAAAAGGTGTAAGATAGTAATATTTCAGACAGTGGCACAGTGTATGCACTCATTAGCTTTTACATTATTGCCAATGAACATATTATGTAATATTCACTTTATATATTCGTACAAATAGTGTTCTATAATGAAATAAAAGCATTAATAGTCACAGTGTATGCATTCTTTTGATACAACACTCAGCAAGCACGCACCCGTTGTTTCATCTTGACTCACCCTCTCTCCTTCAACATAAACATACTATAAGGCAACCTCACAAAAACCGCTCACACTGATCCGCCCCTAAGAAGACTAACATTAAAATAATAGCATTTAAATGTCAAAGGAGTCAATAATAAACTCACAAACTAAGACAGAGAACCAGGAATTCTGTTCCAAACAAGCGTTTATTAGACTGAATTGTGAATTTCCTCCAGCAGCCTAGGATAGGTGCCAAGGTATTCTCACCACATGATTTGAATTTAGATTTGAAAAACCTAAAGGCGGAGAACCAGTCACCAGTGATGCAGTAACTAACTCACTTCGTAGCTGTCATTAAAATCTTGGCATGTGTATATCTCTTTTACTAATTATATCTCACAAGTTTCAACATACATGAGAGAAATTTGTCCCGACTAAGATATAATGGATCATTCGATATAAGCTAGAAATCGATAACTGAAATTCTAAACAAACCTTACCTTGCAGATGGCGATGCGAGGAAGCGAAGGGCCCATGGGACTTACAGGTGTGCCGGGGCCTGAAGGACCACCTGGACCTCAAGGAATCAAGGGCGAGCCTGGAGACATCGGCGAACCTGTGAGTATGAGTTACCTATATCAGTCTGAAGTGCCGTATGTTATTAATATTTGAACACTTAAGCAAAGCTAACCCACAGCTTCATATATTCCCATTTACATCTATGAGCCTTCTATCAGTTGAAGACAGATATGAGGTTAAACTTCATGAAAAGTTTGAAGGTCCTAGGTGTACTCTTTTTTGAGAAAGATCTTCATAAATATGACAGGAAATATAGTATCAACATACCAACATTGAAGGACTTATAACATAATTGTAAATAACCTGAAACCCTTACTTAAAATGGTCTTAAAAAAATCTAGTGTTTCCAGGTTTAAAACACCATTTGTATAATTATCTTTACCAGGAGTACTGAGTTAGCTTAAAATATGAAACAGAATTGTGTTCTTTGCTACAGAGTGATAAAGTTGAGTAAAGTTAAAATACGTTAAATTATAATTTAAACAAAATAATTTGCTCTATGTTTGAATGCTCGTTTCTCTCCTGTTTTACTTTCCTCTGAGCATGTGTTGGTATTTTACTCAAAGGGACCTAGAGGACTGAGAGGTATGATGGGCCTCCAAGGACGAGAAGGGCGCCGCGGTCGACCTGGCAGAGATGGTGAGAGAGGGGTCACAGGTCCACCCGGAGCAAAGGGAGAGCAGGGCATGCAAGGACTTCCAGGTAAACACGTGCTTCATAGTGCACGTATGCATATCTCTACCCCGTATATAGTACATGAGAAGGTACTGTATTGAGTCAAAAAAGTTCGATACTGGAAATACACATTTGGAGCCTCATAGAACATTCCCCATTTTCTTGTAAATGGTAGGGTTACCAGTAGTGTTGGTAGGAAAAGAAACATAATACAAAATACAACAAACTAAGATATTTAATGAGAATTTCAAACATAATGATCACCAAAAACTGTTATCATGAGTTTGATCACTGTGGCCAAAATAAACATTGTATCTTTCGGTTCAAAATAAAATTACTCGTGGTCATTGTCAATGACATCGATCTGAACTATAGTACACTTAGAGGTGCTTCCAAATGTTTTGAAGACACTAATGTCAAGCGGGCCTTTACATACCCTCTCTCTGTGTCGAGAAGGTTCAACGTTCAACGCTTCCAGTTTCTAGAGAAATCTTGTAAAACATGATCAAAAAACGTAAACAGCGTGATTGACATGAAGTAAAGCCCTATAGGTACGCAACACACCTAACGTACAGGCGATGTGGGTAGGTTCTAAACTGACCAAAACTACCGTAGTCTACGGTAGCCTAGGGTAGTTCTACAACTCCAGTTCAGAATCTTCCAAGGATGTGACATGAAGATTTTTAAGAAAATCCCTTCACCCCGTGGTATAGCTGATATCTGAGAACCCCATCCAGTTTATGTGTATTTGCAGGACTTCCCGGAGAAAAGGGCGAGAGAGGATTGCCTGGAAATTCGGGCCAGCAAGGACTTCCGGGTCATGACGGAATGCAAGGCGAAGAAGGACCTCCGGGGTTACCTGGACTTCCTGGTGAGCTGGTGAGTAGAATCTTTTCAATTCGGAAAGAATTGTCAACATCGGTAGAGTAGGTTTTGAGATTACCTACCCTATATACAAAACAAAAAACATACACATATTTTCTCTACAAAATGTTAGTATAGATTATAAATTAATATACAATAGACTGTGAAAAATTGTAACAGGTAAATATTATTTTATTTTCCTACAGAATAAGTAGAACAAGTAATTTCTCTCCTGTTTGCAGGGACCTCGAGGATTTCCAGGACCAAGAGGTTTCCCAGGACTTCCAGGACCTCCAGGAATTCCAGGCAGTGAAGGGCCCATAGGAGCTAAGGGAAATAATGGACCTCCTGGACAACCCGGGCAACCAGGACAAGCGGGACCAATGGGCCCCATAGGACCTCCGGGACCTCAGGGTCAGCTAGGACCTCCAGGTTTGGCGGTATGTGCGTAACATTTGAAGTTTTCTGCTAATCCTGACATACTAGGAGTAACTTATAATTACGAATTAATGATACAACACAACTGCTTAAGGCAATGAACCTGTGAAAAAACTAAAAATTTATACTTGCATTTGAACGATTTGAAATTTTTATCACATGATCATCATACAACATTCCATCAGATATCTGCATTTGTTTCAGAGTCACTAATGTTTTTGTTCTGCACTTAATTTAATTGCTTCAATTAAGAATGCCCCAAGTGACAAACAGCTTTTTTACATGCTACTAAGGATTTTATTCAACCTACAGACTATTGGAGGTTTTTAAAATTCAAATGAAGGTGAGTTAGAAAAGAAGATAAGACAATTTTCGATTTTATGCATATCAGGCTATAAAAATATTTAATAAAAAACAACGTAATTATAATATTTCAAAGTGATATGTCAGTATCTTAATTAATCATTGTGGAATTTTTTTCTGAAAGTTAGAAATTAATCGCTTAAACATTTTGTCATATTCCCATTGTACCTACAAGAAAATATATAATAAATCATTTCTGCAAATATTTATCTCTAGTAAAATGAAGTAGATAGAAGCATAATGTTTTGTTATAATAGTCTGTATAAGAGTGAGTAGAGAAAGTCATGTGAGCTTGGCTTTGTAGGGACCACAAGGAAAACCAGGAATGCCAGGTTTACCGGGGGCTGACGGAGCGCCAGGACATCCAGGGAACCCTGGGTTACCTGGGGCTAAAGGCGACACAGGCCCACCAGGACCTCAAGGTCCCGTAGGTTTCCCAGGCTCACGTGGTGTTAAGGGAGACGAGGGCAAGAGAGGCACGACCGGCGACAAAGGCGATAAGGGAGATCGGGGCGTGGACGGCGAGAAGGGAGATTTGGGTATGAAAGGTGAACGAGGTCCTACAGGACCTCCAGGAATTCCCGGCCTCGAGGGTCCAGAAGGGCCAAAGGTAAGTTCACAGTCACTACTTCAACAGCTTTAACAACAATGTGTGTGTGTTGATACATCTATATTTGTTTCTTACTTTCTCAATTATTTATCTATTGTAAACAACGGAAGCATTTCTTTCCAAAACTTGGATAGCGAAATTTCACAGGAACTGCGTGTTCTCAGACTCCCTCAGTTAAAAAATAAGTATATTTAGAGAAAGATTCCTGTGGGTGTTCAGTAATGAAATTTGTAGTTATACTCAGCATGTATCTAACTTTAAATATTTATAAATTATTTTTAATATTCTATACTTACCTGAGTCCATAAGTACGAGCATTGACCTTACCTTCACAGCTCTATGGAGCTGGGGCTCATTTGAGCATCATTTCACCCATTTCATCCACTCACCGTCCGATATGACACTAATACCTCCACAGCTCTAAGGAGCTGGGGCTCATTTGAGCATCATTACACCCGTTTCATCCACTCACCGTCCGATATGACACTAATACCTCCACAGCTCTAAGGAGCTGGGGCTCATTTGAGCATCATTACACCCGTTTCATCCACTCACCGTCCGATATGACACTAATACCTTCACAGCTCTATGGAGCTGGGGCTCATTTGAGCATCATTTCACCCATTTCATCCACTCACCGTCCGATATGACACTAATACCTTCACAGCTCTATGGAGCTGGGGCTCATTTGAGCATCATTTCACCCATTTCATCCACTCACCGTCCGATATGACACTAATACCTCCACAGCTCTATGGAGCTGGGGCTCATTTGAGCATCATTTCACCCATTTCATCCACTCACCGTCCGATATGACACTAATACCTCCACAGCTCTAAGGAGCTGGGGCTCATTTGAGCATCATTACACCCATTTCATCCACTCACCGTCCGATATGACACTAATACCTCCACAGTGAAGCAGCTCAGTGTTATGAAAGTATTGATTTTATTTTGATCTCAACCTTGAAAATTTGATTTAAAAATAGAATAGTGAGTCCACAAGGTCGATGGCATTAAACACTGCCAAAAACAAAAACGGAATATATTGTGAACGCTTATCTTGATGAATAAGAACTGGATAGAAGAATAAGATTTTATAAGAATACTTGATAGAAGAGTGAGTGGGAAAAGTCATGTGAATGCAACACATATATTTGCTTTACAACATAAGCATTATCAGAAAGAGAGTAGTTTTGTAATATTGTAAATTGTCGCAGTATACCTATACATGGCACACATTGTCCTGTCTAGGGGTTCGAAGGACCAAGAGGGGAAGCTGGACCACCTGGAAGTCCTGGAGAAAAGGGAAAACAGGGCATTCCTGGATTCGCCGGCTATCCTGGACCTCCTGGAGAGAAAGGTGACAAGGGTTCCGAGGGAAAGACGGGGCTACCTGGGGAAAAAGGCGACAGGGTATGTGTTGTACTTCTAAGAGCTTGCATTGCGATCTCAAGTTGAAGGTAAACTTGTGGTTATTTGCTAACTGTTAGTAAACAGTGTCCCATATTAGATAACTCTGCAATCTGTCAACTATTTGATACGGTTGGCAACATTTTCGTGCGCAATTTCACGCACCTTGCAACATTACATCTGCAAAATAAAGTTTCTGCTCTAATCTTCTTTGAGTAATGTGAATAATGAAAGCTTTATTAAATTGCTGTTTTGGGGTTGTTGTTATATGCTGGAGGTATTACAGCAGAAATGTAACAGAGATTACCTATATCAATCAGTACAAGTTTCGAAAATCGTTTCGAAACTTTGTCCCAAGTGCAGCAATTGTTTCAAAGTGTTTAGCCCGCCCGCGGTTACATAAGCATTGCTGCAATATTTGTCGTCAAATCATTACCGACTATAAATCGAGGCATTCTTTGTATGTTTACCCCCAAGTTAACACTATGTTGCCGTGGGGAATTCAAATCGATTTGAATTCTTATTCCGGATTGAATACTACATGGAAACGTGCATTCTGATAGAACTGAATCACCGGATCCGATCCTCTTAGAAGTGGGATAGGATCGAAATTTTGTTGCATGAAAACACCTACAGATTCAAATCGATTTGAATCCACCAAAGATGCTAACTTCTACAGCACTCGTAACACGCTGCACTTTCGTAATTTTGTTTTCTTAGTGAAAGTGGCGTAATAAAACAACAAAGCCACTTTTATTGCTTCTATAATCTCGTAATATATTTATTCTTTTAAAAACATTCACTAATCTCAAAACATACAGAAGGCATTTTTTACAAGTTCGCCAACATAAACTAAGTGAACAACATAAAAGGTTGAATTATTGAGCCTTGAGTATACAAGTCGATCTCATTCCGGATTGAATTCAGCATGGAAACGTGGATCGTATTGAGAATGGGATTGGAGTCAAATCAATTTCAATTCCCCATGGAAACATAGTAACTTTAAGCACTACTCGTGATAGCGTTTGGTTAACCAGAACCTTAACCGGAGATCGTAATTCAGGCCCTAATTCCCATATTTTAAGTAACCAATGTTTGCTATTGCTTTTATTGTAATAATTATTTTAATGTTTCAGGGAAACCCGGGTCTACCAGGGGAACGTGGGGAGACGGGTCCTCGTGTAAGTATTACCTTAAGTTTAACTGTCTCTTACTTGATATACACTGGATATAAATGTATTGTGTTTAACATGTTGTTTGTTTACCTTAGGGTTTCCGTGGCTCCAGAGGAAGGAGAGGACTGGAAGGAATTCCTGGACCTAAGGTAATACATAACAAAACGTGATTTTAGTTAAGATTAAATTAAATGGGCAAAGAATTGAGCCAGTAATCAATTTTACGTATCTTGGACATTTAATTTTGGAATATTAATCAGATATGCAGATTAAAATTTAGAATTATAATCTAATAAATGGAACAAAGAAACGACACTTCGGCAAACAGACGTCAGTAAGTGTAAAATTTAAAAACCCTCAGCATTACATCAAAAGCTACACTTCGATTTGGAAGTGAAATTTGAATATTGAACAGCAGAGAACAAAAACAGTTTGAAGTGGCTCAAATAAGCTGATAAGAAAAGGAATTCTTACATCAGGGAAAAATGAAATGTTAAAAATATGGGCAGGCATCGGCTCAAAAGGTCCACTCTACTGAAAGACGTTCTTGCCTCACTCCACCGGTGATCCCTCCCCTTCACTGCTGTTCAGCTTCCGACACGCCTCACTCACTGACTGGTTCCGAGGACTCGTGTCTATAACTATTTCTCTTGTTACTTCGCCTCCTTATATAGCGAGAATGGCGCAATATGGACCTTTCTCAAACTTCACTTTTTGTGGAAGTTCTACAAATACTCCGGCCGTCGGACACTTCTCGAGTAACCTCGAAAACCCATTTTTATTCTGCTGCTTTGATTATTGTCGCATGTTCACAACAGTCGCGCGAGGCAGCCTGACCTTGAGCGCCTTTGTTCCACGTGCCGCCAGTGCTGTGAGGAAGCCCGGCTCCGAGCCTTTGCTTTTGCCGCTACCGTCGACCGGTGTCACCACATTTAAGTTCATATTGTTAAATTATTGTGAGTATGCAGCCGTTTAAAGCATGAAATAAGTGATGATATAAGCCTTGTAGTAACGAACTAATTTTACTCATACCAAGAGTTGTGCTGCGGCATAATGTTAACATCAGGACCCACTCTGAGGCCAAATAAGAATAGGACATGAGCTGCATTTTTCAAGACGCCGGTCGTTAATGAGGATATTACGATTATGTCTATAACAAAACCTCAGGTAAAGCTCTCTTTATTAACCTCAAACATCACAAAATTTCTCTATTTGACAAGCTATTATTTTGCAGGGTGATACAGGACAACCGGGACCTCCAGGACCCCAAGGAGAAACAGGACCGCAGGGGCCCGAAGGACCTCGAGGATTCACTGGACCACAAGGACCACCAGGAAACAACGGGAAGGATGGAGTTCAGGGACCCCCTGGGGAGAGAGGACCTCCGGTAATAACCACACGTTTCGTTAACCAAACATTTGCTAAAAAATTACGAAATTATCGAATTTTATATTTCTAAATATAGTTACACTTGATGTTTGCACTGCCGTGTGTGTGTGTGTGTGTGTGTGTGTGTGTGTGTGTGTGTGTGTGTGTGTGTGTGTAAGCGGCCGCGGATTTGGAATTTACATATGAGATACATATAAACAAATTTAAAACGTTTTAGGCTTAAGAAAATTCAATTAATTTGTGAGGAGTACCGTACATTTTAAACTCTGTATATTATTAAAGGTTTCAAAACAGCATCTGTTCAGTTCTTTGTTTATTTATTGCGCTCTGCACGTTACTCCTGTAAACTGAAGACAACTTTCTTGTTTCAAGGGAGAACCGGGTCCGCCAGGACCTGCAGGAGCACCTGGAGTTGTCGGACCTCCAGGTCCCACGGGAGAACCGGGACCAGTCGGCGAGCCAGGCACTCCAGGACAGCCCGGACTTCCTGGAGAGCCGGGACATCCTGGAGAATCCGGTAAAGAGGGACAACCTGGACCTGCAGGACCTCAGGGCAAACCTGGACCTCCAGGAGGACCTGGACTTCCTGGATTTCCGGGAGAAAGAGGTCTTCCAGGACTACCAGTAAGTAATTGGTAACTAGTGTACCATATTATGTATTAATACATCACTCATAATGTGAATGTATACGTCAGATCTTTTTTTAAATATTGTATTTTGATTCAGAGACTTGTTAAGTTTTTTTTTTTTTTTTTTCTTTGACATTGATAGGGAGAGAGTTATAAGAGAAAAACTATTTCCCGTGTTAAATCTTTATGCACAGTAATATGTTTTGACTTCCACCCTGTGTGGTCATCATAAATATATGTATTGGCTTAACGATAAATGCCTTTTCTTGTAGGGTATGCCAGGTTTGAAGGGTGACATGGGACCAATAGGTCCTCAAGGTCCACATGGAGACAAGGGTCAGCAAGGAGAGCCAGGCAAGGAAGGACCACCTGGACCCGAGGGCAGGAAAGGGCCTCAGGGACCACCTGGAGCTACCGGTCATAAAGGAGATAGGGTAAGGTTCCCGTCCTCAACAGTTTTCGCTTGTTTGCTTCTCGCTGGCATTTCACTCAGGAAATGACTTGTATGTCCTCCCATAGGGCGAACCTGGACCACCGGGTGTGACAGGCCGTGACGGTTTACCTGGACAGCGAGGACTACCAGGACCTCCAGGACCCATGGGATCTCCAGGAGAGGATGGTGACAAAGGTGATCCGGGACCACCGGGGGAGAAAGGATTCAAGGGATCGCGTGGAGAAACGGTGCGTACTGTAATACAGGGTGGTCCCTTCATACCTCCCACATTTTAATTAATCATTGCTAAACAAAGGATGGGAAGTTATGAAATGGCAGTCGTACCAAAAGAAAGAGAAAGTCAAAGAAGTTTTGTTTCATTAGTTATACGTTGACTGTACTGTCACTAGGCTGCAACAATTATATAAAACAAAATGGCGTACGAACGAATAGCAAACTTCCGTCTTTTATAAAGCCCAAGAGGAAGAAGTCCAATGGAGTGATGAACTGGCCACGCAATTGGTCCGCCGCGTCCAATCCAACAATCCAGCATGGTTTCTGTGGGGGATTCCCGAACAGCCTGGCTCCAGTGTGGAGGGGGGCTCCGTCTTGTTGGAAGAGCAGCTACGTGGGGGTACAATAACAGTTACAATATGCCTTGTTGAACCAGGTACCCCTAACATGTCCACGAGAATCTCTGGATCGTTTCTTAGCAGTCCCAGTCGTCAGAAACTTCTGACATCATTCCCTAATGCTTTCTCCATCAGATGAATTTCCTCCAAACTCTCTCTGCTAATTTCTTTGAACTGTAATTATAGATTTTGTTTCTGCGTACCAGAAAACAATTTGTCCGCATTGCTACGGAGTCATTTTGTTTTATGTCATTGTTGCAGCGCAGTGGCAAAACAATTTCTAAATAATGAAACAAAAATTCTTTAAGTTTCTCTTTCTTTTAGTATCACTCTCATTTCCTACTTCTGCATACTTCCTTAGCAATGATTAATTAAAATGTGCGAAGTGTGGAGGGGCTACTTGTAGATACACATGTGGCAAATGTTATATTAATTTAAGATGAAATAATTCCATCCATGTTGTACATACAATTGAAATATTTCGTGCACGAACTTAGGGTATTTATTGCATTAGGGCCCTCCTGGTCCTCCAGGACCTCAAGGACTCAGAGGGGAGCCTGGAGCCCTGGGACCCCCTGGGGAGAAAGGTCCTCCTGGAGAGATTGGTAGACAAGGAGCAAAAGGAGAAGATGGTCCAGCTGGAGTAGCAGGCCCTCCAGGTCCTCCTGGTCCCCAGGGAATGCCTGGTCCACCAGGGATCAAAGGAGAAATCGGCGATGTTGGTGCACGAGGTAAGTTCGTCTTCTGATTGTACTGCAAATATATTTCTCAACTTTTTGGACGAGTACAAAAAGAAATTGCCCACTTTTGTCTCTATCAGATACACAGGAACTTTACCGATTACCTACAAAAAGTATTATATTCCATGCGAAATTTTGTGTTGATATTTTACTCGAAATATAAGTTTTCATGTTACCCGAACATCCAAAAACGCTTTTGGAAAAATAAGTCAGTGTTGATGTGTCTGTCTATCTGTCTGTCTGTCCTTGAGCAGCATAGTTTATCTTTCCTGATACTTGGAATCTTACTTAATGTATTTGGAGTGAAATAAATATAATATAAACAGAACAATGGTAAAACAGTTCCAGTTCCAGTTGCAGCTTGGAGAGAGATATAATAAATGTGTACCACGTGATAATGTTTTCTTTATGCAAATATGTCCAGAAAACAAGCTGGCAACACTGCAGATTGTGTGGGTGTCACTTCCTAGCTCCGTACATAAACAAACAGCGTAACGGTGCGTTTTGAAAACAAACTCATATCCTGCCTTGTCCTTCCGTGTTTACTGTGACAATGTAGACCAATCACAAGCGTTAGCTCCCAAAACATTACCGAAAGTGAAAGCTGTTTACATGCACAAACCAGGTAAATACCCTGACCAACCTCAACGCAACGTTGTCGAGTTACGTCATCTCTGAAATAGCAGCTCAGAGTATTCCTTCACGTCTTTTAAGTGATTATTTCGAAACCTTATGTGATGTCCCACAATTACTACCGAAGTTATGTCAGAAATAAGTTACTGTACGCAGCTTACAAGTAACAAACGGTTATCTTTGCACATTCTTGTGGAATTACACATCCAACTTGGATAAAAAGCTATATATTTTTTCGAAATCGGCTGATCAAAGAACAAAATGCCATTAGACTTTTTTGTTTGTAATGCTTCTATGAAGTACATATTAGAAGGAATGTAATGACTTCCCTTCCACCCTGTGTATGACAATTTCTTCAAAATCATTAGAGCCATTATTGAGAAAATCATAAATCATAACTTTCAAACATGTTCCATGTTCATTTTTGGAAGATGCTGAACTTAAATTCCAAGTTTGATATTCATCCAAACACACACACACACACACACACACACACACACACACACACACACACACACACACACACACACACACACACACACACGCCTCTTTTTCTAAAAATGCTTTTCTTGGATTCAGGGTGTCTCTCCATTGAAATTCCTATACTGAATTTTTGTGTGGAATGCAATAACTTCTCTACCTGTCATGTACGTGGTACAAAAAGAAAACGTGGATATTTCTGTCTAATACTTGCACAAGACAAAGTAAATGTGCAATATAAAATTGGTGAGTGTTGGAGAGGCGATGTATTGCACGCTCTGATAACAAAACGACCTGTGTATGGTATTTGTCGCGTGACTGCAGTTAATCGATATCACTCTCACATGAATAGTTACTTTCACCTTTACTCTTTGTTACGTGTGTTAACAGTCGTGCTGTGATGGAAATATGATTCAACCGTCACATTCACATCACTTTCTCTGTCCTTTGTCGTCTATTAATCGAAGTGAACTCCCTCACAAATAGCTACATTATACATTTCGTTTTAGTGCAGCTAAAAGATTGGTCAATTCTGAATTCAAAAACATTATTGCAAAATATTGCTAAGAAAAAACAAAGAATAAAAGATGGGAACTACCGAACATTCAAATAGCAATTCCTGAGTATCCTCGAAAAACGAGGAAATGGACCAAGTCCACCTTCAAATATGCCCGGCCACTTCTAGTGCCCCATCCATAAGTGAAAAATATTGGAGAGCAAGAGGAGTAATGACTTCAGTGTCAGAAAGCCAGCATTAGCTAACAACAACATTTCGTTTTAGATACTAAGGGAACAGCGATAGTCAAATGTTTAACACTGGACGACATATGAAAATAAAGAGAAGTATTGAACAATTCGAACCATTATCTCAGAAATGGCTATGCCACAAAAAAAAATTATTTGAACATTTTTTCTGTAGTACGCTTTCGTCTTTCGCTTAGCAGTTAGGAGTTGCATATTATACAAGATACCGACCGGGGTGACCAACGTGGTCCGTATTCGAGAGGTCGTGGATTCGATTCCCGTATCCACCCTTCCTGATCCACGAGCTTTTCGAGGTTTTCCCCGGGTCACTAGTCGAATGCTGGGAAGGATAATCACGTCCCCTACATATCCTATCCCTTCCATTCAATTAACCTTTCATATTGGTTCCTAGTTTCAGGGTTCCAAGTGTCGGCGTTGCATGGCAGGGGATTTGCTCTCTGTGAATTGTCGTCCTCCGATCTGTAAGCCCGCAGGGGGGTGGAGGGGAAGCCAGTTGTACGAGCCGTTTCAATCTGTACATTAGGGAACCTGCCGTCTGCTGTTGTCTCTCCTCAGGTGCTACCATCCTTCACATCCTCTTACCTCATCCCTCCCTTCCGGGGGACGCTCCTTCAGGGGCATAGGTACAAAAGATTTCAACCTCTAGATGCTAAGTCCCCCGTCCAAACCTTCTCATACAACCTTACATATACAATATTATACAAAATTCCTTCCGAAAGAAGACTTCACAGGCATTCCCCAGAAATTACAAGATATACATATACTTTATCAGTCAAGTAAATATACTTAATATGTGGTATTTTAATGAAAATCATTGTTATTTTTGAGAAAATCGTATATTAAAAAAATCTTTTTTTTTTTTTTAATTTTTGAGAGGGTAATTAGATATGTATTGAGACACAGAAAATTGGCCATCCCTGGGAAACATAATATTGCTTTGTCAAAACAGCCGATTCATTGATAACACCGTTCTGCGTGGATTTTGATTTTTTTTAATGAATGAGCATTACTGAATCACATTTTCACACTGATTGCAAAACTGAAATCTGTTTTCGCGTACCACATCAGAATTGTTTGCGATTCAGAATTGTATGTTTTGAATATTTTTGTAGTGTACGTACTACAGTAATATTACCGTGTGCTTATCGTTTGTTAGAAAGGCTCAACAGTTTATAATTTCAACTTTATGACTGAAAATGTAAAATAGTGTGCTTATATTTTATATTTATATATTTTTTTACTTACTAAAATCTGCTAACTATATCGTAACATTATAACATAAGCTATAATTTCAAAGAGTACAGGTTCTACATAGATTCTTCTCAAAAAGTCCTTGTTTCTTATGAGAATGATATAGCAAAGCTAGGACAGAATACTGGGAAAGGGAACGGTGGCCACGTTGGACTAATTTAAAACCGGGTCAAAGAATATAAAAAGTGAACCTCTTACTAATTCCTCAAAAGTATTGTTGTCACTTCTCCATGTGAAATTAGGGTTAATGAAACAACTTTTAAAAACTCTAAATAAAGACAGTGAGTACTTTAAATACTTTGCATTACATTTCCTTCATTATCCTATGAAAAAACTAAAGCTGGTGTATTCGTTGGCTCACAAGTTCGAAAACTGATGATGGACTGTGAGTCGAGAAGTGAAGGATGCCTGGAATACCTTCAGAAATGTTGTTTTTAATTTTCTTGGAAATAAAAAAGATGAAAATTATGTTAACATAGTAAAAGCGATGCTACAAAATTCCAAACAAATTGGTTATAACATGAGTGTCAAAGTACATTTTCTTCATTCCCTTATAAATTATTTCCCTGATAACTTAGAAGACTTTAGTGAGAAACAGGGCAAAAAATTGCACCAGGATATGAAAAATGTGGAAATGAGATACCAAGGGAAGAGGAGTGTTCATATGATGGCGGACTATTGTTGGATGTTAAAAAGGGACTGTTCTGAACAACATGCGAGAAGATCAAAGAGGAGAACATTTGTAGTGCGATATTGAGGCGAGGTTATGAATGTGCTTTTAATTATTATTAATTGATTAATTAGTGACAAATAACAAGAAGAAGCCCTGAAGAAGCAGTTTGTACATACAAAGAGGGGCTCTCTAGTGCCAGAAACTGAGTGATGTGGATACTTCCAGAAGTGGTTCAGGAGGATGGAACACTACATACAGTATCAGGGAGAATACTTTGAGAAACTGTGATAAACAAAACGTTTCTGTGACTATTCATATTTTGCTGTTTCAATACATATCTAGTAACACTTGTATGGATACTTCCAGAAGTGGTTCAGGAGGATGGAACACTACATACAGTGTCAGGGAGAATACTTTGAGAAACTGTGATAAACAAAACGTTTCTGTGACTATTCATATTTTGCTGTCTCAATACATATCTAGTGACTCTTGTATGGATACTTCCAGAAGTGGTTCAGGAGGATGAAACACTACATACAGTGTCAGGGAGAATACTTTGAGAAACTGTGATAAACAAAACGTTTCTGTGACTATTCATATTTTGCTGTCTCAAGACATATCTAGTGACTCTTGTATGGATACTTCCAGAAGCGGTTCAGGAGGATGGAACACTACATACAGTGTCAGGGAGAATACTTTGAGAAACTGTGATAAACAAAACATTTCTGTGAATATTCATATTTTGCTGTCTCAATACATTTCTAGTGACTCTTGTATGAATACTTCCAGAAGTGGTTCAGGAGGATGGAACACTACATACAGTGTCAGGGAGAATACTTTGAGAAACTGTGATAAACAAAACGTTTCTATGACTATTCATATTTTGCTGTCTCAATACATATCTAGTGACTCTTGTATGAATACTTCCAGAAGTGGTTCAGGAGGATGGAACACTACATACAGTATCAGGGAGAATACTTTGAGAAACTGTGATAAACAAAACGTTTCTCTGACTATTCATATTTTGCTGTCTCAAGACATATCTAGTGACTCTTGTATGGATACTTCCAGAAGCGGTTCAGGAGGATGGAACACTACATACAGTGTCAGGGAGAATACTTTGAGAAACTGTGATAAACAAAACATTTCTGTGAATATTCATATTTTGCTGTCTCAATACATTTCTAGTGACTCTTGTATGAATACTTCCAGAAGTGGTTCAGGAGGATGGAACACTACATACAGTGTCAGGGAGAATACTTTGAGAAACTGTGATAAACAAAACGTTTCTATGACTATTCATATTTTGCTGTCTCAATACATATCTAGTGACTCTTGTATGGATACTTCCAGAAGTGGTTCAGGAGGATCGAACACTACATACAGTGTCAGGGAGAATACTTTGAGAAACTGGGACAAACAAAACGTTTCTGTGACTATTCATATTTTGCTGTCTCAATACATATCTAGTGACTCTTGTATGGATACTTCCAGAAGTGGTTCAGGAGGATGGAACACTACATACAGTGTCAGGGAGAATACTTTGAGAAACTGTGATAAACAAAACGTTTCTGTGACTATTCATATTTTGCTGTCTCAATACATATCCAGTGACTCTTGTATGGATACTTCCAGAAGTGGTTCAGGAGGATGGAACACTACATACAGTGTCAGGGAGAATACTTTGAGAATCTGTGATAAACAAAACGTTTCTGTGACTATTCATATTTTGCTGTGTCAATACATATCTAGTGACTCTTGTATGGACACTTCCAGAAGTGGCTCAGGAGGATGAAACACTACATACAGTGTCAGGGAGAATACTTTGAGAAACTGTGATAAACAAAACGTTTCTGTGACTATTCATATTTTGCTGTCTCAATACATATCTAGTGACTCTTGTATGAATACTTCCAGAAGTGGTTCAGGAGGATGGAACACTACATACAGTATCAGGGAGAATACTTTGAGAAACTGTGATAAACAAAACGGTTCTGTGACTATTCATATTTTGCTGTCTCAATACATATCTAGTGACTCTTGTATGAATACTTCCAGAAGTGGTTCAGGAGGATGAAACACTACATACAGTGTCAGGGAGAATACTTTGAGAAACTGTGATAAACAAAACGTTTCTGTGACTATTCATATTTTGCTGTCTCAATACATATCTAGTGACACTTGTATGAATACTTCCAGAAGTGGTTCAGGAGGATGGAACACTACATACAGTATCAGGGAGAATACTTTGAGAAACTGTGATAAACAAAACGTTTCTGTGACTATTCATATTTTGCTGTTTCAATACATATCTAGTAACACTTGTATGGATACTTCCAGAAGTGGTTCAGGAGGATGGAACACTACATACAGTGTCAGGGAGAATACTTTGAGAAACTGTGATAAACAAAACGTTTCTCTGACTATTCATATTTTGCTGTCTCAATACATATCTAGTGACTCTTGTATGGATACTTCCAGAAGTGGTTCAGGAGGATGGAACACTACATACAGTACCAGGGAGAATACTTTGAGAAACTGTGATAAACAAAACGTTTCTGTGAATATTCATATTTTGCTGTCTCAATACATTTCTAGTGACTCTTGTACGGATACTTCCAGAAGTGGTTCAGGAGGATGGAACACTACATACAGTGTCAGGGAGAATACTTTGAGAAGCTGTGATAAACAAAACGTTTCTGTGAATATTCATATTTTGCTGTTTCAATACATTTCTAGTGACTCTTGTATGGATACTTCCAGAAGTGGTTCAGGAGGATGGAACACTACATACAGTGTCAGGGAGAATACTTTGAGAAACTGTGATAAACAAAACGTTTCTCTGACTATTCATATTTTGCTGTTTCAATACATATCTAGTGACACTTGTATGGATACTTCCAGAAGTGGTTCAGGAGGATGGAACACTACATACAGTGTCAGGGAGAATACTTTGAGAAACTGTGATAAACAAAACGTTTCTGTGACTATTCATATTTTGCTGTCTCAATACATATCCAGTGACTCTTGTATGGATACTTCCAGAAGTGGTTCAGGAGGATGAAACACTACATACAGTGTCAGGGAGAATACTTTGAGAAACTGTGATAAACAAAACGTTTCTGTGACTATTCATATTTTGCTGTCTCAATACATATCTAGTGACTCTTGTATGGATACTTCCAGAAGTGGTTCAGGAGGATGGAACACTACATACAGTATCAGGGAGAATACTTTGAGAAACTGTGATAAACAAAACGTTTCTGTGACTATTCATATTTTGCTGTCTCAATACATATCTAGTGACACTTGTATGAATACTTCCAGAAGTGGTTCAGGAGGATGGAACACTACATACAGTGTCAGGGAGAATACTTTGAGAAACTGTGATAAACAAAACGTTTCTGTGACTATTCATATTTTGCTGTCTCAATACATATCTAGTGACCCTTGTATGGATACTTCCAGAAGTGGTTCAGGAGGATGGAACACTACATACAGTATCAGGGAGAATACTTTGAGAAACTGTGATAAACAAAACGTTTCTGTGACTATTCATATTTTGCTGTATCAATACATATCTAGTGACACTTGTATGAATACTTCCAGAAGTGGTTCAGGAGGATGGAACACTACATACAGTGTCAGGGAGAATACTTTGAGAAACTGTGATAAACAAAACGTTTCTGTGACTATTCATATTTTGGTGTCTCAATACATATCTAGTGACTCTTGTATGGATACTTCCAGAAGTGGTTCAGGAGGATGGAACACTACATACAGTGTCAGGGAGAATACTTTGAGAAACTGTGATAAACAAAACGTTTCTGTGACTATTCATATTTTGCTGTCTCAATACATATCTAGTGACCCTTGTATGGATACTTCCAGAAGTGGTTCAGGAGGATGGAACACTACATACAGTGTCAGGGAGAATACTTTGAGAAACTGTGATAAACAAAACGTTTCTGTGACTATTCATATTTTGCTGTCTCAATACATATCTAGTGACACTTGTATGGATACTTCCAGAAGTGGTTCAGGAGGATGGAACACTACATACAGTATCAGGGAGAATACTTTGAGAAACTGGGACAAACAAAACGTTTCTGTGACTATTCATATTTTGCTGTCTCAATACATATCTAGTGACTCTTGTATGGATACTTCCAGAAGTGGTTCAGGAGGATGGAACACTACATACAGTGTCAGGGAGAATACTTTGAGAAACTGGGACAAACAAAACGTTTCTGTGATTATTCATATTTTGCTGTCTCAATACATATCTAGTGACTCTTGTATGGATACTTCCAGAAGTGGTTCAGGAGGATGGAACACTACATACAGTGTCAGGGAGAATACTTTGAGAAACTGTGATAAACAAAACGTTTCTGTGACTATTCATATTTTGCTGTCTCAATACATATCTAGTGACTCTTGTATGGATACTTCCAGAAGTGGTTCAGGAGGATGGAACACTACATACAGTGTCAGGGAGAATACTTTGAGAAACTGGGACAAACAAAACGTTTCTGTGACTATTCATATTTTGCTGTCTCAATACATATCTAGTAACACTTGTATGGATACTTCCAGAAGTGGTTCAGGAGGATGGAACACTACATACAGTGTCAGGGAGAATACTTTGAGAAACTGGGACAAACAAAACGTTTCTGTGACTATTCATATTTTGCTGTCTCAATACATATCTAGTGACCCTCTTATATAACGTCCTCTAATGTGACTCATAAATTAGTGAAATAATACCCAAATGAGCCTGAGGTCCATGGACCTTAAAGTTACCCGACATTCGTCTTGTTAAGATAAGGGAAGCCTCAGAAAAAACCTTCTTCCATAATTCACTCTAACCGAGATTCCAACTGAGGACCTCTTGGATGTGAGGCAGACTACCACCATACCACAGAGGCGGGTTAATCTTCCATGTAAAAAGTAGTTTAAAAGGGGGGATTTTCTTGAAAATCTTGAGTTGTATTCACTCACACACACACACACACACACACACACACACACACACACACACACACACACACACACACACACACACACACACACACACACACACACACACACATCTCAAAACAGGTATTTCCGGCGAAGTTCCAGTATCAACATTTTTAGTGAAATAGAATATCCCCCCCCCCCCTCCCCCTGTTTACTGTAGGTAGAGAAAGTAATAATTCCTGTTCAGGTTAGGTGTTAATATTATGTAGAGAACCGGCGATGATTGCATTGTGTATTTGCAGGGTGTAGTTTCAGCGACAATATCTGAGGATTTTGACCGCCTCCGTAGTGCAGTTGGTAGCGCGCTTGCCTCTGGCGCGGAGGACCCGGGTTCGATCCCCGGTACCAGCATGGGGAGGTCTGGCACGGGGTGCACTCAGCCTCGTTAGGTCCCGGGGTGACCAATTGAGGAGCTACTTGATGGAGAAGTAGCGGCCCCAGGTCTAGAAGACCGCGTAACTGGCCGGGAGGGCTCGGGGCGCTGAACACGTCCCACCCTCCAGTACTGCACCTCACCAATGACACCTGTAGTGGGCAGAGGTGGGGGACGCAGCGGCTGGGCGGTAGGCCTTGGCCCTTTGTGGGCTGTCGCGCCGAGGTTTAGTTTAGTTAATCTAAGGATTTTGCAAGGCCAACTCCTAACAGCAATATGTATTAATTACCTACATGTTTATGTACGCACGAATTTGCTGGTGTGAAGGAAACCATAAAGTTAATTCTGCCGCCAAAGGAATAACAAGATATTTGGTTGAACTCTGTAACATTGTACATTGTCCACTGACAGGGTAATCATAGAGGTCGCCTTTCAGGGGAGGAAGTACCTATAGCTTGTTTCCTCCGATGCCGAGGTGTTTTTGTTAACAAATGCCTGTCTGTCTGCCACATGCGACCACTTGTGTGGGGGATTCACTTCGATCTGCCACCAACTTCCTGAAACTGAAACCGTCCCCCACCAAAGCGTGATTATGTGATATCTAACACCTGTACAATACGCACAATGTCCTGGCAATAAATTATGCATGCAAACGTTACAGTAAAATAAATGAATAGACATTCCGTTTTCTAAGAACCCTTGAATACCTGGCAGTGCTACTGGTGCGTGGTACCACAATAAACACGGATTCAGCAAAGAACACAACTTTCTAACTTATACATACATTTCCAATAATTTTACATTTTACATTGTACTAACCATTCTTACAAACTCGTATTCCTATATCGTCATTTTAATTGAGATAAACATTTGCAGAAATTATCTTATTGCTTATTTCCTTGTAGGTACAAGGGGAATATGAGAATACAGCAGGCTTTGAGTGATAGTCAAATATTTTAAAGCTTTGAAATAATTCCGTTCTCTTTGCACGGTTAACGTATAACAAATGAATAAGGGTGTTTCATTTGACAGAAGTATAAGTTCTCCAAAACTCACACAAATAAAAAGGAATATCTCCGAAATGGTTCACTCTACAAAAAAGTTTATGAGACATAAATTGTGTATTTTAGCAAGATCTGCATTTTTGTGTAGTAAGATTTGGTCTATCCCTTACGGTTTACTAGTTATGCAAAAGTCATCCAGAGTAAACAGGACTACATAGGCTATAATCAGAAAATTCAAGATTTACGTTTCATTTGTCATAAAAATATCTCAAACATATGACATTCCAATCAAAATGGTGAGAGCCATTTTCAAGAAAATCAAAATTTTCGAAAAATTATCCATGTAAAGGGTAGTTTAGGGTGGAGGAATGACAGTTATATTAATATAGTAAACACCATTACATCTATTTTAGTTAAAGCGTTATAAATGCATATAATTACTCTTCATGTCGAAATTTATTACGGCCAATATTTTAGTTTGAGATAGTTATTTTGTTACAGTGTTTATTATTACTTGTTATGTTGGTGTTTCTGGCAGTAAACTGCATACATAATAATAATAATAATAATAATAATAATAATAATAATAATAATAATAATAATAATAATAATAATAATAATAATAATAATAATAATAATAATAATAATAATAATAATAATAATAATAATAATAATAATAATAATAATAATAATAATAATAATAATAATAATAATAATAATAATAATAATAATAATAATAATAATAATAATAATAATAATAATAATAATAATAATAATAATAATAATAATAATAATAATAATAATAATAATAATAATAATAATAATAATAATAATAATAATAATAATAATAATAATAATAATAATAATAATAATAATAATAATAATAATAATAATAATAATAATAATAATAATAATAATAATAATAATAATAATAATAATAATAATAATAATAATAATAATAATAATAATAATAATAATAATAATAATAATAATAATAATAATAATAATAATAATAATAATAATAATAATAATAATAATAATAATAATAATAATAATAATAATAATAATAATAATAATAATAATAATAATAATAATAATAATAATAATAATAATAATAATAATAATAATAATAATAATAATAATAATAATAATAATAATAATAATAATAATAATAATAATAATAATAATAATAATAATAATAATAATAATAATAATAATAATAATAATAATAATAATAATAATAATAATAATAATAATAATAATAATAATAATAATAATAATAATAATAATAATAATAATAATAATAATAATAATAATAATAATAATAATAATAATAATAATAATAATAATAATAATAATAATAATAATAATAATAATAATAATAATAATAATAATAATAATAATAATAATAATAATAATAATAATAATAATAATAATAATAATAATAATAATAATAATAATAATAATAATAATAATAATAATAATAATAATAATAATAATAATAATAATAATAATAATAATAATAATAATAATAATAATAATAATAATAATAATAATAATAATAATAATAATAATAATAATAATAATAATAATAATAATAATAATAATAATAATAATAATAATAATAATAATAATAATAATAATAATAATAATAATAATAATAATAATAATAATAATAATAATAATAATAATAATAATAATAATAATAATAATAATAATAATAATAATAATAATAATAATAATAATAATAATAATAATAATAATAATAATAATAATAATAATAATAATAATAATAATAATAATAATAATAATAATAATAATAATAATAATAATAATAATAATAATAATAATAATAATAATGGCCACGTATTTTGCTCAACCTCAAAGAACTTCAATGCCCAAAAAATTTATACAGGTTGACAGGCAGCTACTTCAGTAACAGAACAGCGACCTTACAAACAAATGAATGCAAGATCACAAAGGAGGTAACCAGGGGATGTCCACAGGGTTCAAGCTGCGGTCCTGGTCTGTGGAACATAATGTACAATTCAGTTCTCAACTTGAAACTAACAAACCAATCAAAAGTAGTGGCTTTTGCAGATGATCTACTTCTACTTACAAGAGGTAACAGCAACAAAGAAGCAGAAAACTATGCAAACTCAGACTTAAAGAAAGTAGAGAACTGGGCAAAGCAAAACAAACTGAAATTTAACGACTCAAAATCAATGGTTCTATTAATATCAAGGAGAAGGAAAGCTGGTAATGAACCAATCAAGGTATACTTGAATTACAAACCACTTGAGCAGGTTAGAGAACTTAGATACCTAGGGATAACCCTAGATGAAAAATTCAACTTCAGTAGACACATTAACAACATAACGGACAAGGCACTCCTACTAACAAACATGCTAACCAAAGTTGCAAGACTACAGTGGGGACTCGGCCACCAGTCTCTTAGAACTATATACAGAGGAGCAATAGCACCTATACTAACGTACGGTTCACCAGTCTGGGAACAGGCACTAGAGAGGAAGAAAAATATAAAGATACTTCAGAGAACACAGAGAATAATTAATATCAAAATTGCCAAAGCATACAGAACCATATCTTTTGATGCGTCATGTGTAGTAGCTGGAGTGAAGCCTATCTATATTAAAATAGCAGAAGCAGCAAAACTATACAAGATAACACATGGAATGACACCAGAATCGTCATATTATGATGCACCCTTACATATAGCAAAATGGCCCCATCCAGCGGAGTGTATTCCTATGGAAGAAGTCATTGAAGGAAAATATTATGAAATAGAAATCTTCACAGACGGTAGTAAAATCCATGGAAAAGTTGGAGCTGCAGCAGTAATATTTAAACACGGAGAAATTATACATAAAATCAAGGCTAAATTACATGACAGATGCTCCAATAACCAGGCAGAGCAAGTGGCAATCATTAGAGGATTAGCAACACTTCAGGATATGAACATAAGTGTACAAGAAAGAATAACTGCAGTGTATACAGATAGCAAAATTACCCTAGATCTAATCAGAAATAATTCAAAACATAATAAATTAATAGAAGAAATTCAAAAGAATCTCAAAAGCCTTAAAGAACAGAAGTGGATCATACATTTTGCCTGGATCAAAGCACATGCTGGATATCTTGGCAATGAATTAGCTGATAAACTAGCTAAGGAGGCTGCGATTGATAATGCTACGGACTATGTGTACAACAAAAAACCAAAAACAACATATGTCAGTGAAATCCAAGAACAAGGGATGCAGAAGTGGCAAGAAGAGTGGACTAATACAACGAAAGGAGCAGCCTGCAAGGAGTTCATCCCATCAGTTGTTCGAAGAATGAGCACACAAATTAACTTGAATTTCACACTGACAGCAATGATTACGGGACACGGACTAACTAAATCCTACTTACACCGGCTGGGAATAATACAGGACTCTAGATGCATCTGTCTACAAGAAGAGCAAACAGTAGAACATCTGATATATCGATGTGGCAAACTAAATCAGCAAAGGGAAGTAATGAAGAAAGCCATTGAATCTAATAACAACAAATGGCCAGTGACTAAAGAGCAGCTAATCACAAACAACATAAGGGCTTTCAAAACATTTATTCAAAGCATTAATTTTGCTGAATTAAAATAGTATATTCCAACTGCTAATAGGAAGATAGTGGAAGTGATATGGTGTAGTGATATAAAATAAACAAAGGACCAGATATAAATACAGCAAGTTCAATTTAAAGGACAACTGGAAGATAGTAGAAGTGATAGTGACAGTGAATATAGAAATAAATGTAATAGGTATCAATGTAATAGCATGTAGTATCGCTTACTGCGATGGGGCATGCTTGTTATAGCTAATAAATAAAAAAAAAAAATAAAAAAAAAATAATAATAATAATAATAATAATAATAATAATAATAATAATAATAATAATAATAATAATAATAATAATAATAATAATAATAATAATAATAATAATAATAATAATAATAATAATAATAATAATAATAATAATAATAATAATAATAATAATAATAATAATAATAATAATAATAATAATAATAATAATAATAATAATAATAATAATAATAATAATAATAATAATAATAATAATAATAATAATAATAATAATAATAATAATAATAATAATAATAATAATAATAATAATAATAATAATAATAATAATAATAATAATAATAATAATAATAATAATAATAATAATAATAATAATAATAATAATAATAATAATAATAATAATAATAATAATAATAATAATAATAATAATAATAATAATAATAATAATAATAATAATAATAATAATAATAATAATAATAATAATAATAATAATAATAATAATAATAATAATAATAATAATAATAATAATAATAATAATAATAATAATAATAATAATAATAATAATAATAATAATAATAATAATAATAATAATAATAATAATAATAATAATAATAATAATAATAATAATAATAATAATAATAATAATAATAATAATAATAATAATAATAATAATAATAATAATAATAATAATAATAATAATAATAATAATAATAATAATAATAATAATAATAATAATAATAATAATAATAATAATAATAATAATAATAATAATAGATGATAATTTTAGGTAAAATGCATTGCTCAAATGAGACTCCGCATTATTAGATTTTTTTTTTTAATTGACGTCCTCCAACGTAATGTCATGTCGGACGGTGAATGAATGAAATGATGCTCAAATGACCTCGAGGTCCATGGAGATTTAAGTTACCCGACATTCCGTCTCAGGGTAGGGAAAACCTTGGAAAAAACCTTACCCGGATAACTTACCCTAAGCGAGATTTGAACTCGCGACCTCTTGAACGGGAGACAGACACGCTATCACGCTACCAAGGCGGGCACCGCACTTTTAGACGATATATGTATATGTATGTTTTTTTATATGTACATGCTACCAAAGTTCTAGAAAGCTGAGCTCAATACATGTTGAACGGATTTGAATACGCAGGTTAACATTTTTGATTAGTTATTGATGGGAACATATGAATATAATTAAAATCAGTCCCTATGAAATAATTTCGTAATTACTCCAAGAAACTGTGGTAATTACGTGTGAATAAATTAAACCAATAAATACTGTTTGAAATTTGCAGTTGTATTACACACTTAATCAACTTTTAGTTTTTTACCTTGGACACGGGATCATTGCTGTTAAACTGACGTTTCATTTCCTTCTTTTCGAAACCCTTACAACATCCTTTCTTTTCAATTATTTTTTCTTTTACTACATTAATTAAAATATTCTTTTCCTAGTATAAAATGTCCTCTCCCGCCATGTCAATTGACTTCGTGTTTACGAATGTTTCTTATTGGCTAAAAGCACAGCTAAACGTGACGTATTCATATGAGAAGTATAAGCGTACAAACAACTTCTCGAACATTTTCCGAGCATGTTTACTCTAGGCTAGGGATTCCTTAAGAAACGCCTCTGCATACAAATCACATGTTTCGCTTATTCCTTTTCTTACCTAAAGGAATCAAGCTAACGATTATGCATACTCTCGTAGCACACACGGAGTTGATGGGCTGGTATAAAATGTGCCAGGAAGTACAAAGAACTGTCGCTAGGTAGCAGCATAATAAGGGAAGTTTCATCACAAAGTTTGATAGATGGCGGAGTAAGCTCTATTTTTCTTCTTGAGAAGGGAAGAATGAAAAATATACCTCTAAAACTGAAAAAGAAGCTTCTAATGTATTTAGATGTTTAAGAAAATATATATAAACGCAACATATATACAGTGAGCATCAATATTACACACGTAAAGAATGCTCTCATTGCATATATAACACAGATGTGTTTGTAATCCTCTTGCTTACTCACGTGCGTGTGGTTTACAAAAGCCAAGCCTATCGCACAAGCGTCATACTTGTGAGAAGAGGTTAACTCACTTGTTTAATTTGTCATAAAATCCCTAAGGGACTAAGGTTTGTACCTGTGGTTCGTACCAAGGCCTGCTCAGTGTGCTGAGGTTTCAAAGAATTTTACTAAACCATCGTATGTTTCGAATATTGCATAACATGAGTTCAGAACATACTATTTACTCATACAGTCGTTTGAGCCCCATGATCGAATTTCTCTAGACATGTTCTACTTGTTAAATCCTCATTTTTCAGCTTTATATCTGCACTTTGAGTGCTTTGAGTAAACTGATTGAATTGAACTTCTTCCGGTAGCATATAACCAACACAGAACACCTTATACTCCATAATGTATTACATAGCATGCACGAATGTGAAATAATGCCTTCAGGAATAAGAGCAGTGATGCCGATTTAGTTGTTTTGAAACTAAATCTGGTTTTCTGGGAAGATCTTTAGTGTTCAAAACTTATAATTTTAACATTGCTAGTATAGAGATTTAGTTGTTTGATAAAGTGCATTTGGTTAAACAGAAATGTTTTTAACATTGACAACATGGAAATTTAGTGAATTTGATAATTTTGTCTGGTTACTTTAATTGATCCTGTATTGATAACACTGAATAAAAATTACAGTATTACTCAAACGGATGAGATCTCCAGCAATTAGTAAATTGTTCATATTAATGTGTAGATTGACCCTAATGTCAATCCACTTCAAAAATTGATGATATGAAATGCAGGCTCGTCAGCCTGATAGTGAGGACGATTAAAGGAATCAACCCAAACTTATACGCAAAACTGGAGACTTTAAGCTGAAAAGCTAATAATTGAAATGAGGATTGCTGAAAATGCAAAGTAAATTTGCTGCTACTAAAAGTATTAAATTAATGTATACCTTTTTTCAATAATTTATTATACACAATTAACCTTAATCTACTTGTCTATGCCATATTTTTGCATTTATTCTTGGTAGAATTTACAATTCAGCGTGCCCTGCCATCTCTTGTCAGAAAGGGCAGATGGCAAAGCAGTAGCAAGATTCAACGCACCAAGCGGACACAGTTGTCACTACGAGTGACCATGCCTATGTTTCTGGTTTCATTCACAGATGAAAAACAATTCCGACCACAACCGAGATCGACATCCTAATATGTAGCAATATTAGTAATATTGGAATATCACACATGTACATGTTTGATATTTGATATTAATAATTCTCTGCTCTGTTAAGTAACACTCGTATCTAATTTGGGTCATTTTCAATTATCCGAGACATTTGCACAATGTCCACTCACCTTCGCTGAACAGCTGGCGATTTGGTGTTTTGTACACTTTATGCATTTCTAGCCTTTCTTATTTCCTCTATTGCATATAGTAAGTAGAAGTATTATATTCCATCCAAAAATTCACTGTCGAGGTTTCATTCGAAATATGTTTCGAGGCCCCTCAATCCTCCCCCCCCCCACCCCCCCCCACAAAAAAAAAGCATTTTAGGAAAATGTCCGCGCGCGCGCGCGCGTGTGTGTGTGAACAGCATAACTCAAAAATGATAAGTCGGAAAAAACCAAAGTTGGTAAGTTTAATATCTTTCAAGGATACGACATGAAGATTTTGAAGAAAATTCCTCCACCCTAATCTGCTCTTTACATGGAACATTTTAAATAAATTTTTATTTTCACGATAATGGCTCTAACGATTTTGATTAAAATGCCATATTTTAAATATATTTTTATGACAAATGAAATATATATTTTCAACTTTCTGTTTATAGCCTATGTAGTGCTGTTTACTTTGGATGAGTTTTACATAACTAATAAGCCGTAAGAGATAGACGAAATCTTACTGTACAAAAATGTACATCTTGTTAAAACACACAATTTATGTCAAATGGTCTATTTTGTGAAGTAGCCATTCCGGAGATATTCTTTGTTATTTGTCACCATTTTGCAATACCTACTTATAGAATGTTTTCAAATGGAAGGTCGTCCTTCACTTATTTTATATCTTGGTGGTGCAAAGAGAACGGAAATTCAGTCTTCATATAGCGACCACTTTTAAACATTTGACTGTCGTTTAAACCAATTCCCCTTGTACCTATAAGATAATTAGCAATAAGACAATTTCTACAAATGTTTATCTCGATTAACACGAATTAGAAAGAGGAATAAGTGTTTTAAGAATGGTTAGTACAAGAGCAGAGAAAGTAATGTGAGTGCAACACATCACATTTGTTATATGTCTGGACCAACTGAAAGATCTGCTAGTGTAACTAATTTTGGCAACGAGAGGGTTTCAAAATGAACAGTGCTAGTACAGTAAAACCTCGTTTATCCGGACTAACTGGGTTCGAAGGTAATTCGGACAATCGAAAATCCGTATATCTGGACTATATAGGTAACAAGGAAAACAACATTCTTAAATACTTAAATAAGCAGACTTGCCGTTTGTGACGATAAAAACTGTTTTGTAACAAAATTATGTACAGTAAATATTATGTATTCTTTACAAGATATTAATAAATATAAAAATCTTAATCACATAAAATCACATCATTTCTGAATAAACAATTGATCCACAGTTTTCTGTTTAAAACACGCGTGGCATTTGAACTAAGTACGGTCATTATCATTAATAGTTCAGCCGGAGCGGTGTCTGATTGCCATAATGTTTGTCAGCAGCTCCCAATTCTGCAGCTAATTTCTTCAATCTTTCTTCCTTTATCAATCCGATTAGTAGCATCCAACTTTTTATCCATTGACACAACGACCTTTGATGTCATTTTAATCTCATACCTAACTGAATTACACTCACAAACACTTTGTTGAGACACAAAAACCATCCGCTTGAAGCACACATGATAAACTTAATGACACGTGCCGTTTGAAAACAGTACAAAGACTGAGGAGATTGAGGGAAGTGCAGTGATCAAGATCAATGCTTTCTTCCGGGACTGTTTATAGCTGGTGAGATTTACCGCGTCAGCACCGTGTGAAACACTACTAAATCTTTCTTAAACTCAACGGGCAGCATTTTACAGTATAGTACCATACGTATTACCACAATTTATGCAGCAACCGGACATTGAATCACACTAAAAAGCGAATATTTGACGTACTTATAGTTATATTCTTGCTATCATAGTTAAATTTATCAAATGTGAACATTAAGTTTTAAGAAAAAAAATATATCTACAAATCTGTTCCGGATAATCTGGAGATCCAGGTAAACGAGGTTTTACTGCACATATTTTCATCTGCGTAGTTTCAAATAATGAGTATGTTGTTGTTGTTGTTGTTGTTGTTGTTTATTATTATTATTATTATTATTATTATTATTATTATTATTATTATTATTATTATTATTATTATTATTATTATTATTATTATTATTATTATTATTATTATTATTATTATTATTATTATTATTATTATTATTATTATTATTATTATTATTATTATTATTATTATTATTATTATTATTATTATTATTATTATTATTATTATTATTATTATTATTATTATTATTATTATTATTATTATTATTATTATTATTATTATTATTATTATTATTATTATTATTATTATTATTATTATTATTATTATTATTATTATTATTATTATTATTATTATTATTATTATTATTATTATTATTATTATTATTATTATTATTATTATTATTATTATTATTAATTATTATTATTATTATTATTATTATTATTATTATTATTATTATTATTATTATTATTATTATTATTATTATTATTATTATTATTATTATTATTATTATTATTATTATTATTATTATTATTATTATTATTATTATTATTATTATTATTGTTGTTGTTGTTGTTGTTGTTGTTGTTGTCATTATCATTGTCATTATCATTATTATTATGCTGTGTTTCCTTTAACAACAGGAAAACTAAAAACAATTAATTAGGCAATAATTTACTGCTTAAATGAGCAGTGCTACAGTACTCTGCAGTAAAAGGGAATGGCTATATTTACTGCTTTCACTAGGTTTCGAGTTCACTGGCAGTAATTTGCTGCTTTAGTAAGCAATATTATACTGCACATTTCTTTAGTAAAACAGGCTAATTTTGTTCTTCTTTTTGCACTGCGACTAAGTGCTATTGCTAAAGCTGCCAGTTTACAACAGATCTAGTTACTGCTCCTTGTAACTAGGCTGATTTTCTTTTCCTCCGTGCAGAACTGGAAAACATTGTGAATAACATCTCTGCTTTGAGAGTTTAAAACTCTCCACAGTGACTTTTTCGGAGTTTCCATGACTAAAAACTGCTATTTGAGATACCCACTTTGTCATATGATGCTCCACTGCACCAAGTTGACAACTAGATTAACAACTTAATATGCAGCCTGTAGCCATCACTTGCAACACATCCAGTTCCTGCTATCCCCACACGTAAACAGGTATCTTGCTAAATGTCCCGGATAACACACAAAATATTACTACACAAAAATATTAATATCATTAAAGGACACAACACATGTCAAATATATTTTTTGTAGAGATAACCATTTCTGAGATATTCCTTGTTTTTTATTTTTAATTTTCCAATACTCATACTTTTCTCAAATAGAAAGTCATTACTCTTTTATGCCGTCATGAATGCAATGTCAAAGCCATTACACAATGACTAGTTGTAAAATATTTGACTGTCACTTAAATCCACATATTCTCCTGTTCCCATTATACCTATAAAAAAAACATGTAATACGACTATTTCCACAAATGTTTATTTGGAGTAACACGAAATAGAAGAACAAGAGGATTTAAGAATATTTGTACAAGAGTGACTGGAGAAAGTCGTACATCAGGTTTTTTCCTTCTTTTTACTTTCTCTGCTGGTAAGTAGAGGAAGTATTGTATTACACCCAAAAATTCAATGACAAGGGTTCACCAGAATATGTTTTGAGACCCCCTGAATCCAAAAAAAGCATTTTTAGAAAAATATCTGTGTGTGTGTGTGTGTGTGTGTGTGTGTGTGTGTGTGTGTGTGTGTGTGTGTGTGTGTGCGTGCATGCGTGCGTGTGTGTCAGTCTGTGGACACCATAACCCAAAAACAAAATGTCGGTTAAAAACCAAAGTTGGTATCTAACTTTAATGTCTTTCAAGGATGCGACAAGAAGATTTTGAAATAAATAGCCCCACCCTAAACTACCCTTTACATGGAAAATTCTTTTAAAATTTTGATTTTCTTGAAAATAGCTCTAACGATTTTGATTAAAATGCCATATGTTTAAGATATTTTTATAACAAATGAAATGTATATCTTGAATTTTCTGGCAGTAACCTATGTAGTCTTGTTTACTCTGGATGGCTTTTGAATTACTCATAAACTGTAAGAGATAGACAAACTCTTACTGTACAAAACATGTAGATCTCACTAAAACACACAATTTATGTCTGAATATATTTTTTGGTAGAGTCAAGCATTTCGGAGATATTCCTTGTTATTTGTGTCAGTTTCTGCAAACTTTCGTGAAATGGAACATCATTGTTCATTTTTTTATGTTAAGCATGCAAAGAGAGTGGGATCTCAAAGCTTTAAAAGATTTGACTATCGCTCAAAGTCTATTGTATTCCCTTATTCCCCTTGTACCTACAAGTAAATAAGCAACAAGATAATTTGAACAAGTGTTTATCTCAACACAAAGATATAGGAATGAGAGTTTGTAAGAATGGTTAGTACAAAAGTAGAGAAAGTCATGTGAATGCAACACATCTGATTTTTTAAAATACATAGAATACCGAAACAACAGGGTTGTTGGGGGACATGCTTTAACACTGTGTTATAACGATTCCATGGTGTATTGAAATGTGAGCTTAGAAATGACAAAGATCGATCCCACGGAGATGGTTGGGATTGGTGCAATAACACATTAGAGCTTTGTTTGGCAGAATGATTCGTGTTTTTTTCTCCATGTATGTTTGACTGTAGCAAGATGCAGATGAATACTGTCAGATTCATACACAGAATCATCTTGTTTATGTTACTGATCACTTCACTAACATGCAGAATGTCTTCTTCCGTGTGCATGTCTTGTTACTTCGGATAATTCTTAGCAATGCGGTGGCCAAGGTCAACACTAGGGGTAGCAAAAAAGGAAGGAATGTAGGTTTAAGGGCACTCAACTTCGTGGTCATCAGTGCCCTTAAAAAGAAGGTTAATGGCAATAGCCAGATGTGAATTTCAATCAAAAAATAAAATTACTAGTAGCAAAGAAAATATACGCATAAACATAAAAAACAGGGGCAATAGCCAAATATAAAACAAGATGAGATATCTACAATTTTAAACCCTCAAACTGATATTACACTCCGCTAAAAACTTAAAAACTCTATCAACCGCTGTTATGACATCCGCTAACACCTCTACTGTAGGTATAGTGGTAAAGCTAATGCATAGGAAGGAGCCTAGTTGGACAGAGCAGCAGCGTCATTGCCAGACTAGCAGTGATTGAGGTGCACATTCTCTGTTACGGATGATGAACGTATTGTGTGGCTCTTGAGGGGCCGAGGGAAACTGCTCTAATACGTTACTAGTACAGCTTCAGACGAGGATGCCCAGGATGCATTAGAAGCACCTATTACTGTGGAGGTGGATTTTAAGGTGATTAACAATTGTGCACCAGAGCCAGATGGAACTAGTTTTTTGATAAACCGAAATCTCGAGGGACTGCAAGTACAAGATGCTCTATCCTCATTAGAAAAGCAACACCGACACAACATTTGCAATTCACCGTACTGTTGCTGTTCCCAAAGCTCACGAACTGCATCCCGGAAACTTCGCAATGGTAGATAACCCCTATACCATTCACATTCACCTTGACACACCTACACATTAAAGGTTTTGTATTGGCCGGAATCTGTTCGAGTCATTGCGACATTTCACAGACCATAGGGCGCACCTCAAATAAAATAAAGAAAGAAAGAAAAAAAAAACGAAGAAAGAAAGAAAGAGAAAGAAAGAGAGAGAAAGAAAGAAAGAAAGAAAGAAAGAAAGAAAGAAAGAAAGAAAGAAAGAGAAGAAAGAAAGAAAGAGAGAGAGAAAGAGAGAAAGAAAGAAAGAAAGAAAGAAAGAAAGAAAGAAAGAAAGAAAGAAAGAGAGAAAGAGAGAAAGAGAGAGAGAAAGAGAGAAAGAAAGAGAGAAAGAGAGAGAGAGAGAAAGAGAGAAAGAGAGGAGAGAAAGAGAGAAAGAGAGAGAGAAAGAGAGAGAAAGACAGAGAGAGAGAGAGAAAGACAGAAAGAGAGAAAGAGAGAGAGAGAAAGAGAGAAAGACAGAAAGAGAGAAAGAGAGAGAAAGAGAGAGAGAGAAAGAGAGACAGAGAGAGAGAGAAAGAAAGAAAGAAAGAGAATGAAAAAGGAAAAAAGAAAGAAAGAAATGTGACATTGTTGTTACTCCCCATGGAATTTCATCCAATGATGTAATTATACCATGGCCGCAACTTACATGTTCTTTCTCTTTAATTCTTTCACTTCTGGAGGATTAAAAAGCTCACATACTCTCCTTGCTGAGTTATTTTAACTACCCATTAATTAGTATATTGTTAAAAATATTATGCAGAATTAACATAAAATATCCTGAAACGCTCAGCAAAGTTGTTGAAGGTGACTGCCGATCAAACACAATTAAAAAATAAAAGGTTTTGAAATAGGAAAAAGATACCAAATGCAACACACTTTACAAACGGTTCTCCATGGCCCAAAAAAGAAAACACTAATGGAAAGTTGCTATATAGTATCCTAAATTTTGAGGTCGTCATTTTTAAAGCTACACTTTGCCAAAATATTAATGAAGAGAAATTGATTAATAATTCAGGGGTATCCAACATTCTAATTATTTAGAATTCTTTCTATGAGTATGAAGCAGATATGATAACAAATTAAACACAGTAAGAAATTACCTCTGCATAATGCTTTCAAAATCTGATTTATGTACAGTAAATTTTGAAACAGGTGTGTAAACATAAGCTCAGATTGCATCTGGCAGACATGTACTTTGTCTCTTTTCTTTTTTTCTGGCCAAGGATGATGTTGGAGCACACATGACACCTTCTGGCAGGCTTTTGTTTATTTGGTGCCAATGGTATTAGTGAAATAAAATTTCTTTCAGTCAGTCTTATGGGTTGGTCACTGGATAAAGGCCTCCCAGGTTAGTGGCTAGCCTTGGTATGTGGACCTCTTGAAATAGTTCTGTAATCAGAGTAAGTTGAAATTCAGTCAATGTGATACTGTTTCCAGTTTTGAAGTTGTATAGTGAGTGTGCATTTAATGTCTTATCACTTGTCTGTAACTCCTGAACCTGGTGCTATGTTGAACAAGTAAATCAAGTCGATTCCTGAAATAATAAGAGGGAAGAAAGAAAGAAGCACTTAAATTTGAATTGCAACCTGTTTCCTTGTATTACGTCTAATTAGTACCTTTTCTTGGCATATAGGCCCAGAAGGTCCTGCGGGTCCTCCAGGAGAACCAGGACCTAGAGGTAGCAAAGGTGGAGAAGGAATTCCAGGACCTCCTGGACCTGAAGGACTTCAAGGCCCCAAAGGAGATCCAGGAAACCCAGGACCCCCTGGTCCACCAGGAGTCGATGGTAAACATGTAAGTTGGAACCAAAACTGAAGTGTTGCTGTTAAAAGCACTCGCTAGAACTATTAATCATCCTTCTCCGCCATGTTAGATACATAATACCTTTCTTTTGTTTCTGTATCTTCAAAAGCATAAATGGTAAGTAGAGGTTGTGTTCCAAACAAAAATTCAATATTGATATTTCACTGGAAATGCACAGTTTGAATTCTGAAAGCAATATTATTACAAACAAGCCCACATGCATTTGTGAATAACTGAAGAACAAAAATCCAGTTAGATATAAGAATGAAGAGGATTTTAGAGACTATTCCCAAAAAATGTACGATACACATTTAATTTATCGTTAAAATATCTTAAACTTGTGGGAGATTTTAGGCAAAATCATTGCAACCATTTTTGACAAAATTAAAATTTTTGAAACATTTTCGATGTAAGGGGTAGTTTGGAATGGGGAGGTTTTCTTGAAAACCTTTGTGTAGCACCCTTAGAAGATGTTGAACTCAAGCACCAAGTTTGGTATTTAATCAACTCCTTGTTTTTGACATACATAAACAAACATGCAGACTCTCTCTCTCTCAAACACACACATGCTCAGACCTTTTTAAAAATGCTTTGTTTTGGATTCAGGTATCTCAAAACGTATATTTCCAGCCCTCTGCTGTTGTCTCACTGATCATCCTTTCTATCCTCTCACTTCATCGCTCCCTCTGGGTGCATCCCGTAAAGGTCATAAGCACAAAAGATTTTATTAGTCAAGGTACCAAGTAACACCTCCAAACCTTCTCTGTCCTATCCTTAAAGTGACTCCTGCACACGTTTTCAGATCGTGGCAGTTCATCTGGAGGTTTGTTTCAGGGTGAGCGTGGACCACCTGGACCCAAAGGTGAGGAGGGGAAAGCAGGGGTGCAAGGACCACCAGGACCAAGAGGTTCTGCAGGACCTGAAGGACCTAAAGGCAGCCCAGGACCTCCAGGGTTCCCTGGAGCAAGTGGAGAACCAGGCCTTGTGGGACTTAAAGGAGAGCCAGGGAAAGATGGTGCTGATGGGCGACCTGGGGATCCAGGACCTCCTGGAGAGGCAGGACCACCTGGGAAGATGGGACCTGTAGGCCCTCCAGGCAAAGTGGTAAGTATCAGATGGGTTCAACTTGTGATATACAGTATACAGTGAACAATAATAAACTGAACCTCAACAAATCTGTTAAAGATCTAGGTGTCAATTTTAATGAACATCTGACCTTCAAGATGCATATTGACACAGTAGTGAATCACACATTTAAAAATGCAGGATTTGTAAGTAATTAGAAATGGTGCTCACTTTGAAAATATAAACTCTGTCCCGAGCCTTTTCGACAGTTTTCTTAGACCCAAACTAGAACACTGTTGTGTAATCTGGTCACCATACTACAACTCTTTATAGCATAAATTTAAAAAGTACAGAATCAATTTTCAAAAGTACAGTAAAACCTGCCTAAAACAGAATACAATCGTTCCAGTAATATTTTTCCATTTTCACAGGTTTCCGTCTTACAAAGAGATGTACATATTTAACTAAAACAAAGTGCAAAAATATAATCATATAAAATTAAATTGAAGGAATAATTTAAAATAAAATTTTGTAAATAAAAAATAGGTTCAATTGTATGTTTTACTGTATTTTCAATTTACATGTCATACATAATTGCAGTTTCTCCATTAGTTTCTTTTCCCCAACAAATCCATCAAAGTGCACTGTCACGACTTCTTCACAAGAAAGTGCTCTATGATCTCCTTTGCATCCTGCATCAGCTCCAGAAGTTCTGGAACATTCTTGGGAGCTCCAAATTCCTGAAGATCACTCACAACAGATAATGCTTCTCTAAAAGTGTGTATTTTTGGTCCTCTTTCATTGGCTTTGTCATCATCGTCGTCATCCATTCCTTCCATGATTTCACAACTACTTTTCCAACAGCAATATCTGCTGCACCTTGAATGTCTTCAGCTATGGCAAGTTCGCTATCAAAGCACGTAACTATGTATTAAATGCAATGAAAATCTGTCTTAGCTAGGCTATTTATGCAAACAGTTCTGGAAAAACTATTCCATTTCCGCATTAGGCAGTTTTCTGGTTCAGAGTGTTATTTAACATAGGAAATAGCTCCATTTTAAGATTTATTTTCCGGTTGTCGAGGTTTCTGGTATATAGGGGGTGTGGTTTAGTCAGGTTTTACTGTATTATGTTGTAAACATTTCAGGATATATCCTAATTACATGAAGTGCTTATACTGGGCTGTTAAAAGCATTTAAAATAATGTCATTAGAAAATCATAGAAAATAGAGCAGAAGTTATTCCTTTATAAACTAATGAATGATAATAAAGATAGCAAAAGATTTCTACAAAAAACAAAGTTTAACACCAGAAACTCAAACCCCATGTTACTTCCTTATTTTATTATACTAAATCCAAAACATTAATTTGTCAAAATTCTCCTCTTATAAATATGGTAATAATCTTAGTAATGGTATATAACACTTTGCATCATACATATAAAAAACAATTTCAAAACATATTTCTGTTTTTTATACTTTCATATAATTATTATGTTATTAATTTAATGTGGTACCAGTTGGTAACTGGTTTTGTTAAGAATATGTAATGCTATGTTGCAGTATGTTACAGTAGAATCCCAATAACTCGATCTAATGTGGACTGAGAGTATGTCGAGTTATCAAAATATCGAGTTTTATGGAATAGTGTCTATTATTCATAACTTATAACATTATACTGAAATTACATAAATTAATGTTCTAGCACTATAGGAAACAGAAAATATTAACATATCCTATTAATATGTAATGTCTTTGTCTGGTCTCTAATGACTCCAATTTAATTTCTATTGTCATTTAAATTTGTCTTTTCTTCTCGTTCAACACTTTCACTTGCACTAACACAACACTAACAGTAAGTCTGAAAAATTGACTGTAATCAGAAATATGTAACCAAAATTTGAGAGGTAGAACTGGAACTTAAAAATTCAATGCCACAACTGGGATTTGAACCACAGACCTTCCGCTTACCGGGCGGACGCTCTAACCACTGAGCTATTGTGACAAACTGCCAGAATGACAGTTGTTGGCATAAATAAAATAATGTAACCAAAAGTTTAGCTTACCACTATATACTGGGCAGTATTCGAATCAGACTTTCTGACGCGGGAGGAGAATTAAGTATGTGTCATATTTATGGCAATAGTGGTAGTAATACCAGTGGTAGTGGTATTGGTGTGTTACATACATAAAACATAGCAGCAGCAATATGAATTTTACTGTCTTTAAGAGCACCATGTTTTTGTATTTCTGAGCACTATAGGCATATAACACTCCCAAAACTAATGAAAGTCAGGGGCAATTTGTTTTCCATTTTTCAAATCTACTTTTGTCTACACATCCCCTGATTAGTGTAATGCACTTATTTTTGCTAACACGTTTTACCTGAGAAGTTGTAATATTAATATTACTTGAAGTTGAAGCCTGGAATACATCATTGTCATTACTTTTTCTAACTTTTTGCTTTCCTGTCACAAACTCATCCACACTAACAAAAATTGAATACTTGTTGTTGTTAGCTAATGCTGGATTTCTGACAATGAAGTCATTAATCCTCTTGCTCTCCAATATTTTTCACTGATGGATGGGGCATTAGAAGTGGCTGGGTATATTTGAAAGTGGTCTCGATCCATTTCCTCTTGCAGATCACATAGAGGACAGAGTGGTGAAGAATATATCCCAATTCTGTTTAAATGTTTTGCCAGACAATCATATCCTGTAATCAACCTGAAGGTTGCAACTGCTGTTTTTCGAGGATACTCAGGAATTACTGTTTGAATGTTTGGTAGTTCCCATCTTTTATTTTTTGATTTTTCATAGTAATATTTTGCAATAATTTTTTTGAATTCAGAGTTGACCAATCTTTTAGCTGCATAAAATGGTAGATTAACTATAGATTTCTGCACATTGCCGGTACCCTTTTTTGCAAGAAAATCAGCTTTCTCATTACCACTCAGTCCACAGTGAGCTGGTATCCATTGGAAGACTAGGTGTTTTTGAAGTGCTGTTAGATGGGTAAGGATTTTCCAACATTCTATAATTGTTTGGTTTTTTGGTGACAACTTGGAAGTAATTGCTAAAATTGCTGCCCTGGAATCTGAGAGAATAACTGCTTGCTGAAAATGTGAAATTCTGTACAAAAGATTTTGTAGGGCCATTCGAATTGCTTCAATTTCTCCATCAAAGTTCGTAGTTCCATAACTTAAAGATTTGTAATAGGAAAAGAGGTGACATGTGACTCCAGCACCTGCTCCATCTTGGTTTGATATTAATGATCCATCAGTATAAATATGGAGCCATTCGTGTTCTGGAAATCTAGTATGGATTGTCTCTAATGCCAATAATTTTAGAACACTAGTAGGGGTATCACTTTTCTTAACTTCTTCTGTCAGGTGTAAATAATATGTGATGTCTAATGTTTGTTTTGGATTGACTTTAGATATGAAGTTTTCCTTTGAATTAGGAAGGTATACATTCTTCTTGATGTCTTGAATTTTGGAAAGAAAGCTCTCCTGAGTCTTTAGTGTATGTGTAAAATTTCTCTTGTGCCATGTATTGAATGGGAGTCTGATCAACTTTTCGTGTTGAATAAGAGCCGCTTTTTCTATTTCATATTCAATGGGGCATTGGTTGGTTAGTATTTCCATAGCTGCTATTGGTGTGGTTTTGATAGCACCTGTAATTAATCTCAGACTTTGGTTTTGAAAGATTTGAATCTTTTTTGTGTTTGCTGTTACAAGAGCTTCGCTGTAGTAAGTAAATAATGGCTTTATATATACATTGTATGTTGTGTTAAGAGTTTCTCTGGAACATCCCCACTTCATTCCTGTTAGACGTTTTAACAGGGAAAGGCGCCTCTCTGCTCTTTGTATTACATTTTCTATTTGTTTGGTCCAAAATTGCTAAGTCTCTTCAATATTTAAAATTGAATACTGAGTTGCAAGAAACTGAACTGAACACTGCAAGCTGCAATTGTCAATGCTTTCACAGAATTGCTGGAGTTGTGACCCTGAATGCCAACCCAATTAACAAACTGAAGAATTGTTTATTGTTTACCTTACTTGCGACATGATACATTTGCTTACTCACAGTTCACACAAGTACCATGTAGCATCGAAAGTGTTTTGTGTCTTGTAAAAAGCAAAAATATTTTCCTGGCAGGGAAGAAATTCTTCTTTGAAGAGCCACGGAAATTATAGAATGAGGGTGGGAAATCCCCCTTCCCATCCTCCCTGTTGATTTGAACTCTGATACTGGGCAAAGTAATAAACCTCCAAACCTTCTGAACAAGTGTTTAAACTTTGTATCTACTTTATTAGCGGCAAGCTCTTGACTTTGTGACAGTAGTCTGCCACTTTCTTGTCTAATTAGATATCAAAGGTCAATACACAGTCAGCCCTTTTGTTACTGTGAGGGAGAATGTGGTAGGTTGTGTATGTATACTAATTAAAATTTACCTATATTGTTTATACTGCATACTGAATTATATAAATTATTACGGTCAAGTTTAACAGTAAAAAATAAAATAATTAAAATAAAAAGGTTGTTGAGTTACACAGAATGTCATGTTATTGGGGTTCTACCATACTTGTAATTATCTTAAAATGTTTACAATTATATTTCTGTTATTATGCATTCTAGTTGTGCTGTATTTAATAATTTTGTATATATCATTTTGATTTATGTGTTCTGTTATATTCTATTATATATTTATTTTGTAATTTTTGTATTTTAGTTTTTTTATATCACTATTTTGGGTGTATTTGTTTAATGTATAAATTGCATATACTCATATAATTGGGGCAAATCAATAAAATAAATGAGGAACAATAGCTGCCTTCTGTTTTCAATGTAGGGGCCAGAAGGTCCAGCAGGACTGCAAGGAAGCACTGGCACACCTGGAGAAAAGGGAGACAGAGGTCCACCAGGCCCTCCTGGGTTACTTGGACCTGTGGGACCACAAGGAGTTCCAGGGCCCCAAGGAGCGCCAGGACTCAGAGGATCTCCTGGCTCTGCTGTGAGTAACCATTCAAACATCACTTTCTCTGCAATCTCTTCCTACAAAAGCTTTTTTTTCTAGCCACTTCTTGTTAATCGAGATAAATGTTTACAGGAATAATTTCACTGTACAGGATCTGGCACAGACATGTTGATTTACATTATGTGTTTTCCCTCAGAACTCAATGAATACCATATAACTTCATGCACACTATGACAATGCATTAATTCAATAAATGTGGATCAATGGATGGGTGAACAGTCATTTTGCAGTGAAAATTTTTATAAAAACATTGCATTCTTGGAAGAGACTTAGAAAAATACACAAACCCCAACACCCCCACACACACCCCCACACGCACGCACGTACACACACCCACCCCCACACCCCCACCCACACACACCCACCCACACCCACACACACGCGCACACACCTGCGCACCTGCACATGCACACACTGCATACTCGCATACACACACACACACACAATAGTATTCAAGTCTAATTCAAGAACTGTAAAGCTGTCATAACTGCAACAGCCATGATTTTTATTTCAGGGGGATGTTGGACCACCTGGAAAATCTGGTGCTGAAGGTCAGCCTGGCAAAGCTGGAGAATCTGGCCCTAAAGGTCCAAAAGGAGATAGAGGTCGTAGAGGACCAAAAGGCCATCGAGGGGACATGGGCATTGCTGGACATAAAGGAGACATGGGAGAGAAGGGTGAAAGAGGGATGAAGGGTCCACCAGGTCCTGAAGGGCCCAAAGGAGATCCAGTATGTACAATTCCTTTTGATTAAGAAAAGAGACACTATAGAAGAAAATAATTTGTTTAATCTATAATTTTATCTTCTTAATTACCAACACTAACTGCATAGAATACTGATAACGCTTCAGGAATCACTAGCAGTCTTCAAATAAAAGGGCAGAAATAGAATACAGAGTTACCAATCACATGTTCATATTCATACTGCCGTCTGAATGCAAAACCTAGGTGACTTGAAGTTTAGGACCAACAGCTTTCACAACACTTTGTTTAGCCGGATCCTGATAAGATTTCTTAAGGAGAGATTAAAGGTCCTATTCAACCAATGATAAGTCTGCTAAGTAAATGACCCACTGTCTTACATGATTTTAGAAAATCAAACAAGAATCAGTTTTAAAAAATGTAAAGTGAATTTTCAAAATATTCTCTATTAATATCAATACATTTTTTAAACTAGTTGTTAAAGTAATAATGCCACTTTTCCTGAATCACTTCAGAAACTAGAATTTTATAATGTACCACTGCTTCATCTGATGACGAAAAAGTGATGCCACACATTTTATATTTAATTTTTGGAAACAAAAAGAAATCACAAGATGCTAAGTCAGGGCTGTATGGTGCTGACCTCTAGGACATCCAGATACTCACTTGTTAGTTTTGCTGTATGCAACTATGCGTTGTAAATTATGTACAATTATTTTTTGTTTTGAGCATTTTTCACCAACTTTTTCAAAACCTTGCAGTAAACAGACATGTGATAAGACAACATTTGTAAAACTTTTGATATTACAGCATCTTCTACACTACATTAAAAATTTTACAAATGCTGTATTATTATTTATCAGACTCAAAAGCAGCAATCTTATCAATAGTTTCTGATAACAAACGACACACACACACAAAAGAAATTAACAGGATAACTCAATTAACAAAATTGAATAAAAAATAGTATTACAACGGATACCAGCACACTGTGGTGTATATGGCAATGAGACAGCAGATAACTTAGCCAAAAAGGATGCCTTCTCACTTAGGGACCAACTAGAAAATTCATTATTTATTTATGCCAACAAACTTACTGTTGGTGTTTTTAAACACACAAGCCGTGTGTGGGCAAAGTTTGAGAGATAGAACCGAACTTAAAAATTCAATGCCACAGCTGGGATTTGAACCACAGACCTTCCGCTTACCAGGTGGCTGCTCTAACCATTGAGCTACTGTGACAAACTGCCAGAATGGCATTGAATTCTCAAACCATATTCAATTTTGTAAAATAGTTAATAAACAACCAATATAAAACTTTCAGTAAAATCAATAAAACTACAATATCTCAAGGAAAAAATGTTAAGTTCTTGCCCAGAATCCAAAAGTAATACCAGACATACCTAGGAAAACAGCAGTTGCAGCCTTTCAATTGTTAACAGGACATGATTGTTTGGCTAAACATTTATGATGCCAGGATATACCAGTCCCCAGTTTGTCCACTATGTAGTCTAAATGAAGAAATGGACTATAATCATCTTCAAAAATGTTCAGCTGTTAAATTAAATTACTTTGTTGTTTAACGATGCTGTCAATTGCCAGGATCACATCAGCGTCACAGGTGTACCGGAATTTTGTCCCACAGGAGTTTTTTTACATGCCAGTAAATCTACTGACATGGAGCTGTCGTTTTTAAGCACACTTAAAACCCATCTTGGGCCAGATTTGAACCTGCAACCTTGGGATTAGTAGGCCAGCATCTAACCAACTGAGCCTGACTGACTCAATGTCCAGCAGTTCTCAATATACAAAATGATTATGAAAAATACTGGAGTGTAAGAAGACTAATGACTTCATTGTCAACTGTTGAACTGTTAGAAAACAACATTTGTGTACCAATCAATAGTAACAGTACATCTATCTTCTAATGCTATAGTAGCAATACGATCTGTTTTAAAAAATAAAACTCGCAACCATCTTCTTACCAGCACTGTGAAGTCATTGGACTTTTGTAGGCTAAGATTCTGATTCTTTTCAGGATCATAACAATAAACCCAAGATTCATCACCAGTAATGATATTGCAAGCAATCAAAGCATTGTTGTCTTTGATTGAGAATCAGTTTATGTGGAATCCATTGACAACAAGATTTTCTCACGTCTATCAGTGGAGGTAAAATGTTTTGTATTTGACTCATACCAATGTCCAATGTCGTCTGAATAAATTCATATGATGTCCACTGATCTTCTTCAAGCATTGCTTGAAAAGCAGCAATATCTTAATCAGTAACAGCATTTCTTAGACGTCCTTCACAAAATTCATCATTACCATCAAGTTACCTCTATTGAATTTGCTGTACCAATTATAAATTATTCCCTTACACCACCAAAAATTCATTTTTAGGCTGATCTAATAATTTAAAATCATAAAAAAATATATATATATATATAAAAATCTTAGCCCAGAAACGTTCTCTAGTCAGAATTCATTTTTGGATGAACACAAAATCTTTAAATGATGATAATTCATAAGCTATTAGAGCAAATCAAACAAACCACATGAGAACAAACAAAACCCTAAAAAGTAGCTGTTATATATTTAAAGAAAAAAAAACTTCATTTGTTTAAATATATATAATTAGAAAGTAAATTCTGATTTATAAGACTGCTCAGAAAACTAGAAATGATATCTTTTTGCAGTTTTTGCCATTTAATCTCCCTTTAATGATTTCTAGTAATAAAGCATTGTTTTAATTTTCAGGGACCAACAGGACCCCCTGGTCAGAAAGGTAGCGATGGTCCTCCTGGTCTACCAGGACTTGAGGGACCACCGGGACCAAAGGGCTCTGAAGGAGTAGCAGGAACCAAAGGAGACCAAGGACCTGCAGGACCACCAGGTCCTCCAGGACCTCCTGGAGAAGCTCCTCTACTGCCCCCAGAGCTGTTGTTCCAGCCAGAGATGATGCACAGAACAAAAAGAGACACTACGTAAGTAGATTCGGTAAATGATAGAGGTTTTCTAAGCATTTGAAATGCTGAGTCACCTATGTTTTTGAACAGTCTATGTGGTTATACTAGAATTTATTCTTGTTAACCATTATTATCATCACCACCATCCTGCAAGTATTAAGCCATGTAGAATGTTTATTGGCACATCCCAATGATCTTTTGCCTTGAGGGTGGTAACGGAGCATAGCTCTTGTAATTGTATGAGATAACATCTGCTGAAGGTGAGCCATCCACTGGTAGTTCTGTATATGATGGAGAATAGGGTCTAGACCATCTCCTCCATGATGTCTTTGTTTCTTTTGTAAGCCCATTTTGTGTAGAACAACTGTACGGTGAGTATACCACATCTTATCACCTGTAATCCTACATTCATTTCTTCTTCGTATTATCCAGGCTTCACTACCATAACTTAATACTCAGAATCTTCTTTAGAATCTTATATAGGCATAGTCTTGTGTGCTTTTGTATAAAGATCGTTTTATATTACTATCAACTATCCCCATTCTTTTCATATAAGTTGTTATCAACTTCATCCTCAAAAGTCAAATCATAACCTCATTATTTAAATTTGTTTACCCCTTCTAAAATATGATTGTCTAAAACATTTTTATTAAATTAAATGAAAAAATGGAAACTGTTAACAGTGAAGCAATAGAATCTAAAATAAAAACAAATTTAGAGACTAAAAGCTTCACTTATCTTACTAATTGCTGCAAGTTCTTGAAATGCTGCTAATATGTTTCATGATATCTTCATCACATTTTCAAAGGTCTGTTTAAAACAGTTAACATGGCTATAGACACTAAATTACCTAATACATCTACGTGTCGCCAACCTCTGAAAACAAAACAGACCTATAATACTACATATTGGTGGTATTTCAAAATTCATAACATGGCCCCTGTTTTTAAAATGAATATCATTTACCAAGAGTTTAAAGTTTATAGGTCATTTTAATTGTTTTAATAATTTAACCTCTTGACTAAATGATAAAGTGTCCAAAAATGATCTGCCACAGCTGATTTATCAATCTGTTTATATTTAATATTTCTAAAGTGCTCCATTCTGGTTTCCAAATGATATTTAGTTTTAACAATGTAAACTCAGTCTCTAAATTTGTTTTTATTTTACATTTTTGTTAATTACAGGATATTTTTAACAAATTTTTTGTTTTATTTGTATTAGTTTCCATATTGTATCTCCTTCCAATTATAGCAGGGCCTCTCAAAGCTTAAAATCACACTGGTGCAATCCAAAGTTTAGAACTTCCTTGTACCATGCACTATAGTGACTCGGCTAAGCTCGGTTCAACTTGCATGTTGTAGAGCAAACAATTGAGGAAGTGTGCATTGATCGATGGCTAGCTTATCAGTGAAATAGATATGTGCAATACAACTATCTAATAATGTTGTTAGCTAATGCTCGATTTCTGACAATGAAGTCATTAATCCTCTTGCTCTCCAATATTTAATATATTGATAGAGCAATAGCAGTATAGTAACTGCATTTTAGAGAGCACCATATTTTTATGTTTTGGCAGTCACATCGCTCTGTCACAACCCCCAGAATGTCTGGAGGACCACACCTGCCGTAGGTTTACGGGTCTCACCGACCTGACCGGGAGGATTATCAAAATAAATTCACCGACCATATCCTCTGATTACCAATCAGAGGACGTATTACATGCCATGACAGGTCAGCATGTTAGGGGTTAATATTTTATAGAGAAATGGAGAGGTTGAAAAAATAAAGACTCCCTAGCCCTCGGGAAACTTAATAGCATAATAATAATTATTATTCTAATAATGGAATAATCTAATCCAAAGAAAGCAAAAAGTTGTTGTTGTTAGCTAATGCTGGATTTCTGACAATGAAGTCATTAATCCTCTTGCTCTCCAATATTTTTCACAATGATACTGAAGAGAGCAATAGCAGTAATAGTAACCGTTTTTTAGAGAACACCATATTTTTATAGAAAGCAAAAAGTGCCGAAAGCCAATTTAAATCAGAATGGGAACTTTCTTGTTTTTTTTTTTTTTTTTTTAAGTTGTGGCTATAGAGGCAATTAAGTCTGCTTATATAACAATTAGGTGAACAACCAAATAGGTTGGTAAAGGGCATTAAACAAGATGAGACTTTAGTGTTCTGTAAACCGACAAAAGACACTTGGGGAAGGGAAAAATACATAGACATGACAAATAAAGAGGAGAGAGAAGCTATTGAACAGCAGTTTGGAGATTAAAAGGCCCAATATCCTGAAGATCTTGAGCATATGATATTTAAATGTTGTTGTTGTTGTGTTTTCTAGTGCCTTGCATCTGGCAATGAAGCCATTAGCATTCGTGCCTTCCAATACTTTTGAACTGTAGTTTCTTCTGATCTTAATGCTTCACAGGTCTTCAAGTGTTCTTCATTCATTTCTGCTGGATCGTTACACAGGACACATATTGGTGAGGCTGAGATACCTATTCTGTAGAGATGACTTGCCAAGCAGTCATGATTTGTCAATAGTCGGAAGGCTGCAACAGCTGTTTTCCTTGGTCTCTGGGGGATTATATCTGGATTGGAAAGTAGTGTAATCCATTTTTTATCTTTGGCATTTGTTTCTATTTCTTGTAGGTATGAATGACAAAAATTTTTAATGATCAAGCGTTTTATTGAGGAATATGAGAAATTGAATTTAGACTTTTGTTTTATTGTTGTGCCTTTCTTTGCAAGTGAGTCTGCAGCTTCGTTCCCCATGACTCCACAGTGTGCTGGAATCCATTGGAGATGAACAGTCTTATGAACTTTTTGGAGTTGTGTTAACATTTTGTAGCATTCTCTAATTTTTGTGGACTTCTTTGTAGTATTTGAACATATTCCCTGAATTGCAGCTTTAGAATCCGAAAGAATTACTGCCTTGTTAAATTTATTTAAGGGAAGATTTAATAATTGTCGGAGAGCAATGTATATAGCCTCTATTTCTCCATCATAATTTGTTGTGTCTCTGCCAACAGAATGATAAAAGGAAAAATGTGAACATGTAACTCCAGCTCCAGTAAGGTTTTCCTTCGAGGATCCATCAGTATATATGTGCAGCCATTCTTCTGTGGGATACCTAGTATTGATTGTTTCCAGAGCTAGAAGTTTTTGTATTTCTTTTGGTGTGTCTGATTTACTTATTTCCTCTATTAATTCCAAACTGAAGGTAGGTTGCAATAATTCCAATGGATTTTCTCTAATAAGTAGATTTTCTCTGGTGTTAGGAATGTTCAATTTGGATTTAATCTGTGTTACCTTTTCTAGGAAACTACTATGAGTTTTAAGGATTGAAGAGGGGAGGTTCTCTTCTGTCCACTTAGAGTTTGGCAGTCGTAACATTTTCTCGTGTTGGAGCAATGCTTGTTCTTCTATTTTTGTTGTTATTGATGGGGTCCGTGTTAAGGCAAGCATGGCATCAATAGGTGTGGATTTAACTGCTCCAGTGATTAGGCGAAGAGCCTGATTTTGTATTTGTTCAAGTTTATTGATGTTAGCATTTGCTGCTGTTATTAAAGCTTCAGAACAGTACAAGAGGTTTGGTTTAATATACATTTTGTATGTTGTGTTAAGGACTCTCCTTGAGTAGCCCCATTTAGCACCAGCTAACCTTTGCAGGATTTGCAATTTCTTTTCAACCTTTTCTGAGATGTTTGTTATATGTTTTTTCCAACTTAGCTTTCTGTCGAAAGTTATGCCTAAGTATTTGGCATCATCAACTGCTTTGAGTGGTTTACCATTATAATTTATGCTAATATTAACTGGTTTGTATTTTAGTGTAAATAATTCATAATTTGTTTTTTCCACATTGATAGTCATGAGGTTTTTGGAGCTCCATTCATGTACTTTGTTTAGGGCTGTTTCTATTCTGTTTTTAATTAATTCAGGTTTTTTTGAAGAGCCTGAAGTCCAAATGACTACATCGTCAGCAAATAAATCAATTTTGGTTTCTAAAGTTTTTATTATTGATGGAAGGTCATTTATATATATGTTAAAGAGTGTTGTGCTCAGAACAGCACCTTGTAAAGGAACTGAAATTAGGAGAAAGAAGTACAACAATACGAAATGGTTGAAGATAGATACAAATATTGCTATAACTGAAAAGATAGTTTAAAAGTAGGGCAATTTTTAAAAAAAGTGAAAGATTAATGGATATGGACAATAAATGGAGTCAAACAATAAAATACAGACTAGAGCTAAGGAATTATTTCAGTGTAAATTATGAGTGTCTTGTAAGGAGCCAGGATCATATTTATTTGTAAATAGTTTAGCACAAATAAATAAATAAAGTAATTTCTGCAGTATGGAGATACTTGGTAAGTCACCTGATCAATTTGTCCAGAGCTGCACCTGGGTTTTACTTCTGTTTGTTTCAGGAATGAAGACAGCGAAAACATTTCAAAAGATGCACAAAAGAAAGGAAAGTCAAAGAAAGGAGATACAAAAGAGGATCTCGGTGGAAAGTTCCTGGATATGTACAGCTCTATATACACAATGAGACAGGATTTGGACAGAATAAGGAAGCCTGTGGGTACGAGAGAGCATCCTGTGAGGACCTGCAAGGACTTGTTCTATGGACATCCACAGTTCAAAGATGGTGAGTAGAACTTTGATGGACCTATGTATACTTCTACAATTAAACTACCACAATTTTGTTTATTATTATTATTATCATCATCATCATCATCATCATCATCATCATTATTATTCTGTGACTAGCCAAATGTAAGCACCAAATTGAAAATTTGAATCACACTTCCAAAATGTGATGTATTGAATTCACAAACTTTCTCTGCCCACTTTCATTAATTTTCCTCTCTCTTTGTATCTGCAAGTATACTTTGTTCAGAGTCTATGTATACAAACATGGGCGTCGCAAAGGGGAGGCAAGGGGGGGCCATGGCCTCCCCATGGAAGTTGGTCAACTTAATGTGCAATCAATTACTATTAAACTATTTTAATTTTAATGTAAAGATAAATTTTTATTTAGCACAAATTAATAAGGTTATATGCAACACATATTATAAATTTTGACAGTAAAATAGTGAATTAATATTATCTGGTTGCAAATTTCAAACATGTGCCCCCCCCCCTCGTTAAAAAATGTCTGCCAATGCTCATGTATACAAATGTGAGTGAGATTCAAGACACAGCCTATTTGTGTGTCAGACAGACAATAACATATGGAACAGACTATCAATAAACTCAGCTGCATGTTGGAAATATTGAATTGTGTAAACACGACGTAGAACTTAAGAGATAATCTGCTCTCCTAAACTGCTCAATCACTGTTTCCATTGCTGTACAAGGGTGACACTTAACATTTTTGGAAAAGCAAACAAGGGTTAGTTTTAAAATATATGACTGGTTTTATTGTTTTTCAAATTATTTCCCTTTAGCATCAATACATTTTTGAAAGCAACCCTTAAAGCAATGATGCCACTCTTCCTGAGGTACTTTAGAAAATAGGTTTTTATTGTGTTCCACTGCTTTATCTGATGACAAAAAGTGATTCCACACATTTTATATTTAATTTTTGGAAACAAAAAGAAACCATAAGGTGCTAGGTCAGGACTATATGGTGCTGACTTACAGGACATACAGACATTCACTTGTTAGTTTTGATGATGTGTTGTCATAATGTAAAATTATTTGCCCTTTTGGGCATTTTCATGATTATTTAAAAAATTTGTGGTAAACAAGACATTTGTACTACCAATCAGCAATAACGGAATATCTATCTTCTAATGTTATAGTAGCAGTATGGTCCATTTTAGAAAACAAACTAGCAACCATCTTCTTGCCAGAACTATGAATTCGTCTGACTTTTGTAGACTTGGACTCTGTTCAAAAAATGCATTAAAGTGACTGACTTTTCTTTTCAAAAAGTAACAGTAAATCCTTTTTTTTTTTTTTGTATTCTTTTTTTGTATTCTTTATTTCTCCAATTGTAAAACATTTACAAGGATCGTCAAATTCTATGTACATACAAGTTATTTACATAAATATGAGACTAGTTGAGAATATTGGGAAGTGCAATATACCATATTTTATCAATTTGTGTACTCTTCTACAGAGTAAAATGCCTTTTCTAATAGATAAGATTTAGTATTCTTTAGTTTGATTTTTTCATTTGTTATCTGTTTAATTCTAGATGGTAGATGGTTGTACAGATCTTTGCTACTATTTTCTATGCACTTATTATTTAGACCACCTATAAGTCTATTTCTAAAATAATTTTCTTTTGTTCTAGTGTTATATTTATGGATATTACTGTTTTTGTTTTGATTATAACTTTTTAATGTGAGTTTAGTACATTCATATATATATAAAGAAGGCAACGTTAGAATATTTAGTTTTTTAAAAGCATTTCTACATGAATCTCTTTTTTCTATTCCTGCAATTAAGCGTACTGCTCTCTTTTGCAGTCTAAACAGCCTTAGAAGTAATGTTTTATGTGTTGTGCCCCATAATACCACTCCATAGTTTAGGTGTGAGTGAATGAAGGCATAGTATACTTGCTTGACACTTCTCCAAGACTCATCACCAGTAACAATATTCAAAACCATATTTGAAGTCCTGCCTTGGAATATTTCCAGAGTTTTTCTGCACCAATCAGTGCAATATTGTTTTTGATTGGAAGTCAGTTTACACCAAATACATTGACAACAAAGTTTTCTCACGTCTAACTGTTCATATAAAACGTTTTGTATTTGACTCATACCAATGTCCAGTGTTGCCCAAATAAGTTCACAAGATGTCTGTCAATCTTCTTCAAAGCATTGCTTGAACAGTGACAATATCTTAATCAGAAGCCACAGTTCTTGGACGTCCTTCATGAAATTCATCACTAAGAAAAAAGTATGTCTTTCAAATTCATTGTAAACCATAAACCCTGTGGTACAACAGCCCATCCAGGCCAAAGCCTACTGTTCGACTCGTGCATCTCCCCACTCTACCCACCATAGGCGTCATGAGTGGGGTGCAGTACTGGAGGTGGGACGTGGTCAGACACTGATTATAAGTTATTGACTTAGATGGGACTTCTTTGCCAAATTATAAGCTGATCTTCACATTGTTTAAGTGTTAACTATGATTTAAAATTGTTAAACATCATAGCCCAGAAAAGTTCTTCTCCAGTAAAATTCCCTTTTGGACGAATACAAAATCTTTAAATAATGATAATTATTAAAGTATTGTGGCAGTGGATGCACACCTCAAAGGAGGCTCAAGGGCAGTTGCATCACACCACTACATTGCTAGGCAGCAACACAGCTGGCAAACAAGAACAACAATAGTTGGGCCAGAACAAAGACTGATTATAGTCAGTTTGAGATGCTTTCAAGTGCTGGTTTGTTAGAAGTTTCAAGAAATATGTATTTTCCAGAGTATTTTGATGGAATCTAATCCTGTGCTATATAAGCAAGTTGCACTAACAAAAAGCATATGATGAGTCAGGGAATGTTGAGAGAGTTTGAATGTGTGTATCATCAGAACAGTTAATTATCAGAGTTACTTGTTGTGTACAGTTAAGATACAGGACAGCTGTGAGTTGCAACATCACTATGAATTGTAAATTATATTAATGATAAAACACATAACTGTGTTCTGCAGTTCAGTTTTTTAAGAGAAATAAAGTGACATTAAAAGTAACTGGACTTGTCATTTGTCACAAACAACACAGCCATCACCTCACAAAACACTAAAAGTAGCAATCCAGTATACGCAAATTGTGTTTGTTTTTAGAAACATGGCATTATAAAAATGTTCAGTGTCACCCTCATAAACAGATAAGATTTTCAAAGCCATCACATAGCAACCAGCTCTTTTGCCTATTACTTAAGCCTACTGTATTCCCATTGTACACCCGTGGACAAAAAAAATGAGTTCTCCCCAGATTCCATGCGTTGGTTGAAGAGCTTCATGTGTCTTCGTAAAAGCTGTGTTCACAATGCACACAAAAGAACTGTATAATGGTCTGTGACTGATAGTACAGTGACTAACTTATGAGTACTGAAAACAAAACAAAGAATGTTACCATGGCCGAGAGTTTAAGAAGGCATTGCTTTCACTCAGAAGTTCCTAGGTTCAAATACCATGTTGGTTCTCATATTTTTATGTTTGTTAATTTTATGACTGGATATGTAGAACATAATATTGCATTAATATAACTTTGGCATTTGAAGTTATGGGCTTATCTATGCACACAAAAACATATTTCTACTAACACTTGTGTTAAATAACTAAACAAATATGTGTAAATAAACTATCATCTTCTCAAATTAAAACACAAAGAATAAACATAATTTACATTGGGTGTATGAATTCTCAGCATGTATAACTGCTCTCAATTTTCAGGGCATACACAAAACTAAATGCCTGCAGTAATGTGGGCAAGAACCTACAAGATTCCAGGCTTCTTGAATTTGTGCCCAGAGGCTATTTTTTGTCCTTTGCCCAGCTACAGGGAAATTGGAGCACAGCTTCCTTTTCACCTCAGCCCACACATTCTCAATAGGCATCAAATATGGTAAACATGGTGACTAGTGTACCACTCTGGTATCCTGTCTCTCTCAGAACCAATTTGAAACCCTTTGAGATGTGTGGACAGGGTGATTATCCTATACAAATTCAACAACTCCATCAGGATATCCATAATCACAGAAGAAATCAAAATATTCTCAAGTATTACCATGTGCTGCATACTGTTCAATGTATTGTCAAGCTACCACAGTGCACCCAGACTGTCCCTTGATATCCAGCCCTAACACGATACAGATACACGACCATGAAGGAATTGTGAAGTCACATATTTTGCATTGTATCAGGACCCCTTTGGATTAAAATTAAATTATTTTGTTGTTTAACAATGCTGTCAATTGCCACATCAGCGTCGCCAGTGTGCTGGAATTTTGTCCTGCAGGAGTGCCAGTAAATCTAGTGATATGGAGTTGTCATTTTTAAGTACACTTAAAAACCATCGGCCTGGTCCAGATTTGAACCCATGACCTTGGGTTCAGTAGGCCAGCGTTTAACCAACTGAGCTACCCAGACTGAAACCCCTTTGGATGACAATCACCTTTCCCTTACATGTGGAAGAAAATGTTACCTCATCTGAAAATATCACATTATTTAGTTGCAGTTAACATTTTCCTCTGTAAATGCAAAGCAAAACAATCTATGATCATCTGTCAGATGTTTTTTAGCTCCATTTGTGTCATTTACATGTCACAGAGCTGTTCGAGCTGATCCAGGGAAATGTGAATTGGCCTTCATTTCAGAGGTGGTTTGGAAAGGCTTCCTCTCTGCTACTTCAATTAAAGCTGCACCTATTTCAGAAGTTGACATATGTCTTCTTGAAACAGGACGATGGCACTCAATCCCTTCCCTGGATAATCTCAGCCATTTTGCACTCCTATATGAGCAGGAAAACCTTCTACTTTGACTAGTGCAAGGAGTTACTTCCTTGTGCCTATATCTTTGTGTGCACTTTCTGCTATTGTCAAACGTGGTATGATTCATTGAGAGAGAATTTGCTCATGAATGATGCATTTGTGCACCACATGCTTTCATGTACAGTGTATTGCTGTTTGGTAGAATAAACTCAAAGAAGCATCATAATAGCTATCATATTATTAACTTTACTGAATGTTTTATTCAAGATGTTCTCGGGCTTTGAGCCAGGTGTAGTGATGAAGAGCCATCAACGTTTTGAGAGTGTGCATCTCTCCCATCATCAGGAGTCATTCATCATCTGGCTTGAAGCCCGAGAACGTCTTGAATATGTTTGTCACCAGGAAACCTTCAGATCATATTTTACAGAATGTTATGTATGAAATAACTATAAAATAAATACCTACTATGTGTTGATTCAACATCATTAAGAGAAGGAAAACAGATGCTTGCCACAGCATTACACTGAACACACTGGGAAGGTGGCAGGCTTAGTAATATCGTACAATCCAAACTGTGTGTCTTGTGCCATTAATATTTTTAGTTAATATTAATAGTTGTTGTTTTCTAGTGCCTTGCATCTGGCAATGAAGCCATTAGCATTCGTGCTTTCCAATACTTTTGAACTGTAGTTTCTTCTGATCCTAATGCTTCACAGGTCTTCAAGTGGTCTTCATTCATTTCTGCTGGATCGTTACACAGGACACATATTGGTGAGGCTGAGATACCTATTCTGTAGAGATGACTTGCTAAGCAGTCGTGATTTGTCAATAGTCGGAAGGCTGCAACCGCTGTTTTCCGTGGTCTCTGGGGGATTATATCTGGGTTGGAAAGTAGTGTAATCCATTTTTTATCTTTGGCATTTGTTTCTATTTCTTGTAGGTATGAATGAGAAAATTTTTTAACGATCAAGCGTTTTATTGAGGAATATGAGAAATTGAATTTAGACTTTTGTTTTATCGTTGTGCCTTTCTTTGCAAGTGAGTCTGCAGCTTCATTCCCCATGACTCCACAGTGTGCTGGAATCCATTGGAGCTGAACAGTCTTATTAACTTTTTGAAGTTGTGTTAACATTTTGTAGCATTCTCTAATTTTTGTGGACTTCTTTGTAGTATTTGAACATATTCCCTGAATTGCAGCTTTAGAATCCGAAAGAATTACTGCCTTGTTAAATTTATTTAAGGGAAGATTTAATAATTGTCGGAGAGCAATGTATATAGCCTCTATTTCTCCATCATAATTTGTTGTGTCTCTGCCAACAGAATGATAAAAGGAAAAATGTGAACATGTAACTCCAGCTCCAGTAAGGCTTTCCTTGGAGGATCCATCAGTATATATGTGCAGCCATTCTTCTGTGGGATACCTAGTATTGATTGTTTCCAGAGCTAAAAGTTTTTGTATTTCTTTTGGTGTGTCTGATTTACTTATTTTCTCTATTAATTCCAAATTGAAGGTAGGTTGCAATAATTCCAATGGATTTTCTCTTATAGCTAGATTTTCTCTGGTGTTAGGAATGTTCAATTTGGATTTAATCTGTGTTACCTTTTCTAGGAAACTACTATGAGTTTTAAGGATTGAAGGGGGGAGGTTCTCTTCTGTCCATTTAGAGTTTGGCAGTCGTAACATTTTCTCGTGTTGGAGCAATGCTTGTTCTTCTATTTTTGTTGTTATTGATGGGGTCCGTGTTAAGGCAAGCATGGCATCAATAGGTGTGGATTTAACTGCTCCAGTGATTAGGCGAAGAGCCTGATTTTGTATTTGTTCAAGTTTATTGATGTTAGCATTTGCTGCCGTTATTAAAGCTTCAGAACAGTACAAGAGATTTGGTTTAACATACATTTTGTATGTTGTGTTAAGGACTCTCCTTGAGCAGCCCCATTTAGCACCAGCTAACCTTTTCAGGATTTGCAGTTTCTTTTCAACCTTTTCTGAGATGTTTGTTATATGTTTCTTCCAACTTAGCTTTCTGTCGAAAGTGATGCCTAAGTATTTGGCATCATCAACTACTTTGAGTGGTTTACCATTATAATTTATGTTAATATTAACTGGTTTGTATTTTAGTGTAAATAATTCATAATTTGTTTTTTCCTCATTGATAGTCATGAGGCTTTTGGAGCTCCATTCATGTACTTTGTTTAGGGCTGTTTCTATTCTGTCTTTAATTAATTTGGGTTTTTTTGGAGAGCCTGAAGTCCAAATGACTACATCGTCAGCAAATAAAGCAATTTTGGTTTCTAAAGTTGTTATTATTGATGGAAGGTCATTTATATATATGTTAAAGAGTGTTGTGCTCAGAACAGCACCTTGTGGAAGTCCTCGGTGTGTTTGTTTATATTTGGAAATGTATGTATTATATTTTGTGGCACAAAATCTTTGTGAAATAAACTGAGTTATCCATTTAAGCATGTTACTTTTCACACCTATTGATTGTAACTTCTCAATTAATTTGTTTCTCCAGACCGAGTCATATGCTGATTTAAAATCAATGAATACTGCCAAGGTATCCTCCTTTCTATTGAAAGCTTCCTTGATGTCTTGGCTTAGTAGGAGTACATTTTCACTTGTACTATGATTCTGTCTGAAGCCGGTCTGTGAACTATTAATTAAGTTGTAATATTCTAGGAACCAGTTAAGTCTAGATGCCACCATTCTTTCCATCACTTTTGCAATAACACTGGTCAAAGATATTGGCCTGAAACTATTAATATTGTTTGAGGGTTTGTTTTTCTTTAAAATCGGGATGATAATGGCTTTTTTCCAGTCGGAAGGTACAGTCATTCTCCAACACGTGTTATACAGTTTAAGTAGGATTTCTTTTCCTTTCCTGCCAAGGTGTTTAATAAACTCTGGGTGGATCTTGTCAGATCCTGGAGATTTTTTGTTCTGTAATTGTTCTATTGCTAAATCCAGTTCTGTTTCATTAAAATCCTGAATAAAAATATCATTTCGTATACCTTTTGGCTTATTAGTTTCTCTGATAGTTTTTTGGATAGCCTTATCTTGTTTTTTATATGCTTGGGGTATTCTTTGTGACTGAGCATAAAACTTGTTAAGGGATTCTGCTATTTCCCTATCTGTAGTTAAGCTTTTGTTATTATGTTTTAATGGTTCAGTTGTATTTTTTGATAATTTTGTTTTATTAAGGAATTTGTATATTTTATTTCCATCTTTCCTATAGTCCAAATGTTCTACAAAATTTGTGAAACTGGCCCTCTTTGCTGTAATTAATTCTTTCTTAAAAATGGCTGCTTTTCTTCTCCAGTTTTGTACATCTTCTGGACACTTGGTCCTTTCGGCTTTGACTCTTGCTATATTTCTTTCGTGTTTTAACTTAGATAAAGATGGAGACCAAAAGTAGCTATATTTCTTTAACTTTCCTTTGGGGATATGTGTTTTGGCTGCTGTCAATAATATTTCACAAATTTTTTTATTAATTTCATCTGTTGACTTGAACTCTGATTCTAACAGTATATTACACTTCCCTTCTATCTCATTTTGGAAACTGGACCAATCTGCTTTTTTAAAATTCCAAGAAGTTTTAATTTTTGGTTTGTTACTTTTATTTATTAGACCTCTTATGGAGTTTATGGTGATTCTGTGGCCTGAACCTGGGTCTTCTATTATTTCTCTTTTTGTATTGTCAATTATGTCAGATGCCACCATCAGAAGATCAGGATTTGTACCTGAACCATTATAATGAAGGTAAGTGGGTGGATCATTTGGATTAAATATTAATTCCATTGTTGATGAGTTTAATAGGTCTTCTATGACTCTTCCTGCTGAATTTATCTCTGTAGCCCCACCTAGGGGAGTGTGCATTAAAATCACCTATTAAAATACTTTTGGGTTCTATGGGAATAGAATTTAGATCTAGTGTATTGTCTGGAGGATTGTAGATGCTGTAAATTTTATAGTGGTAGTTACTTTTCCATACTTCAATTTTAACTATTTCTGATTTATCTTGTTCTTCCATTGTTTTTTGGATTTGAATAGTAGCTTTCATATTTCTTTTAATTCCTGTAACAATACCACTTGCTATTTGACGAGCTTTTGGAAGTATATGTGTAGTGTACTGATCCATTTCAAAGTAAATTTCCTGTTCTTCTGATATATTGGCTTCTTGTACTGTGAAGACATCTATATCTTGGTCTTTTAATATTTTCATTAGCTCTTGTTTTTTAGGCTGGGACATGCCTCCTGAATTCCATTGTAGAATTCTTAAAGTATTGATATGAAATTTGCCTAAAGATGTCCCCACCCGGAGATCCGATTGGGGGACAGTTTTAACTCCAGAATGTTTATCTTTAGGACTCATATTCATGTATGTGGCTTTCATGTAACTGTTTTCTTAACGGGCACCAGTTTTACAATGTGGCAGCCACATCACCCGACTCAAACCCCCATTTTGCAAGGGGGACCACACCTATCGCTGGTCAACGGGTCCATCGGACCTAGCCGGGAGGACTAAATCGGTGGTATTTAGATCCACCGACCTTCCCCTCATGTGCCTCTGAGGGACGCTGTTGTGCTGTGATAGGCCAGCGCATATGTAAATGACATTTCCTCCATTTTAAATGAAACAGTTATACCGCTGTGATTCGGTCCCCAGAGCCTCATCTGTTAAAAGCAGGGTGCACCACGGGCAGGATGAGGATGGGAATTGGGTAGGAGAGGCTATAGGAGGCGCATCACTACCCCTTACTACCCCTAATATTAATAGTCTGTTGTTAAAGAAGCTTAAGTTATGTATTTGGTTATGATTATTGATCATATGAGTTAGTAATGTCACCGCGCCCGCCGCATCTGATTGCCTACACTGGGGAGGGGGGACCCAGCCAGTCGCCCGCCTGGCCTAACGACCTGCCGCCGACAACAATAGGAGCGTACGAGACAATAGCTATTACATGGCGGTGCGGTTTCTGGACCGTTGCACCACAGGCCGCCGACAACAATAGGAGCATACGAGACAATAGCTATTACATGGCGGTGCGGTTTCTGGACCGTTCCGCCACAGGCACTCCCGAATATTCTACCTCCAGAACTTCCCCTCTGTTTAAGGACCTATATAAGTCGCTGCCAAGCACCGGGAAGGAGGAAAAAGAGGTAGACGAAGCGTTGAGGAGTCGTGCCGACTAGCAGTTCAATCTGACAGTTCTTATTTGTGATTCGGCAGTTGTTCTGTTGCTCTGAGCTTGTACCAAAGTAATCTGAGTGTAACATTAGCACTACGCTAACTGACGAAAAGGCAATAAAGTGTGAATAACAGTAACTGGTGTTTTCTGCATTTGTTACAGTAATATTAAGATTTGGAACTTGTGATAACTTGTTGCTGCTGCTACACAACTATATCACAGATGGTGTTAACAAGGTGCTGTACCACGTAGGACTTGGCGCTCCAGACATAACTCATTCTTTTTTGTACACGGGTGTACCTACAAGGAAATATCTAATAAAACCATTTCTACAAATGCTTATCTTCATTAACATGAAGTTTATAGAAGAATAAGTGTTTGTAAGAATAGTTTGTATGAGAATAAAAAGAGAAAGTCATGGGATTGCAAGACATGGTATAGTAGTAGTAATGAAATGTTCTGGAGCTCTTGATTTGCCATCATTCATTGCAGGTTTCCTAATAATATTGTGCAATCTGAAATGATGTCCCAACTATTTTCTGAAGATTGGGGCAGGACGTCAGGTGATCCTTGTTCATTACTGTATTCATGTTTTTACATAGGTACTATGCACTGTGGAGAATCTAATAATTTAATTTCAGAAAGATGTGCCACCAAGCGATTTGTGGCCAGTTTCAAGATGAAATAATGCAACTGCAATTGATCAAGGACTGTTTGGTAATGTCTTCCAAATCTTCATGTCACGTTGGATTTTGCATAGATCAGCAGTATGGGTTTTTATTTTCATTTTGGTGTAGGGTCGTACTGATTTATAACATAAACAGTTGTTCTTACTTTGGATGAGAGTACCTTTTTTTCAAGCATATTGGCCTTCTCATTTCCTTCCAAACCACAATATGCTGAGATTCACTGCAAAACAATGTGGTTGTTTAGATTTTTTAATACCCTGATGTAATTTTTGGCTTCTATTATTCTATAGTCTTCAATGATTTGGTTGTGTGTTAGTGCTAGTATGACTGAGCTAGAGTCCGAAAGTATTACAGTATTTTGGAAAAAATTGATATGAAGAAACAATTGAGGATCTGTAAGTATTGCTTGTGTTCCACCATCATCATGTGTCGTGTATTTCCCAAGAGAAATGTAAAACGAGAAAAGTGCAACACATACATAGTATTGTACAACACACTTGGATGATTGAGAGGTAGAACTGGAACTTAAAAATTCAGTGCCACAGCTGGGATTTGAACCACAGACCTTCTGCTTACCAGGCGGCTGCTCTAACCATTGAGTTAGTGTGACAATCTGCCAGAATGCCATTGAATTCTCAAACCATTCTGACAGATTGTCACAGTAGCTCAATGGTTAGAGCAGCTGCCTGGTAAGTGGAAGGTCTGTGGTTCAAATCCCAGCTGTGGCATTGAATTTTCAAGTTCCAGTTCTACCTCTCAAACATTGCCCACACATGGCTTGTGTGTTTAAAAACACCAACAGTAAGTTTGTTGGCATAAATAAATAATAACACTTGGGTGATATTGATATTAATGCATATGATATTTTCAGGCTGGTACTGGATAGACCCAAATCTGGGAATGTCCGATGATGCTGTGTTTGTGTTCTGCAACATGACAGGAAGTGGAGAGACCTGTGTGTTCCCAGACATGCACTCTAGCCACATGCCAAACATTCCATGGCGTAAAGAGGGGGATAAGAATGACTGGTACTCTAACCTGAGAGGAGGTTTCAGGGTAAGGCATAACATACAAAATATTTAAAATAAGAACAAATTAGAAACAATAAGCTCCACTTACTAAACTAAACCCCGGCGCAACAGCCCACAAGGGGCCAAGGCCTACCGCCCAGCCGCTGCATCCCCCACCTCTGCCCACTACAGGCGTCATTGGTGAGGTGCAGTATTGGAGGGTGGGGCGTGGTCAGTGCCCCGAGCCCTCCCGGCCGGTTATGCGGTCTTCTAGACCTGGGGCCGCTACTTCTCTATCAAGTAACTCCTCAATTGGTCCCCCCGGGACCTAACAAGGCTGAATGCACCCCGTGCCAGACCTCCCAGAGGGGATAAAATTCCCATGCTGGTACCGGGGATCGAACCCGGGTCCTCCGCGCCAGAGGCAAGCGCGCTACCAACTGCGCTACGGAGGCGGTCAATTAAGCTCCACTTATCTTAGTAATATTGCAAGATTTTCACAACTGACATGTTTCAAGTTGTAATCCAACTTATTTTCAAAGCTATACAAACAATTTACCATAGTTACTGATGCCCATTTTAAAACTCTGTCACCAGTCTCTGAAAACAAAAATCTATAAATACAATCTATTGGAGGTATTTCAAAATTCATAATGCGGTTCATGTTTTTTAAAATAAATATGTTTTCCCAAACCATTAAATCTATAGGTCCATATAATTGTTTTAATAATTTAACCTCTCGATTAATTTCATGATTAAATGACCAAAAATTATCTGTTGTTGTTAGCTAATGCTGGATTTCTGACAATGAAGTCATTAATCCTCTTGCTCTCTAATATTTTTCACTGATGGATGGGGCACTAGAAGTGGCCGGGCATATTTGAAGGTGGTCTCGATCCATTTCCTCTTGTAGATCACATAGAGGGCAGAGTGGTGAAGAATATATCCCAGTTCTGTTTAAATGTTTTGCCAGACAATCATGTCCTGTAATCAACCTGAAGGTTGCAACTACTGTTTTTCGAGGACTCAGAAATTACTGTTTGAATGTTTGGTAGTTCCCATCTTTTATTCTTTGATTTTTCATAGTAATATTTTGCAATAATTTTTTTGAATTCAGAGTTGACTAATCTTTTAGCTGCATAAAATGGTAGATTAACTATAGATTTCTGCACATTGCCGGTACACTTTTTAGCAAGAAAATCAGCTTTCTCATTACCACTCAGTCCACAGTGAGCTGGTATCCATTGGAAGACTAGGTGTCTTTGAAGTGCTGTTAGATGGGTAAGGATTTTCCAACATTCTATAATTGTTTGGTTTTTTGGTGACAACTTGGAAGTAATTGCTATAATTGCTGCCCTGGAATCTGAGAGAATAACTGCTTGCTGAAAATGTGAAATTCTGTACAAAAGATTTTGTAGGGCCATTCGAATTGCTTCAATTTCTCCATCAAAATTAGTAGTCCCATAACTTAAAGATTTGTAATAGGAAAAGTGGCGACACATGACTCCAGCCCCTGTTCCATCTTGGTTTGATATCAATGATCCATCAGTATAAATATGAAGCCATTCGTGTTCTGAAAATCTAGTATGGATTGTCTCTGATTGCCAATAATTTGAGAACACTAGTTGGAGTATCCTTTTCTTAACTTCTTCTTTCAGGTGTAAATAATATGTGATGCCTAACGTTTGTGTCGGATTTACTTTAGATATGAAGTTTCCCTTTGAATTAAGAAGGTATATATTCTTCTTGATGTCTTGAATTTTGGAAAGAAAGCTCTCCTGAGTCTTTAGTGTATGTGTAAAATTCCTCCTGTTCCATGTATTGAATGGGAATCCGATCAACTTTTCGTGTTGAGTAAGAGCTGATTTTTCTATTTCATATTCAATAGGGTATTGGTTGGTTAGTATTTCCATAGCTGGTATTGGTGTGGTTTTGATAGCACCTGTAATTAGTCTCAGACTTTGGTTTTGAAAGATTTGAATTTTTTTTTTGTATTTGCTGTTATAAGAACTTCACTGCAGTAAGTAAATAATGGCTTTATATATACATTGTATGTTGTGTTAAGAGTTGCTCTGGAACATCCTGAAAGGCACCTTTCTGCTCTTTGTATTACATTTTCTATTTGTTTGGTCCATGTAAGTTTGGTATCAGTTAATGTAGCTTCTAAATACTTTGCTTTCTTTGTTTCTGGTAATTGTTGACCCTCAAAATTTAGTTTTATTTTTAGTGGTTTTTTTCTAAGTAAAAAGATTTGGTAGTTTGATTTTGTTGTATTAACAGTCATTAAATTTTCTTTGGTCCACCTCTGTAAGTTGGTTAAGGATTGTTGCATGGTTTTTTCTAGTTCTGTACTTTTGCTTTTTGGTTTTGAAGTCCACATTACTAAATCATCAGCAAATAGTGCACACTTCACACCTGATTCTTGTATTTGTTGTGGCAGATCATTAATAAATATATTAAAAAGTGTAGTGCTGAGCACTGTGCCTTGTGATAAGCCACGGTGTACTTGTTTATATTTAGATATATTTCTTCCATATCTGGTAGCAATAAAGCGTTGTGTTAGGAAATGACATAGCCATGAAAACATTGGACCTTGTATCCCTATTTCTTTAGCAGTTTTGTTCTGCATATAGAATCATATGCACTTTGGAAGTCAATAAAAACTGATAAATTATCTTCTTTTCTATTGAAGGAGTCTTTGATTTCTTGACTGAGAAGTAAGACTTGTTCATTTGTAGAGTGGAACTCTCTGAATCCAGCTTGACATGGGGAAATTAAATTTTGTGATTCTAGAAACCAATTTAACCTATTTGGCACCATTCTTTCCATCACTTTTGCTATTATGCTAGTAAGAGCTATTGGTCTATAATTTTTTATTTCTGATGCTGTTTTATCTTTCTTCAAGAGTGGGACAAATATTGCTTTTCGCCATTCGGCAGGTACAGTGGTGTTCCAGGATAGATTGTAGAGTTTTAGTAGTTGTTGTTTTGCTGTTTTTCCAAGGTTTTTTATGAACTCTGGATGTATGTGATCAGGTCCAGGAGACTTTTTGTTTTTTAGATTATTAATTGCAATGTTCAGTTCTTGTATATTAAAATTTTGAAAAAAGATATTGCATTGAGTGTTAGGATCACATTCTCTTTCTTGTTTAAAATCTTTCTTAAATTCTTTATGTTCCTTTTTATTATTTCTTGTTACTTTATGTGAATTAGCATAATATTTATTGAATGTTTTGGCTATGGCTGCATCATTTACTAATATTTTATTGTTGTGTATGATAGGTGTCCTGTTGTTTTCTTTCCTGTCTTGGCATTTTGTATGAACTTATGGGCTTTGTTACCATCTGTCCTATAATCCATTTTTTCTAAGAAATGATTAAAGTGATTCTTTTTACTAGAAACAATATATTCTGGGCTTATGGGCCATGATCTACTGGGTTTCTTCTTCTTCCTAGATGTTTCGTCTACAACTTCAGCAGACATCATCAGTGGCGGCAAGGTCGAAGTATCCTAGAGGAGATTTTGTTTCTAGTATTGATACCAGCCGTGAAAGCCTTAGAATGTCAATGATTCTTTTTAGCTGTATTAATTTCTTTTTTTAGTGAGGCACATTTCCTCTGTCACATTTGTGTATCCGATGTTTTTTGTTTGTTCAGCTGTATTTCTAGCTATATCCCTTTGCTTTTTCAGTTCTTCTAACTGGGGGATCCAAAAGGGTTTGAAATTTTTAATTCTTCCATGAGGAATATGTTTTTTTGCAGTTTCTAGGATGACTTTACAGAAATTTTTGTTCAAGTGATCTGGTTGGTCATGTAACTGTGAGTTTGTTTGTTCTTTAAATTTATGTTCCAGTTCAGTTTTATATTTGTTCCAATCTGCTTTTTTCGGTTCCAATACAGATTTGTGTGACGTTGACTGCTATTTGTATTATCTAGTTTCATATCAGCGATTACTGCTCTGTGACCAGAACTTGGAAAATTATCTGCCACAGCTGATTTATCAATTTCTTTATATTTAATACTTCTAAAATGCTCTTTTATTCTAGTTTCTACATGACGTTTAGTTTTGCCATTATAAACCCTATCAAAATCCAAACAGCTAAATTGATAAATGCCAGATTTTTTATAATTTGGAATTTTATCCTTTTTAGAAAAATTTAGTGAATTTTGTATATTAAATTTATTTTGAGGGATCAAATTTATTCCATATTCTTTAAAAATTTTTGTAAGTTTTTTATTGGCTCACGGATGGTAAGTAAAATTTTTAAAAATACAATTATCTTTTACTTTTTTAAGAGTAGAAACCTCTTTAACAGCCTTTTGATACTTAAATTTTTCTATCTTTTTATGTATAAGATCTGTATTAAAACCATTAATTACTGCAGTGTTGATAATTCAATAGAATCCAATGCCTTATCTGCAGTACAATAATTACATGCGTAAGAAAATTATCTATTGAAGGACACTATAACAGAGTATACTCATAAATATATGGTGAAATTATAGGGGACATGAGAGAAAGAATTAAAAATGTTACTACATCTTGCAGAAGAGCATTCTTTATCCAAAAATGAGGCTTCTCCCACTGCCTTTGTAGAAATAGTTTGTACAAGAGCAAGTAGGGAAAGTCACCTGAGTGCAACACATCAGATATGTTATGTTTTTTTTATTGACATAAATATTTGCCTATGTTGTTAGTTATAAATGCCTAAATATTCAGGCTCTGATTATGATTCTTTTCTTAAGTTATATGTCCAATGTTCACTTCTACTTATGGTATAACATAAACTTTGTAAAACCTAATTTGAGTGAAAATAAATGTAACTGAATTGTGTTTTTACAGATAACATATGAAACTATTGGAGTTGTCCAGATGACATTCCTAAGGCTGTTGAGTCAGGAGGCCTATCAGAACTTCACATACACGTGCATCAACTCGGCTGCCTGGTTCAACCTCAAGACAAACAACCATGACATGGCTATAAAGCTGCTAGGAGAAAACGAGGTTGAGTTCAGCATCACCAACATCAAACCAAATGTGCTCGTCGACGGTTGTAAGGTTAGTGAACAATATCTTATACAAAGACTATAGTTTTATTTTCTTTGCTGTGTACTTACAGTACATAGAGGAAGCATTGTATTTCACCCAAAAATTTGATACCGAGGATTTCATGAAAATACATGTTTTGGGAGTCCCTGAATTTAAAAAAAAAAAGCAGTTTTAAAAAAAGATCTGTGTGTATTGTGAACAGTATAACTCAAAAACATAAAGTGAAATACCACATTTAGTATATAAGTTCAGCATCTTCCAAGGATGTGACAAAAAGATTTTCAAGATAATTCCCATATCCCAGACTACCCTATATATGAAACATATTTTATAAATGTTTATTTTTATTAAAATACCATATGTTTAAGATATTTTTATGCGTAAAGAAATGTATGTCTTGAAATTCCTGGTAATGTCCTAATAAGTCCTCTTCATTCTAAATGACGTTTGTGTAACTCGTAAATCATAAGAGATAGACAAAATCTTACCAAACAAAAAATGTAATAATTTATATTAAATACATTTTTTTATGGAGCTAAATATTCCCAAGATATTCCTTGCTATTGCTTTGAATTTTCCAATACTACTTTTCTCAAATGGGAAGTCGTTATTTGCCACACAGTGCATTCATAGATCAGCCGCACTGCCCCATGGCGGCATCAGACCAAGCGAGGTTCAGCATGCCCACTGCCAAAGTTGCATGTAAATGTCCGGCAAGTCATAGGTACAGAACGCTAAGCACTGTACTTATATTAGGTTATCTGCATCACAGCAGATGTTGAAATTGATGACCTTCAATGTGAACTCACTCCCTATATGTCCAAAAACAATTCTGGTTTGCCAAAATCCCCATATTATTCATCAAGTTCTTCACCATGGCACAAAAGTTAGGGTTTGGTACACAGTGAGTGCATGCAGAATTATCGGTCCCATATTTTACAATACAACAGTTGATTCACATGTTTGTGTAAATTCCATTTTAAATAGTGAGAAATGAAAGATTGTGTAACTGGTTTCTACAGGATTCAGCTATAGTGCACACTGCTGCAAATTCTATGCATGAATTGGGAAGTGTATATGATGAAGGAATAATTAGTCGAGGATTGTGGCCACCTCATTCTCCTGATCTATCTCCATGCAATGTTTATCTGTAGCGAAAGTTAAAAAATAAAGTATATGTATCAAATTTGCAGACGTAAAAATTCAAGGACCAAATCACAAGAGAAATACAGGTAATCATTCAACATGAACTTTTGTGGGTAAACCAGAACTGTTTTTGGATATATAGGGAGTGTGTTCACGTTGAAGGTCATCAATTTCAATATCTGTTGTGATGTAGGTAAGCCTAATGTAAGTTAATACAGTAGTTAGTATTCCATACCCATATTTGCCGGTCGTTTACACGCAGCTTTGGCAGAGGGCGTGCCAGTCCTTGCCCGGCCCGGTGCCACAGCAGGGCAGTCCGGCCAATCTACAAACACTATTTATCTCTTGACTGTGCAAAGAGAATGGAATTTCAAAGCCATCACGTAATGACCAGCTCTTAAGATTTCACTATCACTTAAGCCTACTGTATTTTCTATTTCCACCGTACCTATAAGGAAATATGCAATAAAACCATTTCTATAAATTTTTATCTCAATTAACATGAAGTAGATAGAAGAATAAGTGTTTGTAACAACAGTTTGTACAAGAGTAAGTAGAAAGTCATGTGAGTGCAACACATCAGATTTTTTTCAATCTAGAGATGCTAGATGGTCCAAGTATTGATAGGTGGTGGGGGTATTACATAGTGGGATTGGCCATCCTCTTGCCACAACCAGCACCACTGCCAAGGCCAAACGGTCAGTTAAAGCTAGGCTATGGGCATGTAAAGATGTCTGTTACCATAGATTTTGCCACCAACTCACCCTAACCAAGATTTGAACTTGGAACCTCCTGTATGTGAAGCAAACACCTCCACACCACATATGTAGACAGGGACGCAATTTTGCTATAGACAGGGATGCAATTTTGCTTTATTGTCATAGCTCTATAAATATAAAAATAAAGACAAAATGGTATTTCTTCAGTTTAATAAATTATCCACAATTCATGGTTTGATATATGTGAATTTGCTGGCAACTTCAAATCAAGCACATTAAGTTGTCTGCTAACAGTTTCAGTCTGATTTAAACTCTGTGTTGTGTTCCAGACACGGAAAAGCAAAAGTGAAACAGTGTTTGAAGTTCGCACAAAGAAGCTTGGGCATGTTCCCATTGTAGATTTCTATCCTGTGGACTACGGCCTGCCACATCAAGCATTTGGATTTGAAGTTGGACCTGTGTGCTTTAAGTGATCACAGAAGTGTTTTAGTCATCATTTGTACAGTAGAATAGTGAATAAAAGACCTATACAATGACTAGATGTCTAAACAAGTATTATTAATAAACTTTTCAATACCAGTATATTTAAGTCTTAAATTTTGTATCAAGTCTTCAGCTTGTAAGTGTAGTTAAGTTAGGCAAACAAAGTAACAAATTCAATAAGAATTAGGATTTAAGTTACCTACACTAGTAATTTTATGTTTAATATACATAGAGATTTCTATTCTTTTATTAATAAATCATATGTGATATGAAAATGAATCCTCTAATATAAGCAATGATAAAGACTTGCAATAATGTTAAGGTTGTGCCATCAAAGAACTAAAATACAAAGTTGTATGTAAAATAATCCCAAGAATTATCCATATTTTATATCCTAGAGGTATTAAATATTGAAGAAAAGAAAGCAACAAAAGAAATTTTATTAGAGTACTTACATTCATTCAACTAGTTTGGTCTGTTTGAAGTTTATGGTTTGTCCTGTATGTGCAACAATATTAGTACTTACAAGCATTTGCGGAGCAATTGAAAGCAGAAAGTTTGTGTTGTAAGTGCAGCAATCTGACATTGCAGTACTTAAGTACTTTAAACAGTTTGATCTCTTAAAAATTAAAGGCTTGTGTTATATACAGCCTTCTGACAACAATGTAGTATCTGACTTACACTGGCTGCACTGTTAAAACAAAACTTAATATTTGCATGGAATTGTACTCTGTGAAATATATCACAACAATGCAACTTATTGGCATAAGCACTGATTAAACATTTGAAAGGAATTAATAATCCTAACTAATGAGAGTATTCATGTAAGTAACAAGGTTATTAGAACCCAATCTGAGTAAATTTTGAAGTTTAAAGTACATAGCTAAGTTTGCATTCCTATTTTAAGAGCAGCATTCCTCCACACTGCCATTTATTGCAGCATAGAAAGCCGTGAAGTAACTAACTTGCTGTTTAAACTTAGGAAATGACTGGTCAGTTACTTAAATTCCAAATATAACCACTGCCATTTTGATAAGCATTTCCAATTGTGCCATGTAATTATGTTACTAACGATTCAAATGTAGTAATTATACAGTTTTGTACAAAATGTATGTAATAAAGTGGTGCTATATCAACAATGCCTCTGTTAGCCTTTTCATGATCCTTTATACTACATCCATAAAAAAAAAAATAATCTGGCATGACTTTCTCTACTCACTAACATTTATATTTATAGCTTCTTTCTTGTTTGTTGAATTTATGGGCAGCCTTTAACATCTCAGGTCAATTAGCAGCTTTTTCATATATTTTATTCTCATTTAACAACTTTATACTGTGATAGGCTTCATCATAATAGCAATAGTCATACTCAAGTGCTCTTTTTCTGGGGGAACATTGGGGGATGCGTTCCCCTAAACATTTTCTGAAAACAAAATTTAAAAACCACTTATTTTCCCAATTAAAAAAGTCAAAAATATGATTTCATAGCTACTGATTGGTTTTATTAACAATTTTGTTGGGTTGGTTTCCATTTAAAGAGGTTGTAGTAGTGTTAGAATCTCGTTGCCAGCATAAAAAATAAATGCATAACAAGAACAACCGCTTTGTTATCCATTTTCTCAGCCAGCTTCTTGTTCACTATTGGTTAATCCGTGTTCATGAATAATCATTTGTGTGTATGTGATCTGAACAAAGAATCGAAATCAGTACTCTTTGGATCTGAGCTGATCTGTTCCATGTTCGTGGGTATAGTTCAATTCCTTGCAGTGACAGAAGTGGTAATAAGTTATTTCTTGTTTATGCTTAGCAGGTTATCCACGCTTGGTGTGTTGTACAATGTGCATATGGTTTTTCAAGTTAGAAGATGCGATGAGTCGAAAAGTAACTATTTTATGTGGTCTCCAGCATCCAAGAAAATTAAACGAAGCAATGATGAATGCATTTCAAATTATAATGCTGGAGGTTCAATGACAGTGGATAATAGCCAGCCCAAAATGAAAGCATTGAAAGCGTGTGTGATACTGACGAAACCTCGAGTGAACGTGTGTGTGATGAAAAATTAGATCAGATCCCTAATTGTTGGTCTTTAGATAAAAAAAAATGCATTATGTGCAAAACATGACTGGTTATTGATTAAAACCGAGAAACTTGGTTGCAGAATATGTGGAGAAGTTGGCAGACTAGGACCAGACAGAAACAAACAAGGGATGAATATTGCATAGATGTGGGCTACAATTTCTGTGTCATCTTATAGGGATACAAAGCAAAAGGAGATGATCTCTCTGTGAAAGAAAATATTGAAAAATATGGAAAGTTCTGCTCATCAAGCTGCAGCTAAGATTTTACATAAATCCAAAGAAAATACTTTAGGAAACGCTTGCACGAGAGCCTTCAAAGCTAAAAAAGAAGTGACTGCAAATGTGTTCCATACAGTGTACAAAGTTGCTAAAAACAGCCCGACTTTTAATGATTTTCAGTCTGAGATTGAACTTTAAGAACTAAATGGAGTAAACATGGGCCACATTTTATACTCTGGAAATGCTTGCACAAACATTATTAATCATATTGCATCAGAGATGAGAAAGACTGTTCTAAATAAAATAATTGACTCCAGATGCAAAATATTATTAATGATTGATGAAAGTACGATGATAAGCCAACTAACAACTTTGATAATTTACATAAGAACAAAGCTCCCTGAAATGAATGAGCCTACAAATCCTTTTGTGGATATAGTTGAGCTGCATGAAGTGACTGCTGAAGGTACATACAGTACATTGTTAGTGTTTAAATGCCCATGGCTTTTCTGATAATTTTCTCCGAGAAAATCTCATTGCAATTGCAGCAGATGGAGCTGCAGTAAAGAAGGTGTTACAACATTACTGAAAAAGAATTTCTTACAGATTTTAGTCTGGCATTGTGCAAACCATAGACTTGAGCTGTTGGTTGGCAATGTGATAAAAAACATTTCCCACCTCAAGTAAATCACTTAAATTCTTCTTTAGATAAATTGTACTCACTATACCATCAGTCAGCAAAGAATGTACGAGAGCTGAGACAGGATGCTGAACAGCTATTGAAGGTAGGTAGAATTTTAGGCAACAGATGGGTAGCCTTAAGTTTCAGAACTGTATCAGCTGTTCGGAAAAATTTTCAAGCTTTTATTGTTCACTTTACTGTTGATAAAGGTGGTGAAAACAGAAAGAAGTATATATGAGAGCTTGTTGAAGTATGTTCATTCTTGATCTTGGATTGATCTTGATCTTCACCAATAGTCAGAATTAAACTTGAGATGCAACCACAAGATATACTGTATTCAGCAAATCAAAAGATTAAAACCCAACCACTAGTCTTTGAAGAACAGAAAATGAAGAGTGAACCTCATTATAGTGAAGCACTTGAAGCACAAGGGCAATTGAGCTTCAGAGATACTGTTCTACATAGTGGATCAAAAAAGAATTGTCTTAGCCCTTCAGAATTTTATGAATCATTGAAAGGAAGGATGGAGAGTCGGCTTCTACAGGCAATGGATACAGGAATTTCTGAGTGTGTCCAAGTATTAGACAGCTCAACTTGGCCAAATAATCCCAGGATTACATATGGTGAACATGAAATAAAATCCTTATGTAAACATTTTGAACTGCCTCAAAGAGAAATTCTGAGGGGTTTCAGAGATTACTTTATCAACAAGAAAGTGCCAGTGTCTCTATTTCCTCTTGTGAATGTATTGAAGTGTGTTCTAATTTTTACCAGTAAATGTGAATGGGGATTTTTCCAAATGAATCTGATCATCACTCCTACTAGAGCTTCATTACACCTTTCTACAGTGAGCATTTTAATGTTTATTAAATTGGTTGGGCCTCCTCTCCAACTATTTAAACCAGCAGTTATGTGTTTTATGAAAGGTTGACACATTGCAACGGAGCCCAAGAGCAAGGAGAGACAGCATGATGATTGGACCAAAGATGAAGAAATGATGCCACTGTGGCAACTGCTGTGATAAGGTACTTTTAATTCAATATAGTTTAAAGGAAGAATCTGAAAATATATCATTGATGCCCCCTATTGGTTTATTTATGGCTCAGTTGGTTAGATGCTGGCCTACTGATCCTAAGGTCACGGGTTTGAATCCGGCCCAGACCAATGGTTTTTTAAATGTGCTTAAAAACGACAGCTCCATGTCAGTAGATTTACTGGCATGTAAAAGAACTCCTGCAGGATGAAATTCCGGTACATCGGCGACGCTAATATGATTCTGGCAATTGACAGCATCGTTAAACAACAAAATAATTAATTTAATTATTATTATTTAGATAATTGGAGCTGCGGTAACAAGTTGAAGATAGCAGCAAACAGTCAATATTGAAATCTAGCCTATTTATGTCATTACACACAGGGATCTTATCTTCTCGGCTTACTTAGTTTCTAGCGCAACATATAGGCTACTTAGACTTTAAAGTAAACAAGTCCGAGCGTTCCCCTAAACCTTTTTTTAGAAAAATAGCACTGGTCATACTTAAATATTAAATCATCAATGTTAGTCATTTCAAATTCCTGAATGTTAGCCAACAATCTAACATAACTTTAAACTTGTTAAACTCACTGTAACATCAGCTGGTGGAAATTTATTAAAATATTTTATGCCAATATATTTACGTTTCCATGGGGAATTAAAATGAGTCCAATCCCATTCTCAATATGATCCACATTTCCATGTTGAATTCAATCGAGAATGAGATCAATTTGGATACGCAAGACTAAACCATAAATAGTCCAAGATTTTATGTTGGTGACTTGGTGTATTTTGGAAAACTTGTAAAAAATATGTTTTCTGCATATTTTAAGTAAGTTCTTAGGTTAATGAATGTTTTTAGAATAATATATTCTGAGATTACAGAAATAATAAGTGACTTTTTTATTACACCACTTTCACTTTAAAAAAAAAATTATGAGCATGCAGGGTGACATGAGTGTAGTAGAAGTTAGCATCTTTGGCAGGTTCAAATTGATTAGTATCCAAAGGATTCAGTTCCATGCAGTGTTCAGTCTGGAATGAAGACTCAAATTGATTTCAATTCCCCGTGGAAATATAGTGATTGTGGCCACACATCAAAGGAGGCCCAATGTCAGCCACCTCACACCACTATGTTACTAGGTAACATGCAACAATGTGGCTAAGAATGAAGGCCAGTTCCAGACAGAGAAGCTTTGAATGTCATGTAAATATCTTAAATATATTGTATTTAATCAAAATTATTACAATGTTTTATGTCCTTAATTTTAAAGGGGATTAGATCTTTAAAATATATTTATAATGTAAAGAGCTATTTTAGTGAAATTAAAACACAATGAAACATTTCACATGTAAAGGGTAGCTTGGTGTGTAGGGCTTTCCTGAAAATGCTGTGTCTTTGCAAGATGCTAAAGTTAAGTATCATGTTTGGTATCTTCTTTCTTGGAAGTTTGAAAACAGTGTTGCAATAATCACTTAAGCCAACTCACTTTTGGACAGAAATCCACAACATAAAGGCAGAAATGAAACTCCTCAAACACGTAACGGGAAAACAAGAGCTGTCCATATGGGAATAAATCTTCATTTTGAAAAATAGAAACAGTATTCAATTTCGACATCCCCGAGAAAGACATCTTCACCAAGTTCCTTGGACCACCACCAGAGGAGACCTCAGAGGAAACATCACCATCCACAACAGGGAGAACCAGTCAATGTCCAGTTGATTATGAAGGAAAGTCAGCCTCTGAAACGTGTTCTGGTAAATTATAAGTAAGTGTGGTGTAGTGTTATTGACTCACCTTTTTGGTTTAAATTAAATCATGTTTGATGTTTAAGATTTTTTGTTTACGTGTCATGCTGTTTACATTATATGTGCACACATACTTCTTTTGGCTTCAAAACATATATTTTTGGTAAAATATTGAAATCAAATGTTTGAATGGAATGCAATACCATCTCTACCTTAAAGGAAAATTGAAGCTATTAACAGTGAAGCAACGAGATTCTAAAGTAAGAACAAATTAGAAACTAAAACCTTCACTTATCTTAGTACTGTTGCAAGTTCTTTTTGCACAAACTAACTCAAGTTTCGAGTTGTCTCCAACTCATTCTCAAAGCTATACAAACAACATTGGAGACAACTTGAAATTCGAGTTAGTTTGTGCAAAAAGAACTTGCAACATTACTAAGATAAGTAAAGTTTTTAGTTTTTAATTTGTTCTTACTTCTACCTATTATAGATAAGTAGAGGAAGTGCAAAACACGCTGGCAATTCTTGTGCTGGACGCTGTTGCCAAACATAGTAGGTATGTATCAGCAGTAACTCTGTACTTTAGAGTGCAGTACCTGGGCGACCGAGCTTCGCTCGGCGTTTTTGCCTCTGTTTTTGTGAAATCTTATTTTTTGTGGGAGAAGATACTTATTTAGACAAACCTGAAAGGCAAAACATTAACTAAATAAAACTACTTGTCGCAATTGTTAAGAGCAATGTCCGAGATACAAGAGATATAGAAATACATAAAAATATTGCATAAACACCATCATTTCAGCTGTAAAATGTGTACTGCTGAAAGCAGGCCTCCCCCATAGATATCCACCCAGTTTGAGGTTTTCCTCAAGCATTTGTTCCATTATGGAGTTCAGTTCATTGCTGTTGTGACTGACTCCAGGACGTTAACACGTTGGCCAAGGTCCTTCATACTTCCATCGAGTTCTTCCATGGCTTCCTTAACCCCGGCCAGTCGCTCGTTAGTATTCTTCGATTGACCTGTCTTTATATTGGAATTCCCGTCTTCATTTTTCCGTTTCGGAGTTTACGTTTTCAATTTGCCTTCCATTTTTGTTCCCATATTTTCTATTCCGTAGTTTACATTTTTCCAATCTGGTTTTCATATTTGTTTCCTCTGCCGCATTCCGAAATTCATTTCATTTCCCATTATGTCCATCTTGGCTAACATTTGTTTCATCAACTGTTCCATATCGTGCTTTTCATCGCACTCCGGAACACCAATTGTGATTACTTTACTTTTTTAACTATTTCTTTATATTTTATTAAAACACCGGAGCGACACTAAGCAAAAGCAATGTTGAAGAATATCAAATACTACAGAAAGAAAAGGTGGTTGATAAAGCCATGTGAATGTACTACGCATTTATGTTTCAAACATATAGAAAAGTGTATGAATTGTTCGTAATTGTTCGTCGAAGCAGGAGTAGTGAAAGAAATGTGATTGTGTTTTACTAAAGAAAAATGAGTAGAAAAACCGTGTGAATGTTATACGTTGCACTTATATTTCAAGTGTATGGAAAAATGTATGGATTGTTTGCAGAAGAAGGAGTAGTATGTTAGGTAAAAGAAAAGGGAGTAGAGAAAACCATGTGAACGTAATACATTGTGTGGTAAAATGGATTGCATAAAAACCTTCGCCATGAAAAAAATTAAATATGTCACTTTTCATGGCGATCAGTCAACCTGTTTTGGAATTTAATCACTCTTCAACATAAGATATGTATAGGACTTAGTATGTATGAAGTTGATAAACCATAGGGAATAACATGTGAATTGTTACGTAAAACAAAAGTGAGTAGAGAAAGTAGTATGAATGTAATACGTTGTATTTGTTTCAAACATATAGCAAATTGTATGAATTATATGTTGAAGGGCGAAGAGCGAAAGAAGACTGATTGTGTCTCGTAAAGGAAGAATTAGTAGAGGAAATCGTGTGAATGTAATACGCTGCATTTATATTTCAATCCTAGAATATTATATGAATTGTATGTTGAACGGCAAACAGAGGATACATGAATGCGCTACGTAAAAGAAAAGCGAGTAGAAAACCATTTGAAAGTAATATATTGTGTAGTAAAATTGTCACCATAAAAACTCTCAATGAAAAAAATACATATACGTGCCGAATTTTGCGGTGATCGGTTAAGCGGTTTTCAAGATTAACAGTTAGATATATACAAACATTCAAGTTGTATAGATGATATGAATTGTTTGTAGAAGAGTGAGTGGAGAAAGACATGTGAAGGTGTTACCTAAAAGTGAGTAGAGTAAACACTGTGAATGTCACATACAGCATTTCTATATCAAACATGCACAAAATTGTATGACTTATTTCTAGAAGAGTAAGTAGAGAAACAGTTATGAGTGTGTTACCCAAAAGCAAGTAGAGAAAACAGTATGAATGTAATACGTAGCATTTCTATTTCAAACATGCACGAAATTGTATGACTTATTTGTAGAAGAGTGAGTAGAGAGAGATGTTACCTAAGAGTGAGTAGAGAAAACAGTATGAATATAATATGTAGCATTTCTATTTCAAACATACAGAAAATTGCATGATTTCTTTATAGAAGAGTATAGAAAGAGATGTGAACGTGATACCTAATAGTGAAAGGAGAAAATAGTGTGAATGTAATAGCAGTTCTATTTAAAATATACAGAACATGGCATGACTAATTTTAAAAGGGGGGATAAAAGTGTTTTATTGGTGCAAAATCACGTTTTTTATGGAAAATTGTTTATAGAAGGGTGAGTAGAGAATGAGATGTAAATGTGATACCTAAAGGTAAGTAGAAAAACCACTGTGAATGTAATATGCAGCATCTCTATTTCAAACATACAGAAAATTGCATGACTTATTTGTAGAACAGTGAGTAGAGAAAGAGGTGTGAATGTATCATCTAATAGTGAGAGGAGAAAACAGTGTGAATGTAATAGCACTTCTGTTTCAACCATACAGAACATGGTTTGACTTATTTTAAAAGTAGGGATAAAAGTGTTTTTGGTGCAAAATCACGTTTTTTATGGAAACTTATTTATAGAAGGGTGAGTAGAGAAGGAGACGTAAAGGTGATACCTAAAAGTAAGTACAGAAACCACTGTGAATGTAATATGCATCATCTCTATTTCAAACATACAGAACGTGGTTTGACTTATTTTAAAAGTGGGGATGAAAGTGTTTTTGGTGCAAAATCACGTTTTCTATGGAAAATTGTTTATAGAAGACTGAGTAGAGAAAGAGATGTGAATGTGCCACCTAAAAGTGAGTAGAGAAACCGCTGTGAAAGTAATATGCAACATCTCTATTTCAAACATACAGAAAATTGCATGACTTCTTTGTAGAAGAGTGAGTAAAGAATGTGTTACCTAATAGTGAGAGGAAAAATAGTGTGAATGTAATAGCAGTTCTATTTCAAATATACAGAACATGGCATGACTAATTTTAAAAGGGGGGATAAAAGTGTTTTATTGGTGCAAAATCACGTTTTCTATGGAAAATTGTTTATAGAAGACTGAGTAGAGAAAGAGATGTGAATGTGCCACCTAAAAGTGAGTAGAGAAACCGCTGTGAAAGTAATATGCAACATCTCTATTTCAAACATACAGAAAATTGCATGACTTATTTGTAGAAGAGTGAGTAAAGAATGTGTTACCTAATAGTGAGAGGAGAAAACAGTGTGAATGTAATAGCATTTCTATTTAAAACATACAGAACATGGTATGACTAATTTTAAAAGTGGGGATAAAAGTGTTTTTGGTGCAAAATCACGTTTTTTATGGAAACTTATTTATAGAAGGGTGAGTAGAGAAGGAGACGTAAATGTAATACCTAAAAGTAAGTAACTACAGAAACCACTGTGAATGTAATATGCAGCATCTCTATTTCAAACATACAGAACATGGTTTGACTTATTTTAAAAGTGGGGATGAAAGTGTTTTTGGTGCAAAATCACGTTTTTATGGAAAATTGTTTATAGAAGACTGAGTAGAGAAAGAGATGCGAATGTGCCACCTAAAAGTGAGTAGAGAAACCGCTGTGAAAGTAATATGCAACATCTCTATTTCAACATACAGAAAATTGCATGACTTATTTGTAGAAGAGTGAGTAGAGAAAGAGATGTGAATGTATCACCTAATAGTGAGAGGAGAAAACAGCGTGAATGTAATAGTACTTCTGTTTCAAACATACAGAACATGGTATGACTTATTTTAAAAGTGGGGATAAAATGTTTTTGGTGCAAAATCATGTTTTTTTATGGAAAATTGTTTTTAGAAGACTGAGTAGAGAAAGCATGCAAAGTTAATATTTAAATTCATTGTAAACTTCATGATATGTTTCCTCCTTTTTTTCCTCAATGTTTAGTCGCAATATGACTTTTATGTTGAAGCGACTTCAAATAATAAATAAATTAAAAAAAAAAAAAAAAAAGAGATGTGAATGTGTTACCCAAAAGTGAGTAGAGAAAACACTGAATGTAATATGGATGTATACAAAAATTTAACCAAATCTTTAGAGTCGTTTCTGAAATACGGGGAATATATATACAAGAATTGCACTGTAGAAGCGGGAATAAAAAAATGTTATTTTTTATGTAAAATCGCGTTTTTTCGGGAATTACACCTATACAGATGAACTTAAAAGGCAAAACTCTATCTGAATACAAAATTTGATCAAAATCGTTACAGCCGTTTTCAAGTTGCATGGAATAAATATGTGTATATATATACAAGAATTGCTCGTTTAAATATATAAGATTTTACATACCATCCAGTGTTTCTTTAATTAAACAACTCATTAAATATCTTTAAAACATTAAAATATGACTTGCTGTTGCTAACTCATAGAACGTCTTTTTCAAAAGTGTCCAAACCAGTATAACCCGCTTTCCAACTTTGTGGATTTTTCTTGAAGACTGAAATAGTTCAGATTAAGGTGCTTCACTACAAATTCATGACACTGTTGAAGCTGTATAATCTTCGTGTCCTGGTTATGAGATCGCCATTTGAAGCTGAAGTCGTTGATGATGTGTTGCCCTTCGATGTAGCTCGCCTCGGCTAGTTCTGCATCAGATCTCTTTATCTCGGGTTTGCGTGAGTGTAAAGGACAACCCAAGAACAACTTTGCACATCAATTTATTTTATATAAAATATTTTCGGGAGATATGCCGATTCTATATGTGTATCTGTAGAAGCATCGCAATCACATCTGCGCAGCATGAACTGCACGAACTCCCGTACTGCTCTCTGGTTGAGTACTGACTAGACGCTTCTCTCTTACCCACGCCAAGAAGACCGTTCGCTTCCAATTTGAATGTCATGACGTCATCCAAGAAAGCCTCGTATCCAAAATGTTATTTCCTTTTCCCGCAATTTAGAAATGTCCCTTTCTATTATAACATGTTCTTTTATGAATTTTGAATATATAATTACCTTTTTAGGATTAAATGATGTTTACTTTATATTTTATTAAATATATCGCGCGACTTTTAAGGTTTGTAGAACTGACTTTCGAACGTTTATTTTAAACTATGTGGTATGACGTCATGACTCGTTAATTTCAAACCAATAATGCGTTTATACTACAAATTTAACGACTATCATTTACTCATATCTTGCTCACCTTACAACACTTGCTACTCTATTATCTATTTATGTTATTACTCAATATTTATCGCAAATCTCAGATCCGGCAATTAAATTAAAACGTATCTTTTTCAAAAGCCCATTCGATCGGAAATCTAAATTTCGGTATCAAATGCCCCCATTTATATTATTTTATTATTTCATAATAAAATAATGTAAATGTCTTGCCCGAAAGAAAAATTAAAAATTACTCCTGTATTTTGAATAATCGGCAACACTCCCATTATATACAATTTTCAATTACACTGTTTTTGAAATTGGTTATTAACACATTTTCTCATTAATCTTTTTAACATGACAAACAATTGTACACTTGACTAAACATTAATCCTTAAATACTAATTACAATATGTTATGGTTTCTTCTGAGAAGCTTTTATATAAAGGTTAAATTTCAAGAGTCTTTCTTTATACTTCCTTCTTTTAGTTCATGTTTGCTCACTTCGCTCTCACTATCACTTGCACTGTGATTTTTCACTTTTGTTATTGTAACACATATCTGTACTATATCCTTTAAGCACTAAAATGCACATATATTTATATAAATCCATTGCACTCTTTAGACAAGTTCTTTCTTTGTCTTTCTGTGATAACTATCTATACATCTAAATATTTTAACAAATGTTTTACAAAGTAAATATTCTGTTTTCTCTCTATGCAGAGATGAACATTTTAACCATCTTTCTGAAGCTGTTTTTGTGAGCTCTATACAATATATTTTTAAGCTCTTTGTAGTATATAGCAATTCACATTCTGCATTTTTCATGAATATGTAAGTACCTGACCAATGTATGGTTTTCAAGTAAGCTAACATTTACATTTTATCTCAAGGCTGATTAGGCGCCAATATACAAATGACACTTCCAATTTTTCTTTTACATTAAATCAAGGTTCCAAGGCACCACACGGTTTCTTGTATGGTCGAAGGAGTTGTTTATGCCATCTTCCCAGACATTTTTCATTTTTAACATCTTTTAATTCATAGGTATGATAACCAAATTTTGATATAATTTCTGCAGGACCTTTATATAACAATTCCATCCTTTTGTTCCTACCTCTCAAGGCACTTGATAACTTATGGTCTTTAACTAGTACCCAATCTCCTATCTTAGGTTCCCATTTATGTTTTCTACTCTTTTTCTTTAATTTTCGCTTCTCTGCCTTTTTCTTGATTCGTTCAAAAGCAATTTTCGCTCTTTCTTCTTCACTTAACTGAATGTCATTAATTTTCAATGTTTTTGGTACCCCGATCAATATTGGTTCTGGTTCAATTCCTAACATTAATTTTATTGGTGCAAACCCAGTAGTTACATTAATGGTGTGATTGATAATCTTTTCTATCAATGGACAATATTTCACCCAATCCTTGTGATTATGATGTGTAAGTACACGTAAATAAATTCCTATATCTCGGAGGACACGTTCTGTTGGATTCCCTGATGGAAAGTATGAGGAACAATGATATAATTTTATCTCATGATTTTCTAGGGTTTCTTTAAAGATTTTGCTCCGATGAACTGTAGCATTATCTGTTAAGATTGCCTGAATCTTGCCATATTTAGGCACATAATCTTTTATTATCTTTCCTACACATGTTTTGCTGCTGATATTCCTAACAGGATAAATTTTAATAAATTTACTAAAAACATCATGAAGAACAAACATATATCTACATCCAAATTGTCCTACTGGTAGCTCCCCATGTGCATCAGCAGTAACTAGTACATTTTTCCCTTCTCTTATGATTGTCTGAGGTTCTATATCAAATTTGATATTAAATGGTTTGGCCCTTTGACATAAATCACAGCTTGAACATATTTTTCTCACTTTCTTTGCCAAATGTTTTATATAAAAATGGTCACTAATTACCATGATTAGCTTTTCACTACCTGTATGAGCTAGTGTTTTGTGATAAGCAAGTATAAGTTTCTCTTGTAAAGCTTTTGGTACCATTACTTTCCATTTAGGTTCAATTCTTCCATGAAATTTATAGATTTTTCCCTCATAAATACCTATATTATCTTTTAGATTTTCTGTGATTGGTTGTGCCTTTTCTTTCAATTTCCTAAGTTCATCGTCCTCTGTCTGTAATTGTTCCAAATTTCGAAATTCTTTAGCTAATTGAGTCCCTTCTAAGGTTTTCAAATATAGTATGGTTACATCATGTTTGTTGTCACTAATTGTATCTGGTATTGTATAATTGGTTTTCATCCTTGATAACAAATCACTAAAAATATTTTGACTTCCTGCTATGTGTCTGATTTCTATGTTATGGGAGGTGATCTCATGTATATATCTAGAAATACGTGTGCTTGTGAGTTTGCAAGAGTTCATAAATGCCAAACTAACATGATCTGTGTAAACTATTACTGGGTTGTTATATACATATTGCTTAAATTTTACAAGTGCAAAGTAAATAGCTGCTATTTCTTTTTCTGTAGTGCAAGCCTGTGATTCAGTCCTTGAAAGCCCCCTTGAAGCTACAGCGATGAGGTGATCTTTTCCTTCCTCATCTTTTTGTAATATGACACTACCATAACCTAGTCCTGAAGCATCTGTATAAATTATGTAGGGGAGATCTTCCCTAGGTTTTTCCAATAAAATTGACGCTGCAAACAATGTTTTTACCTTTTCGAAAGATTCTTGTTCTACTGATGACCATTGCCATTTTACATCTTTTTTCAAAAGTTGTCTTAATGGGGCTACTACGGTTGCATATTCCAGGATAAATCTTGACTGATAATTTAGAATACCAAGAAATCTTCTCAATTGTTTTATATTTTTAGGAGCTGGTATTTTATTTATGCTTTCAATTCTGTCGGGATTAGGCCTGATTCCCTCATTTGAAATAACATAACCTAAAAATTCTGTCTGTTTCACAAAGAATGCAGTTTTACTTGGCTTTATTGTCATGTTTGCTTTCTTTAACTGACTAAGCACATAATTGATATGATTTAAATGATCCTCTATATTTTCTGAAAAAATTACAAAATCATCCACATACTGAGCTACAAATTTCTTTATGGTTTCTCCAAAAATTTCATACAAAGCTCTTAATAGTGCACTACCACTGGTATTCATACCAAAGGCGCAAACTCGAAACTGATATAATATTCCTGAATGTAAAAACGCTGTATATTTTCTTAAATCTTCTCTAAGTGGGATCTGCCAAAAAGATGCTGTAAGATCTAGAGTAGAAAAAATTTTGCCCTTCTGCAATTTGTTCAATATTACCTCTACACTTTCTGGTCTAAATCTATCAGGTTTACAATGTTGATTTAGTTTTCTCGCGTCTAATGTCACCCTAATCTTTCCATTGGCCTTATTTACAATACATAGTGGATTCACAAATTCTGAATTCGAAATCTCAATAACCTCATCTTCTAACATTGACTTTATAACTGCATCTACCTCTTCTCTTATTGTACTAGGGATAGCTCTCGCTTTATGTGTAAAAGGTTTGATGGGTATCATCTCAAACGAATGAGTATAGATATTACATTTACCAGGTTTCTCAGAGAATACTTCTTTATTTCGGATTAATATTTCAAACAATTTATCCCTCTGTTATTCATTTAGTTGATCAGCCTGAGTTACTTTTTCCCTCAACAATTCTTCTAAGTCTTCACTACTCTCCCTATCATAGTACCTAGTTGCATCAGAAACCCTCAAATTGTCTATGAAATCATTTTTATCCCATTCTACATTTTCTTTATTATCGACTCTGTACTCTTTGACATTTACTTCAGTTAATTCCATAGCTCCTACTTTAACATATTCTACAAAGAATGTATCCCCTTGGATTTCTTCTTCCTCTTTTTCTCTTACAATAGTTTCTGAACTACTATCTTCCACAAAAGGCACTATAATGGTCTCATCTTCAACTTTCATTTCTAGAATCATGTTTTTAAAATTCACCACAGCTTCCCAGGCATAAAGACAATCACAACCTATTATAATATCTGTCACAAGTCTTCCTACAATCAGAAATAAAATTCCTAGTATTCTCCCATTTATTTCAATATTTATCATTGCTTGAAATTTTACTCTTTCTTTTCGTTTTCCCACAGCTAGCGAGCAATATATCCCATTAACTGGTAAAGACATTACTTTAAAGCCACTACTTTGTAAATTATCATAAAAATTTTGTGAGCATACTGTGCTATTTGATCCCGTATCTATAATTGCATTGTATTGTTTTCCATTTACTCCAATTTTGATTTTAGGTGGATCTCCTATTGTTTCGTTTTCGTCAATTCTATTTTTCCATTCTCTTTTCTTTTGTATCATCATTTGCCTTCCAGGACTATTTATTTCCGAGTACTTATCACAATCATTACTAGGATACCCAGTTCTCACTGAAGGCGCGTTTGACCGGGTCTGGCGTTTCCCTGATTTTTAGGTATTGCTCCTGTACTATTTCCCGAATTGTTACTTCTGTTTTCCTGCATTAAATCGGGGTTACTTCCTACCATGTTTTTGACCGTGTTAATGGCCTCAACCATTTCCGCATTTTCAGGGGAATTTCGTCCACTAGAATACCTTTCTCCCTGTCTTGGTGACCTCGGTCTAAACTCATTATCTCCGTTTGTCCAATACCCATCATTTGAATTTCTACTATGTCCAAAATAACGTCCCCGTCTACCTCGATCAAATCTATTTGTATTCATATAATTCACCCTTATATTTCTTCCCCTTAGATTACCATTTCTATTTTGGTGATGCCCTTCCTGGTTATATCTACCTTGATTTTCCCACCGGAATGATTCCATCCTTGGTACTGGTCCTTTATATCTTTCCCTAACCTCACTTCTATTCTGATAATACTGTGCCCCTTGCCCGAAAGAATTGACAGTTTCTTTTCCTTCATATGTATTTCCAAATGCGTGTTTTGGCTTATTGACTTCTAAGGCTGATAATAATTCTATCATAGCTGCAATGCTATCGGGTCGGGCTATGATTAGGTAATGTTGAAGTGTTTCCGGAAAATGTGGAGTAACTATATTTATTAGATCTTTTTCATCCAAGGGAGGGTCCAACATCTTCGATTTTCTCGCTATTCTCATAAAATAGTTTACCATGGATTCCTCCGATCTAGGATTAAATTTTCCATTGCTTAATTCAACTCTTATATTAGCCTGCCTACTAGCTCCCCAATATCTGGTTAAAAAGATGTTCCTAAAGGTCCTGTAGTCATTATTGTTACCCATAGAAAGGCCTAGCCAATTAGCAGCATTACCCTTTAGGCATTTTCTTACTATCACCATCTTGTACTCCTCTGGTATACGTTTCACCGTGAAGTATTCTTGTAACCCTTCTAAAAAGGCTTTAGGATCATCTGAATCTTCATTTTCAAAAACTGGAGGTGTCATTTCATTTAAGACATGGTTAGGCCAATGTAAATTTGAATTGTCACCTATCCCTGAGCTATTTCCGAGATCAGAATGGGAATTACTGTTACCCCTATTTTGCATCGAAATGTCAGCTGATACACCTGGTATCGCCTCGTTTCTTGCAACTTCATTACTAAGATTGTTGTGATTACATGCATTTTCATTTAATTTCAAATTTTCTAAGGCCTCTTTTACCTGAGTAATTTCTGTCACTACTCCTTTTATTTGGTCTGTAACATCCTCCAAATTTCTAGCCTGCCTTTCACTTTCTACATCAGATCTTTCCATTCTAACTTTACACCCCTGTAACTCTTCTCTAATTTCTTCCCTGTCTTTATCTAACCTTTGTACTACCTCTTCCCTTTGTTTGTCTAAACTATATGTTACTCTTTCCCTTTCTTTATCTAATTTTTCACTCACTTGTTGACCTAATTTCTTTTCAGAATTCTTTACTTCTTGCCTTATTGTCTCTAATTCTCCCTTAACCTGTTCTCTATTTTTTTTTACTTCACTACTGACTTTATTAATTTCCTCCCTAACTTCTTCCCTAAAGGTTTCTAAAGCTCTCTTCTGATTTTCCAATTGCATTCCCAATTCCTGTTGTCCCTTCTCTAATTTCTGTCCTAACTCTGTTCTTAATTCTTTACTAGTTTCATCTATCTTTTGACTTAACTCTGTACTCATCTTTTTCACTGTTCTTAATTCTTTACTAGTTTCATCTATTATCTTTTGACTTAACTCTGTTCTTAATTCTTTACTATTTTCATCTATCTTTTGACTTAACTCTGTACTCATCTTTTTCATTATCGTTTGAAACATATTCTCTATTTCTGACATAAATGCTGGCCTTTCTGAATTACTACTAAACATTTCTGAACTACCTCTAGGTGTTTCTCTAACGTTCTGATCTTCTAATTCTTGGCATATTCTGCTACCAATTACATTCTGATTAAATTCTTCCATCCTACTAACACTTTCCTGAATTTCCGGACTATTGAAACCTCTAAACTCACTATCACTGTCTTCCATTTCTAAGCTATTTACATGTGTTTTTCTACTCACCAAAATTTTCAGTATTTTCACTATTTCACTTTAACTGCACTTAAACTTGTTCACTACACGTTTCACAGATGTTGACGCGCTGGGCACCTTCTTGTCTGCTGGTTCGATGCTGGCTCGGTCGTCTTGGGGTTTGGTCCATTCTTTCGAAGCCACACGTTGGGAAGCCAATTTGAAGCTGTATAATCTTCGTGTCCTGGTTATGAGATCGCCATTTGAAGCTGAAGTCGTTGATGATGTGTTGCCCTTCGATGTAGCTCGCCTCGGCTAGTTCTGCATCAGATCTCTTTATCTCGGGTTTGCGTGAGTGTAAAGGACAACCCAAGAACAACTTTGCACATCAATTTATTTTATATAAAATATTTTCGGGAGATATGCCGATTCTATATGTGTATCTGTAGAAGCATCGCAATCACATCTGCGCAGCATGAACTGCACGAACTCCCGTACTGCTCTCTGGTTGAGTACTGACTAGACGCTTCTCTCTTACCCACGCCAAGAAGACCGTTCGCTTCCAATTTGAATGTCATGACGTCATCCAAGAAAGCCTCGTATCCAAAATGTTATTTCCTTTTCCCGCAATTTAGAAATGTCCCTTTCTATTATAACATGTTCTTTTATGAATTTTGAATATATAATTACCTTTTTAGGATTAAATGATGTTTACTTTATATTTTATTAAATATATCGCGCGACTTTTAAGGTTTGTAGAACTGACTTTCGAACGTTTATTTTAAACTATGTGGTATGACGTCATGACTCGTTAATTTCAAACCAATAATGCGTTTATACTACAAATTTAACGACTATCATTTACTCATATCTTGCTCACCTTACAACACTTGCTACTCTATTATCTATTTATGTTATTACTCAATATTTATCGCAAATCTCAGATCCGGCAATTAAATTAAAACGTATCTTTTTCAAAAGCCCATTCGATCGGAAATCTAAATTTCGGTATCACTGTGTATGCTACTACATACATCACAAACTTCACAGTCAATTCCTGGGTTTTTGAAAAATCTAGATGCCCTATTTTCTGAATTGGACAGCTTTTTTAAAACATTGTATTTATTAAATACAATTTTTCTGCCCTGTGAATGAATCAATTTTTTCCAGCTTCAATGGACATGTTCACAGTCGTATCACAAACACAAGGGAAAAGAGAAATGTATAATTTATGAAATTAACCTTTGTAACAGTGAATGCAGGTTCTAATACATGGATACTTTATAGTCGATCTTTGGAACATGTTTGCTTCACTTATACTGTAAATTAACAGAACATGTTTTGGAAGCTTTTGCTTCCATCATTGGCTACAACTTGACTTTATGAATGTTATAGTTTGAATTTGGAACATGAAGCAAAAGTTGTGAAACATGTTCTGTTAATTTACAGTATAAGTGAAGTAAAAGTGTTAAAAAAATTTTATTTTTCTCTACCTGTTTACCCTCCCACAAACACAAACACAAGCCTGTAATCTGAGAAACTACACTGTAACTAGAAATATGTAACTGAAAGTTAAGCTTACCATGTAAGCAATAAACCTTCAAATCTTCCAAACAAGATGAATGTCAGGTAACTTAAAGCTCTATGGTTCTCGGGCTCATTTGAGCATTATTTCACCCATTTCATTCATTCACAGTCTGATATGACACTACGCTGGAGGGCGCTAATAATAATAATTTTAAAAAAATTATAAGTGAGAAGGTTTTGACTTCACAACTGGTCTGCCGGCTGCTTGTGATCAAATGAAATATAAAGTTCAATACACAGTCAGCCCTTTCGTAACTGCGACAGAGAATGTGGTAGGTTGTGTATGTACACTAATTAAAAATTATCTATACTGTTAATACTGCATAGTGAATTATAGAAATTACTAAACAAGTTAAATGATAAAAAATAAAAACAATTAAAATTAAAAGTGCTGTCGAGTTATTGGAGTGATACAGTATTAATAATAGCCTGTTCACTTTGATAATAAAATAACACATCATTTTAAAAATGAACTGAATATTGACCCATTCCCTTGCAAACTACGTAGTGCACATTTTCATAGCATAGTTTATATATTTGAGAACAAGAAATGGTGGTATTTTTCAGGCTTATCTGTGTTGAATAAATGTTGAATGACAATAACCATGTGAAAATAAAAATGTGGGTAATGTTTTTCACACTTGTCTATGTTGAATGAATGTTGAGTGACAATAACTATGTGAAATTAAAAAATGCATAACTCATGATCTAAGTTTCATAGAGAAGGATTTTTGTACAGCCATGATTAAAAAATATATTTGTGTCTAATTATGAGATTGGCATCTATCATTTTCAAGTGTTTATCTGAGCGTAGTTAAAGAAGATAATGATCTCAGTTCAGGCACGTTAGTGCATACCTATATTTGGGAATATTGATGGAGGGGCAAGTGTATGATTTGCTGGAACCCTTGGTACAGTCTGCCTTCATATGCCTTTTAACTCCAGCACTTCCCTTAGTGGTGAAAAGCTCACAATGTTTCTGTTATTTTGTGTCCTCTTATCTAAAATGAGTGAACAGCTAGGGCTTCAAAAATTCTGCATTGCCCAGGAAACATTCCCTATATTGCATTTACAAAACCTCTAAGGCTTACCTGAAACTTGTGTGCTTCTTCCTAGTAAAATTTGCATCATTTCACATTTTGAAGAGCCATCTTCATAGTCAAAACACTCTCCTCTCCTGGATAGAAACATTTTTACAATGAATGGTATATGAAAACTCAGGTATAAAATCAATAAAGCAACAGGACTTTAATAAAATTTATTCCATTACTATACTCCTTAGAAATAGGAATAAAAACAATTGTTAACTGCAATGTTCTGAATATCTATATATTATTTTTACAGAGGCTATATATGCATATATGGTCAACATTTACAGTAAACATTATCAAATATTCTCCCTATAATAAACAACCTTGAACACATTCATATATAACAGTTTCACAAAAATGTTAACAGTACTTTAATCTACAACACAATGACCCCAACAAAAGACACCACCTTTTGAATGCTTGAAAACACTGATGAGTAACAGCAAAAGTATGTATAGCATAGCTACAGAATTATGGCATGTTAAAGCCACAAGCATTTACAGAAAGAAGGTTTTAATTTAATGAAAATTGATCACAAAATATTTAAGAGTACCACTGCAAATTTCTGATTCAAGAATAATGTTTATGATAATTAACAATTTTACTTCATGACAACAGTCTTTTTTACAGAAATTGTTAAGAGAAAGTGCTCTTAAGGCAATTTGTTTTGCATAACAGGTTTATGATATCTAAAGCTTATTTCATAGGATTGTCTAGTTGTTTCAAGTAATACAAAAGAAATGTTATGGTCTGTTTTTAATCCACCCAGTTACTGACATTTCCAAACCAAAGTCTATTTGTTGTGTATACAACTCTAGTTTGACAAAATACTTAAGAACACATTAAACCATCTATTTTGGCAATTTTCTTTTACTTGTTAATAACATCATGTCCTTAGCCTACTGTCTGAAACATATCCAGGAAGTGTTAGATTTTGAACAGTTTATGGGAACTCTCAAACCCCTGAAAATATTTTCTTGCATGGGATGCAAGATCAGACATGGACAATGCTTCACACACAATGATTTATATGCTTTTTCATTTGGTGCATGAAATGGAATAACAGGCATAGGAAATATTCCAGGCTTTTGTATCTTCTCGCTGGACTTGGACTACAAACCTACCCTTCATGATGTCACCCACACATATGAGTATTCTGAGTAGGATTTTTTGTGAAGACATTTCATGTCAAATCAAATACTGCATCTTGGGTAACCTGACACAGTTGATACAGGTTCATTAAGGCTGCTTTCAATTTACTGGTAACATTACCTGAGATATTTACAAAGGGAAAGAATTACTGGTTGGATCCGGGAAGGGGGATAAAGACCTGGATGAAGAAAATAATGTACTGTAGAATGTAATAATAACAGTAAAGATGATAAACAAAGGATGTAAATGACTTCTTATTTATGGGCATTCTTTAACTGCTGCGGTTTTCAGCATCCCATTCTATGTTGGGCATGAAAGACCACTTGATTTAAATCAGAGGCCTCTTTATCAGACCTGAGATACCTTTAAGTGCTGTAAATATACAACATGAAACTGCCAGCTTTACGTCCCTCCCAAAGGAACCCATGCTAAGGATTTTTACACCCAAAAAAATCCATTGCCCTCCGGTAGATTTGAACTTGTGACCTCAGGACCAGAGACTAGCATATTACCCCTAGATCACAAAGGATGACCAGTGATATGTGGCATAAGGGGGCGGATGTGCTTTAAGGAGAGAACTGCTTCTTCCCTGGCATGTAACCTGTCTGTGAGGATGGGCTGGCTGGGGATGTTTAATTTGGAAATGTTAGGAACCTTGTTGTGCTTTGCCCTGTCAACAGATCTGGTCACACCTTTCACACTCTCTTGCCTCGACCCTTCCTCCCCAAGGTGCAATAGATTAGTAGTGTTGTCCACATGAAAAGCTCCTCAGCTTCTAATTTCAGTCCCTATCAAAGGTGTCCAGAAAACCTATTATGCAATGAAACGCAGTATATTGTACAGCTTATGTAACATGGGTTTTCTAAAGTTTATTTTAGTTTCAATAAAAAACACTATAATCCCATTGGGATACTGCTATCTGTAAATCCCTTACTTTAATTTCTAGAGTACTGAATACTGTAACGATAAGATTAATTCTTATCACAATTTGACTACAATTAGCAGTGGGGACCCAAGCTCCAACATTGCAAACTAAGATATTCATCTGTTGTAAACTTTCTCCCTATAAAAGCTATGCAATAGCTATATTTAAAACTGCTGTTAGATGGTAACACATTGGAGCTATTGCCTGGATCTTTTATGCCAAACTAGAATAGACTTGTCCAGAATAGTGAAGTGATGTCACTATTTCTGTTTTGGAGCTTGGATCAGTTGATAATCCCAGTCCAGTTATATATAAATCTTTTGTGATAAACTTCACTTATCTGTATAATTATAAATTCCTGTAGATATATGAGGGCCAGTCAAATTTAAACAGGAATTTATTTTGCATAAGGAGTTTCATTGTGACTGCCATGTGACCTTGACAAAATCATTGGTTGGTATGATACTTGTCCACTATTATCTTTGTAAATCATTTTGTACTACCACCACATTGCATATTTTAATGATTCCATAAACATTTTCAAAAAATGTAAAATTAATTTATTTTTTGTTTGCTTAATATTACATTACTGCTTTGATTGGATTAGTATTAAAGAAAAGTTACACATCTCTAATCCTGATGACATTTGTATTTATGGAACTGTTATATATCCTCTACATTCTTCTTTTCTGAATTTATAAACCCATTATTCTTACTCCAATGGCCACTCTGATAGTTGGTTTTGCTAGCTTTAGACTGAATTTCAGAGAAATTTTTGCACTATGATTTTCTATGACTAAAAACAGTTTAGAGCAGATAGAATGCCTTAAAGTGGTTAAAGGCATTAGGGATCTCCATCCTTTACAATTCATTATTTACTAATGGTTTCCTGATTTTAGAAGAAGACATGTAGATGAGTATATACGAAGGTCTGTGGCTGCAGCAGTATGTTCTGAAAGCAATGTATTGCAGGAAGACAATCACTGTGCATGTTATCAGATTCAAGAAGCCCAGAGTATTGTATCAGCAGCAGTGCAAACAGCTTTTAAAGAAAAATTTTACATTCAGGAAGTTCTGCAATCAATGGATCCCCCCATCATCTCATGCATGAGTACAACAAAGCACATATGGACTGGCAACAGAAAATTTGAAAAGTGAGATTTACAGGAAATACCTACATTAAGGCAATGCACCTGTGAAATAGAATGAAGGTGTGGAAAAATACAAAAATTAAAATATTTGCTTCTTACTGCATTTACATTCCATATTTTCATTTGGTGCCTTTGATTTACTAATATGGGCAATATTTATCACTCCTTGAAACATTCCTGAGCACAGTACTGTAATGTGCATTCCAATTTGAAATGTTTTTCTTAAAACTTTTCTTTAGTATTTTTCATTACTTAAAATGCTCCCCTCAAACTGTTGGACTGAATAGTTTCCAATTTTCAACAAAGCTTCATGAATAAGATACTTATGTCATTTTTGAAATTGTACAGTTATATTATTTTGTATTAAATATTTCCATAGCCTGATGTTCTGTGATGAATGTTCAGCGAGTACAGATTTAATTTTTTTTCTATTCTTGTTTGATGCATTTTCTCAAAGTATTCAAAATGCAGAACAAACCTTTTAAGAAATGTTGAACATCCTACACTAAATATGTGGTAGAACATTAGTTAAAATATTCACGTGGATATGCACAAAACTTTGCAACTTAAATATTTTCTTTCTCTGCCTCTCCAAAGTCTTTTTCAGGAGTTCTGAACACACCTGGATAAAACAGTCATGTGGCTGTGAAACCCACATAGGTTTTCAATGTTATGTACTCATGTAGAAATGCGACAAGATCAAACACAAATATTCTGGGATGTGGCTCCACTCATAGATGGAGATAACTGAACACTATGTTCAAAATCGATTTGGATATGAGGGAAAAGCCTTTTCATGGTGAAAACACTTTTATATAGACTTTAAAATATAATCAGAACCTGAAATTTTCAAACATGAACATCAAAGATTTGCTTAACAATAGTGACCAACATAATTATACTTGACAGAATGTCATCAACAATACATCTTTAAAAAAATGTTGCAACATCTAACAGAGACATTTTACATAAACATTAACATGCACTTCCTTATTAACAGCTACGTAAATTCACATCAAGTATTTTAATCTTTTGATTGTGTAAGCAACATATTTATAAACTCTGGTTCCTTTTTTCATTGGTAATTTTAAACAAAATTCAACAAGCCATGCTGTAACAATTTTACTCTTATATTTAACATTCAGTTTTACTTCACAATTAAAAATGAATTCAATTTTTCAACACATCTAACCATTGATAGAAATCTGAATGCTACAAATGAAATCTCGTTATAACATTTCACTTTATAACTGTAGCAACTCCTTTTTAATCTAAAATTGTGGTACTGTTCGCATATTAAAATAATTTCTGAGCTAAATTTGATATCACATTTACAGACATTTAACAAATGGCTGATTCCATTTACAAAGAAAAGGAGAAAGCAAATTAATTATTTAGTTTACTGCTGCCACTATAAAATATTCTAAAAGTTTGAAGATAACATCGATCTATCATCTGCAGCCCTGAAGTTCTGAAGATGAAGTTCTGGAACATTTTCACCTCCCCTCCGCGCTTCACTCTGTTTACAAGAGAACCCAACTTGCATTACAAAAAAGAGAAGATGATAATGTATGAGGGACAGACACAGGTGAACAGCACAAAAATAAAGAAGAAAATAAGTACACCCTTGTCAAGTAAGTAATAAATATGGGTAAATGGTTACAGGAGTAAAAAGAACTGGAAAAATCACAAAAGAAAGAAAAAGAGATAATTTTAAAACAAGGAAGGTTGCCCCTTAACTTAGGAACTTGGGCAATCCATTTGCTGCAATAATTTTAGCACAGATGTGCTTTCTTTTGATAATGTAAATATTGGAAAATTTGTTGGAATAATTGCAGGTGTTGATGACAAATAGGTTGTCTACTTAGTAGTGGTAGTACAGCTGCTTACTAAGTGGGAGGCCTGGGTTTGATTCCCAGTACTGGAGGGGGGATTTTCTTTTGCTGGAAGACCTGGCTGGTGTACTCAGCCTCGTGAGGTTCCTAGAGGGCCAACTGAAGGAAAAGTAGCAGCTCCCGGTTGTGAAGACCACATTTACTGGCCAGGAGGAACTCGAGGCACTATGTCCCACCCTTCAGTGCTGCATACCACTCGTGAGGCCCGTTGTGGGGATGTGTGGTCAGGCAAATAGGTCTTGGCCCTGCATCAGACTGTTGCACTACAGACTTTAGTTTAGTTTTAATTGATGACAAATGGCATTAAAGGTCTGGGTCTTTGGTAAGGGGAAAGTGAGAAAGTTGCATTAGACTTGACAAAGTCAATGATGCTGCTGAGACGCAAACCCTGGATCTTCAACTATCTGTGCTAATGCTCTACCACTTCAGCTTCCATGATCAGATATTTGTATGCATGTTAAATTCTCTCATCTAATTCATTTTAGCCTCAATTTCTTTGCTTGTTTGTTTGCTTTTAACAGTGATTGAACATCTGTTATAGAGCAGGAGTGTCCAACCTTTTTTGGAAAAGGGCCACTGTCATTAAGGTGAACTGGTTTGCGGGCCACAAGATTTGATTTTTTACTATATTAAATAGGGCCAAGATTCCAAGGCAAACCAATTAATTTAAAAAGTTGCTAATATGTTAAATGTTATTTTTACTAAAATATTAATTATATATTAGTTATTTTAAGTGATAATCATGGCTCCTAAGTAAAGCGGCAAGCAAAGAAAACTTTCAGACCAGGGAGGTCATTTCAAAGAAAGATATTTCCAACCAGCATTGAATTTTTGGGTGGAATACATACTTTTTGATCTACTTATAAAAAATCACACCATTGATTACGCATATTCTTCTAACCTCTTGCTAACCTACAATGTCAGTGAATGACTGCAAACTAACTTGAAATTTCTACAAAATATGATAAAACATCTGGCTCACACTGCCTTTGGAAGTAGTAATGTTACTGCACTGTCAACAATGCACGCAGACTTCAAAGAGAATGCAAGCTATTGGAATTCACCATTATGGTGCTCTCTGGTAATATTATGCACTTCAGCCAAGTTCATGTTAATGAAAATGAATTAAGAATGTTTTTAGTAATGCATGTGACATTTCTGAACTTCAAAGCTTATTCAAAGCAATCTCTGTCCCATTCTGACTGTAACAGTTTTGGAGGTAGTATTCCAGAAAGGATAGAACTTTCAAGGTATTTCCCAAAACCATCAATCGTACTGTGTTGACAGTAACAAGGACGGTGTAAAATGTCAGGAGTTTATTAATGTTAAGTGTTGAATTTCAAGGAAACATGTTTACTACATCCTAGCAAATCTGCATCATATTTTGACAACTGAAGTTAAAGCACTATGAAATTTGGAAACTCCACAGTAAGTAAGATATCATCTTGTTGAAATTTATGCCAGTTATTATTTCAGAAAAATCATTACTCTTTGTACTCAACAAAATTATTGATTTTTCAAAAGTTAACAATTCAACTCTAAAAATTGGAGCTTTATTTTAAAGAAAATTATACATTTATTTTCTTTAATGTACCTTTGACAGGCAGTGAAAAACTTTTGGAACAAACTTGTATAACACTGACTGCACTGTGTTGAATACTTTGAGTTTGGAAAACTGCTGAAAAAGTTGCAAGAAAACAAAATTTAAAGTTGGGCATGCTTATTAATAAACAAGTGTGTTCAGCTAATTGGTAGTTTATGTCAAGTCAAAAAAATATGTTTTCTTAATGTTCAGACTTTATTTTATCATATAAACAAATTTCATTAATTTTTCACAATTTTTTGGGACAGATTTCACAGATGCATATAAACAATTAAGAAAATGCAGAGTTTTCCAACAATTATTAAAATTTGATTTTTGGCAAAAATAGAGATTATCAACACTTGCATAGTCCTAAATTCCCTATTATGTATTTAATGTTTCTGAAAATAACCTACATGAACTATCCTAATTTTAAGCTCATTTCACACAAATTTTAATAAAATTTCAACTTTATAAGTGCAGTTGTTTGCCTAAAAATAAAAATCACTTTGGGACCAGCTCTTACAAGCTTAAGTGTACTGTATTCTCCTACTCTCATTGTACCTAACAGTAAATCTGTAGTAAAACCATTCTACCAATGTCTATCTCGATTTAGATGACATAGGCAGAAGAATAAGTAATCTGAAGAATAGCTGAGTAGGTAGAGAAAGTCATATGAATCAATATTTATTTAAATTATTTCTATCCTACATCCATTTGTATTAGTGTGACGCCAGCAGCAACACACATCAAAGGAAGCTCGGGGCTGGGCTGCATCACGTGATTGTTGTGAACATGTAACAATTAGAGCAGCACGTCATAGGGGTTTTGCAGATTATTTGAGGTCTGGCAGCTGGTGTATTTGTAGAAGTTCAAGAAAGGTCCATGTTATGGCAACCTCGCTATATAAGGAGGGAAGGCAACAAGCAGGTAGTCAGTCTGCCTCCAGTTTTAGTGCATGTGTATAGTCGCATCAAAAGGAAGATAGTGAAAGTTAATGAGTGTTGAGTGGTCATATTGTAAGTTTTTATGAGACACAGAAAGTGAAGAAAGACAAAAAGGAGTGAGTCGAGGTTATGAGAAGAAAACAGTTGTAATATCACGAAGGACTGAAGACTATGTTAATGTCACTAAAAATGACTGTATTTGTGCTAAAGGTTTAGAAGAAAATAAAGTGAGAAAAAAATAACAACTGGATTTCGTTGCTTTAGTTACAATACTACAAAATAAAGGATTAACTTCATTTGAAAGTCCTGGGCAAATTTTATTCAAACTGGTGTATGTGAAATGTTCACAGGGTGGGGAGTTGTGGGATACATTAAGCTTGGGCCACCTTCTCTTTCTTATCTGCTAAATATACAGTTATCAGTGCAAGACCATGAGCAGGCTGAGCTCTGTGAGCATCAGTTGCCCAGCCCTGATGTATATGCCAAGATCTGTTCCATGCCGACAGCTGGACAGTGATGAACCTCTGCCTTAACAAGTGACCCAAAAATATACAAATCCCTTCAGGAATCATAACCTGCCTATATAAATGCAACAAACAAAACAAAAACATTGAGGCAGGAACTTGATAACCAAAAATATGTTGTATATTTAAAGAATACTAACATCCTAATGAGCAGAAACAAAAAATATTAGTACACTAACTGCAGTTTAAAAAGCCATAGCATCTAAAGAGCTAAGCTATGAGGCAAGTCTATTTGACCCTAACACATGCTATCTCCTAACTAGAGATGGAGCCATTCATAGTTCATAGCCCTGCAGTTGCTGAAACAACATTAAATTAACATTATATCAATCTTGACTCCCAAATTATTGTTATTTAACACAAAAATGTGCAAACAGCTCTCGGAATTGCCCAAAAACAGCAATATTTAAATTTATGAATGGCCCCAAAAACTATTAAAAATCTCGTTACAACAAACATTAAATCCGAGGCTGTTATTATTTGGTTTCACAACATATTAATTTGGGAGTCCTTAAAAAAATAGTTCAAGTTTCTTTTTGTCATTTGTTATAACGAGATTTCATTGCAGTTTATGAAATGCCACTTAAAATATATAATTTATAACACTACCATTTATAATTCTATGCTAATTATCATACAGAATGAAATATGCATTGTTATATGTAATATTTTAAATTCATAGAAGAATAACATACTATGCTATGCATAAACAAAGTCTATTGGAAGCCATAGGCATTTAAAGGGCAGAACTGTAAGGAGGTTTCAAAGCAAGACATATTCATAAACCCTCATAAACCCAATTTGACACAACTTCCATAACTAAACAACATCCTGCATATAGATCTCATGCATTTCATATTAGATTTTAACTGCAAATGTATGTGTTGCCAAACTTAACAAAATTGTGAAGTACTATGTTATTCTAGCAGCTTTGATAATAATGGAGCAGTTATACTGTTGATTGTTGGAAAACAAGTAATAAACTGAGCAGATATTGAATGTCACCCAACATGTTATTTATGTTTATTAATTAGTGCACTAATTTGAATCCAAACTCTGTTTAAATTAGAAATAACATTAAATTTATTACTATTATTATTATTATTATTATTATTATTATTATTATTATTATTATTATTATTATTATTATGTCTGTTTTGGATATTAGGACATAAGGAAAATAGAAAATCCAGACCAATTAGCTAAACCAGCAGCAGTTTACATTATTCATGTACAAAGTGGCCCACATGTTATATTAAAAATAATATGTTCAACTACATCTTTGGAATGACTTTTGGACAAGAAGTGCAAACAGTACTTTAACTAGAGAACTTTTCCTCCCTCCAGTACTCTACAGCCTAAATGTAACATATTTCACTCCAAATTCTATTTTAACTCAATTTATGACAACCCATGGAAAGCTTAGATCTTATGAGATTTAATATTAATTTAGACAATGATTATTGTGTCAGAAATGTATACAAACTGTAAAACATCTTTTATTTTGATTGTTCGATTTTTTAAGAAAAAAAAAAAAAAAAAAAAAAAAAAGACCCCACCCAAGATTATTTTTGGAAATACATCTGTAAGTAAAACAACATTCAAGAACCAACACTAATAGGAATGCTTTATGCAATTTCTAACACACATTCATAACTGTATGTAACATTTCAATTTTGTAAATTTACTATACTTATTGTGCAAGTGAGGCTGGTCCAATGCTGCACTGTTGTGTTGTGAGAGAGGTCTGGCATGCTCTAGTGGTGATAGCTCATGGGTAGGCAACACACTGCTGCTTCTTGTTAAATGTGAAAAGTGTTTATTCAGTAAAATGTGTATACATAACTTTGGTGAATAGAAACAGTAACTATCTCAAACACTGCTCTCAAACTCTAAAAGAAATTATGAAGTACAATCATTTTGAACAAAGATTCATTTATATTATCTTGTATTAAGAATTACGATTCACTGATGCAACTTTTAACAGTGTTTGGACACAAGACGAGTTAATGAAGGTGAGGAAATTCTTGTTAATTGTTCTATGACAGGTTGAGGAAGTAAATATCAGTTTCATAATGTGACATTAACTGGGCCAGTAGAAGGATCATAATGCCATAGCCATCGTGGCACTTGTTGGCCCGCCTGATGTAAGTTATAATGCTAATATGGTCCTCTGCTAAAATATGGTTTGGAGATTCAATAAATAAATAATAATTTGAGTAACTAGCCAACATAGCAGCCAGCTCTTAAAATAATTGACTTATAATCACCTAAGTCTACTGTATTTTCTTATTCCCACTGTATATGCAAATGTACAAATGTCTATCTCTATTTTAACATGATGTACATAGAAGAATAAGTGTTTGTAAGAATAGTTTGTTCAGCAATAGGTATGATAGGTCATGTAGATGCAGAGCATTACATTTTTTTAAAATTAAGATGCAAGTCATACAGTCCTTTGCAGCATATTTTTAAATAACAAGTGTGTGAAAATTTGAATCTGACAATTTCAGAGATACTAAGAAAAAAATATTCTTTAAGACTGATGTTTATAGATCCATATCTGTGGCAGGAGATACATATTGATTTTAATGTGTAGATAAATGTCTACATCATACTATAGTTTTTGCAGTTCACTCCCCTGTAACCTGCACAACATAGTTATTTTCAAAAGAAATGCCAAGTTAGTATCAAGCACATGCACCAAGTCATGCTATTGTTATATAAAGAGGTCATACAGACTTCAAGACAAAGCAATTATGTAAGACGTTTCCTTGGAAATGAAGCCTTACATGAACCAAGCTCAACCATAACAAGAGGCAGCAATACAGTCTACACCTGTATTACCTGCACAAAATCATCTTCCTCTTAAATTGTATTCCACCGATGTTAAATCTCCTAAATTCATAACAAACATTCAATGGGAAGTGAAACACCATATCTTTGCAATTAAAATAACTCATGATGTTCATGTTCCTCTTTCTATTAAATTTGCAATGCTATGATAATGAAAATTGGTATATAAATTGATAGTTTCTGTAATTTATCTCATTTTCTTCAGAGTATTAGTAGTCTCATATATATTTAATAACAATGTCATTTTTTCAAATTTTCAATGGGTTCTATACCCAAAGTTTCCAATTAGAGTATTTGAGAGATTTAGAAAACTGGGAATTTAACCAGCTACATTACAATATTACAACTGCTAAAAGGTTCATCTTCCTAGTATAAATAGTTTCTGAAAAGTGGATCATCCTAAATATGGATCAGACTTGCACTAAGGTATTTTCATCTTTGAATTTATTTGCACACCGTGGCTGAGCAGAGTGCTTGCCTACCACCTATGTGGTTAAGGTTCGATCCCAGGGACCCACATGTGGTATTTGTGGTGGACGTCTGGGCGGGTTTTCTCCGGGTTACCCCGCCACTCATTCCACAAATTTCTCCATTATCATCTTTCCAATAATTGATTTCGCCAACATTTCATATCATCCTCTTCCTTACTATCACACCTGGTGCTTGGCTGACCATCTGCTTCCAGGTCTTCACTCAGTCCGGTTGATAGGTTCCTGTGTTCCCCGACAGGCGTCTGACCTTAGGCATAGACTTCTAAGTCCTACATAAGGGGAGGATAAGCAGGTAAAGAAGAATTTATTTGCAAGTTATAATTTTCAATATTCATTCTTCTGTTTCTCACTATTATAGTAGCAAGATGAAATTATAATCACTTGTTATAGTGAACCTGGGTAATATTATCCCATTTTTCTATGTTTCTAACCTAAATACTCTAATTTCAAACTTCAGCTACAGATACTACCCTTGGTATTAAGCAGCACTTTCAAGGACATGACATGAAAATGTTCAAGAAAATTCTATCTCAAACTGCCCCTTAAATGGAGAAATTTTCAATAATTTTTATGTTCTAAAAAATAAAACAATTTTGATTAAAGTGCGATATATTGAAGATATTTTCATAACAAATTAAACGTATATGTTGAATTTATTGCAAATAGTCTCGAAAGTCTCCATTTTGTATAACTGTAAACCATAAGAGATAGACAAAATCTTGCTGCACAAGAAATGTAGATCTCATTAAAGCACATAATCTGTAACAAATGAATTTTTTGGATATTTCCTAGATATTCCTTGTTATTGGCTTGAATTTTCAAATACTTAAAGTTTTCTCAAGTAGACAGTCATATTTTATGTCCTGGTTATGCAACAGATCAGAATTTGAAAGCCATTACATAGCAACCGGCTGTTTAAAGATTTGACCTTCTTAAGTCTACTGTATTCTCCTATTCTTATTGCACCGACAAGGAAATATTAATACAACTTCTACAAAGATCTCACGATTAACATGAACTATATAGAAGAGTAAGCATTTATAAGAATTAGTACAAGAATAAGTAGAAAAGGTCACTCAATGTATTATTCATAATAACTTTTTTGATATGGTAATACAAAATTTCCTTAGACATTATCGATTATTATCATATCGTCTCCAAATTTTTAATTTTAGCTAGTGTACGAATGCAAAGAAATTTATGTGCAGCCATTAACTTTAATTTGTTTAAGAGAAAAAACATGTTTCTTCACACTTTATTGAACTTTCCAACTTTTTCAAAGTTATGGAAAATAACTAGTTTCAATTGAATTATTTAATATTTTTAACTAGTACACAATGATTTTTAAATGAGCAATTCCTTAAGTTCTCCTGGAAATTTCAAGGTAACAAGGTATAAATTGGGTCCAAGGAACATTTTGATAAGGGAAAATGCTGAAAAGGAGTTAAAATAGCTCAATGCAATGCTTTACTTATAATCGCTCCACCATTAGACCTGCACTTAATGCAAACACAAGCCATCAACAATGAACTCGCAATACAACGAAACCAAAGCACACCAAAAAATACAGTACCTTAAATATCGGCGATTATGTGCGAGTTTTCAAGATGTACGATAACCCTGGTAAAGACTACTTAAATGTAACGCGATATTTATAAAATTCCTGAGTAAATATCATTCTGTTGCAACATAAATACGAGGTATGAGTCCACGTGGTGTTTGTTTTGTGTTAGTCGCAGGTGATAACATGAGGTTATCGCGGAGGGATACAAGGGGCGGATCTAAGGCTGGATGGAGTATAGATGGTATAGGACCAACCAAATAACCATTCAGTAGAAAAAGAAAATGGTCAGAAAATGTACTTTAGAAAGACCTGGAATTATTAAAATGAATACAACTCTATTTATGCTCATGAATTTTATTAATAACAAAATGAAATACCTTAAATAAAAACAAAGAAACATATGCAACGCTAACACAAGATCATATTCTTATAATTCACTGGAAATGTTACATAAAACGAACACAATAAAGTACTCCACAGTGCAGTAAAGGAATATAATCATATATCTTATTTCATTGTTTATAGCTGAGAATGCTTACTGTTCGCTTGAGCAAAAAATAAACCGTTTTTCATTGCAAATGGCACACCAAGGCTTACATGCTTGTGAATGCAACAAATTCTAAATATTAAACAGCAAGTTGTTGAGATATGACTCTTTAACAAATGCTACAGAATTTTATTCTAACTTTTTGTACACTACAACAAATAAATCAACAATTTTATGCACAGGCAACAGGAACTGCTATCACTTGTCAATTCATTCAAAATCAAGGAATGCTTTTTCAATATACAGCAAAGCAGGCACACCTGATTCAAAATAACGTGAGAACAGAAACCAGTATGGAAATGAGAACAGGAATGCATATCAATGTCCATATTACAGTGAATTGGAAAGATTATTTTGCACATGGGGATGTCATGTTTCTAACTGATCAATGATGTTTTTTTCACCTGCTTCCAATGCAGCCATCATAATGCAGGTTAGCAAATACCAAAATTTGATAGTTCACATTTTCTTGGTGCACATATATCCATTTTTTTCCCCCAGTTGGCGACTAGAGTGTTCCAGCAGCTGTTTCAGGTCACAGCTACCTTCAACAATTTCTACAGCAGTGTAATATGCACAATACTGATATAATAAGCTGTGCCCAAAAACAAGACCATTAAAATTTGACAAATTCCCAGGAATGCACACATTTTAACTCTGTTCTTCTGGTTTCCGTTCTTGGTTAATGTGAACCAGCCTTTATGCAAGATCATCTGAGATATAAGTTAATATCCTGCAGAAAACTGGTGAGATGTAGAAGTGTGAAGATATTCTGCATCAAAATGCTTACTTATTAAGTCATTAAATACTGGAACTTTGTACTGATTACTCCTCATAGCTGCAAATATTGCTGACAGTGTTTAGAACACTATTTCTTCATAATTCATCGGCACATAAATATCTCAATATTCAGACAGAGATTTTGATGTTCAAGAACTGAGGCAGACAAACACTAGTCTGATCTCTTTACATACAGTGAAGTCCCATTAATCCACACTAACTGTAGATAGTGAAATATTCATCCCAAAAGCAACAGTGCACTTCCTATGTCCATTACAAATTTGTTTCCAGCAATAAACTTAAAGCTTTACTCCTGCACACTGCAATAGTTGCAGGACACCACTTCCAGGTGTCAATTTGCTCTCAAGATACTGGGACAGGTCTCTAATTAGATATTTTGAAAAGTTGGTTTAAGTGGTCTGAAAGGTTTAATATTGTAGTTTCAACCCTTTTAACCAAAGAGAACACCTGCCTTTCTCAAGCAGAAAATCGTTGACATATTTTTTAAGTGTTGGCAACTGTAGATTGACACAGACATGCAAGTGAACTATGTCCACTGTTCTTTTTGCGGAATTCTGTAATGTATTCAGTGTCTGACCTTGCCATCTGCGAGCAACGTAGTGAACAGAGGAACATTGCTCCTGACCCATTACTGCCCGGTTTCTTCCCTCAACACATCAAAGGAATGTTTGTGATGTCTACCACATATCTATGAGTCATGACCTGAATAGCGGAACAATCAAGTATTTGCGGAATAGAAAGATTGGTTTGGCCTGAAAATATTCCAGCTTCAACAATATCGCAAACAGACCTTTTGATAATTGGCAATCAAGGCAGTCTATGAGCTTTGTTAATATGTTTGTACGTATCTTACTGTGTTGATATACTGGATCAAGAATAAAGTAAAATTATCTTTATTTTGTAGACTGCATTCTACCATTTCAACATTTCATTTTCTTCTCCAACATCTTGAACTTCACTTCAGATTGACAGGACCCCACTGCATTCAGTTTCAGGAAAAATTAATGGTCTACTTACATAATAAATGAGTGCCAGTATGGACTGTTTCACTATCCAGATGCCTCCAATATTTTTTATCACTATTCCATTATTACTCAGAGTAATCTCATTCAAAATTTTCCTGTTTTATTAACCATTATGTTGTTTCCACACAGCTATGAAGCTAAAGAAAATTAGTGTCTATAATCTGAGATTTTCTTCAACTAACATCTAGTATGCAGGGAGATATTTACTTCAAGTATATATATACACATTTAAAGCCCTGCTATTAAAGCTGTTAACAGAACAATGGAGCGATCAGACGAGATGTTTCTTGGAAGCTCTTCCAGTTTAATCCTGTTTTCACACAGCACCTTCACATATCTTTTAGTATAATCATATCAACTTTGTAAATCTTCTGTAAACACTGCGTTAAAATTTCAGAATGCCTTATGTTTATACACTAATGAAGCCATAACATCAGATGTGTCTTCCATTGGGTATTTTTAAAATAATTTGCCTCTGGCACAGAACACATTTTCTTCATTAATATAAAAAGACACTACTGAAAATTTGGCCTTTTTTGTAGTTGTAGGAAGTCCACAATATCCAGGGATGGCCAACGCCATCTGAAGATTGATGCCCATTAAACCATAACCAAATGATTGCTTGGTCCCCTAAACACACTGATCACAAATCTGGATATGACTACCCCTTTCTTCAAAAGCCCTAATAAAGAACTAAGTATTCAATACTGTAGTAAGATGCTAATAAAATAAAATGCTAAATAAAACATTCTTACTTTCTATTTATGCTTTCTTTCTTCAAAAAGGCAAAAAAAAAAAAAAAAAAAAAAAAAAAAAAACAACAACGAACAAGCAAAACACATACTATTTCTGGAACTACTAGTGATGGGACGATACCATTATTTCTCAATGCTCGATACTGATAGTGACTTTTCAACACTGATACTCGACATTTACTTTAAGGAAAATTGTGAAGATTACAGCTTCACTGAACTATATTTTCATTAGTAGTTTTTTGTTTATAAACACATGTAATCAGTTTTATTTTTGCTCAGTTTCAGATGCCATGTTTTCACAGCAATGGGAAACTCATACATTGCCTTTTTCTATAAACTTCACTTGGTGCATGAATACAACATGCCTCTTTAAATCTGTTGTATTGTGTGACTGTACACACCACTCTGTTCTTATTAGTATCATCTTCTTCAAAATAGTTCCAACTTCATTCAATATCACTGTTTGTACATTGGCAAAACAAAATATTTACGGAAATTTATCTCCAAATATTATACCTACTTTGATGCCACCGAGCACAGAGGCATTGATGTATCAAGGTCCCATCCCTAGAAACTACCATTTTGTTTGGAAAATTATAACACTTCTGCACTTTATATACAATAAATAACATTTACTATTCTAAGTACATAAAATAAACTATTATGAACAAATACCTCTACATATTTTGTTCATTGAACCTAAATATTGCGGGCTTATGGCATTGAGAAATGTTTGGCTTTCATTTATGATATGGACTAAATTCAACTAAACATCATAATCGTTTCAAAAGATATATGTTCTGACTTTTTTTGGCATTCCTTGTGATTTTGGAGGCTATCCTGCTACAAAGTTTTTAGGTATTAACATTAAATACACAGACAAAAATATATCTCATAAACACGTTTACAAACACATTTTAATATCAATGTACCACTATATTAACAAATTCTATGGAAAATATTTATTCTCGTAGAGACTAATTTGCCACTGCATTATGCATCTTGATACATTTTGGAAGTTTTAATGGCAAGAAAATCAATACATTAGCTCTATTCCCATAACCAAAATGACCGAGAAAGCAAAAACAAATACATATTATTATATTAATTACATACAAGCAACACTGACATTGTACTGTAATACTATGTTAAGCTCTATTTATTAATACACTCATAACGAAGTACGGCCAGGATTAAAAACCACATGCACCTGGGAAGAACCCGCACACTGTGAGGTTCAAACCCAAGGTTAAAATGGTTTGTACCTCCATTTTGTACATTTGCTTCTCTTTCAACAATTTCTGCATTGAGTTTTAAGTAACATTTGGACTTGTATGTACTTTGGATTTGTGGAATAATGGAGTGCCTCTGTATAGGTAATATTCCAGCACAAGTTTGAATTAAGAGAGGCTCGTGTATCTATTAGTTAGCATTTGGGTACTCAAGTTTCCCTTATTTTGCTCTATGCCATGTTTGGGTGGCAGATTTCTGTCAAACTGAGGACTATTTGAAAATGGCACCAGCACTTTTGTGGGGTTTTAGCAAATTTTCATGAATACTTTATTTTCTGATAAGGAAAGCAAAGTTATTGATGCAACCCACTAGTTTCTCAATAATTACATTTACACTGGCGAACAGAATAGCTGAATAGTGCGAGCAAGTTAAACAATACTTCAACTGCTCCATATTGTGTTCCATACTGTATTTCTAACCCTAAAATGTCATTTTGACAACTATAAATTACAAATTATTGTATTCACCCATTCTTTAAGGGAATTCTTTCAATTATGATGATTTGCCATTGATAAAAATAATTGATAGAAATGTGCCTATTTCCTAATTTAAAACCCATAAAACTTCCCCTCATCCAGTAAAGCAAAGTAATTTCACTATGCAGTGAATCTCAGAATGCGTAAAATGTTCAGTGAGTAATGTACAACAGCTGCATGTGAACTGAAGAACTCGTACTTCTGCTTACAGTTACCACAATAAACACACACAACACCATTTCCTAGGCTAAACACAGAATTTTAGTCCATGTTTCATACTTCATAACAAAAAATGGAAAACATATCCTACAGACATAGATTGTAAATAAGATAATTTACACAAGGGAGTTAACTTCATAGTTCACATTGTCCATTACTAGACGTCACTAGTAATAATATACATTTCGTTGCAGTCCTGTGAAGAGGGACCATGAATGAAATGACCCATCATAGCAATAAATAAAATGTGTGGAATTTTTGACAATCAAGAAAAGAAACTCAAAATAAGTTTCAGTGAATACCATTTTCCACTGACTGGTTAATCAGGACCTATGAAATCGAAGTATCTTGCAAATTTTTTATGTAATGTCTAAAATTTGTTTGATAAGTTTCCTAGAGGTCAAATACTGTCTGCACAGTGTGATATGTTTATAAAATTCTTACAACTGCAGACTTTCAGGCAGACATGTTAATGTCTGTCATTTATAATTCTATAAGCTATAGTCATTTGCATTAACCCTGATTTTAGGAAACCCCATAATGCAACATTCATAATGCTTTCCCCATCATGCACTCATCACTTACATGGTAGCCCAAGGTTGACAATCCATACTGAAGATTCAGAAAACAACATTTTTTTCACCCCAGCAAAAGCAGGACTGCTGTTCCCATTTTCCCTTTCCTTTTTAAAATGAGTCTGAACACTTCACTTGAATTAGCCATTCAATATCTTTACACACAAACTTTGCAATTTAGTGGGTATACCTTGCAAGACCTTGCTCACTGATATCAAGTTTCTTACAAAACTGTGCTTTTTTACTAACTTACATTAAATGCTTTTGATTCAGAATTTTGGCAATAATCAAAGGGTACTTCAAATTGTAATAAACTCCTATAAATTTTATCCAATTTAACATATTTTTTCAAATTAATACACTTTTAAATTGACAAACCTAAAGTAAACAGTAAACCTGCTGTGGCATATAACTTCTGGTCTGAACCCCTAGTGCTACAGCCCAAGAAGGGCCTCGGCTTGCCACCCAGCCGCTGCATCTCCCACCTCTGCCCACTACAGGCGCCATTGGTGGGGTGAAGTACTGGAGGATGGCATGTGGTCAGCACCCCCCCTCCCCCAGCTATTTATACGGCCTTCGCGACCTGGGAACACTACTTCTCCATCAAGTAGCTCCTCAATTGGTCCCCCCCCCCCCCCCCCGGGACCTAACGAGGCTAAGTGCACCCTGTGCCAGACCTCCCAGCGGGGGAAAAAACTTCTGGTCTGAGAATCACAATATTCATCAAACCATGAAATTGTTAAAACCAGTTTTCTCACCACTAAAACTTTTTGGGAGAAAATGTCATTGACAAGATTGAAATAAACTGTGAAATCTTGCCACTTGTTAGAGCTTTGTCACTCTACCAGTAAATGACAGCAGGTTCCAACCCAGCCAGAAAGGAGCATCTTCAGTCACCTAACTGCTGATAAGAAGTGTCCCAATTTTAAAAAACTTACAAGGTGAAGGTTTGTGTAAAGATAGTGCAACTCATACCAAATTCAACATGAAAATTTCACTGTTGGTAGTGCTTCTGTTTTTAAGAACTAGAGCAGTTGAATAATTATTTTTCTTGCTCTCAGGAAACTAACATGCATGTCATTTGAGAAAAAAATAGTTTAACAAGTGGCAACAATAGAATAAAATATTAAACGAAGTTATGTTTGCAATTCTCAAATCCTTTCTATTACAGTGAACACATATCCACTTGCCTACTGCAAGCTGTAGACAACTCTACCTCCATAATAAATACATCTATTAACATGAATGGGTTTTCAATACCAACTTTTAACTGAAATGTTCAATATAGGCCTCTTAAATGAAATTTACAAGGCATCACATTTTCTAAATGAGATAATGAACAGGCCATTACAATCGCTTCTGTTAAACGGTAGATTTATTTTCCCAAAAAATGCAAAGTATATGAAATGTACAATATTTTATGCCAAGTTCATTCCAGACATTTGAAAGTATACCAGTGCTGTACTTTGTTTCTTGCCAGCTGCATTCTGCATGAAGTGTTCAAACTCTTAAGGAATTAAATGACAAAAACTCTGTTATTCTGAATCATTTCATAACATGCTTACATGGTCTGATTTTCTAAGTTTTGTGACAAGACGTTTCACTCTGAGTTGGCAGCACAGTGCTGTCATAGCAACTGCCAAGCAATGTGCTCATACGGCCCTTCCATAAAAACCAAAGTATGAAAACATTTTTTAAAAATTGGAATACCACTACATATATCTATAATTGATTAATATAATACTATATGTTTTTGCAGTACTTTTGCTAAGTTGAATTTTCAGCTGCTTGTGTATACAAGATTAACCATATTTTTATCAATGATACAAATGCAGTCCTCAAAGTTTGCAACACATTTATACCATGTGAATCACCTAAAACTTGCACCACAAATACCTGAAACAAAATAGGAATTGACTTTCATAGACATAAAGATAGATGAGGTGTTCATTAAAGTAGATTAGACCAATAGGCCATTCGAAAATTTAAGCAAATGTGATTTTCGACATGTTTTTTTTAAAATACACACCTTGTATTGTTTAAGCGACTGACAACATGCAACAAATAACATGTTATCAAGTACTGGGCTTTGGCAATGAAGCCATTAGTACTCTTGCTCTCCAACATTTCTCTGTAGTGGATCCAACAGGTAGAACTTCACAGGTTTGAGATGATCTTGTCATTTCTTCTTCTTTGTTGCATAGAGGACAATTTGGATTTGTGTAAATTCCTATTTTGGCAACTAGGTGAAACTACACAACATGAACTTATCCTTGAGATAAAAACATGCACATTCTGAAGTTCAACCACATGGTCAAGTCACAAGCACGAACTTCACATGACATACAGTACAACAAAATGTTATGTCATTTTCATCGTTATTCATTACGCTGGAAACAACAGACTTCCAGTCACAAAAGAAGGGAAAATAAGTGCAAATTTACCTGTTTCACTATACAGGGTGGGTCAGAAGTTCCCGTACCCCTATAACTGTTTGTACCAAATGTTAGTTATCCAGGTTGGTAGCTGTTACTTATCAATTGTTGAAATCCATGTTTACATGTTTTTGCAATCAAGTGTTAATTTGTAGGCATGGCAGATGTGAGCAATCATAGTTACACTATTGAGGAGCACTTGACAAGTGTGTGCGTGCATGAACGACAACACACAGGGCAGACAATGAGACAGATTGTGGAAGCATCCCAGGAAACATTTAATAAGGCTTCACCGTGAAAAGTGGATTGGGAAAGATGTGCTTGTGCTTTTGGCAGTGTTAAAGACAGGCCACAGAGCAGAAGGAAGAAGACACAAGAAGAAGCATGTGCCAGAGTCTCTGCTTCGATTGAACCATCTACTATCAAGTCGACATGCAATCATGCTTCGGAACTCAGTATACTGACAACAATGTGAGATTACATAAAAAATGCCTTATGGTCAGACCTTTTCCGCCGAAATTTGTAAACAAGTCACTAGATAGAGATCAGTATTAGTGCATTTTTGCATGCTGTGCTTTAAATAAAGCATAATTGAATAAATATTTAATTTCCAAATGATGTGAAATGTGCCAAGGCTATGATTTCAAATGACAGTGCAATTTTATGCTGTTCACATGCTAGAAATATCTTTAGAAAAAAATAGAATGCCCATTATACAGTCAAGTTAGAAAGGAACCCGTCTCACATAATGATATGGGTAGTGATGACAATCACATCTGCTTGGACCATACTTTTTTGAGGAGACTGTGACTGGTGCAAATTATTTGCACATGTTACAAAGTTAAAACCTCAGCTTGAAGAAAAGGGCCTCACAGAACACGTGTGGTTGCAGAAAGACGGAGCATCCCCTCACTATGCTCTTGCAGTGTGCAACACATTCCAGGAGGTAAGATAGGCTATGGTTCACCAGCAACACTAGCTCCCTTGAAATGGCCACCGAGAAGTCCTGATCTCACCACACCTAACAACTCACTATGGCAAGTCATTAAGGCACATGTATCTGCAGGTCATTATGCTACAAATACGGTTTTTTATATCAGCATCCTCCAACGTAATGTCATATTGGATGAAAAGGGCAAAACGCTGCTCAAACAAGCTTGAGGTACATAGAGCTTAAAGTTACCTGACATTTGTCTTCTCAGGATAAGGGAAAACCTAAGAAATAAACCTTTTTAGATAATTCTCCCAAACCAAGATTTGAACTCAGGACCTCTTGAATGTGAGGCAGACAAGGAGGCATATAGAACTGTTTACACCATGCTGGAAAACACGCAGATATATTGGACACTTAATATGCAAGTACTTGTGCTAAAAGAAATTAGAATTCAATATTAGGGTGTGCAGGGACTTACAACCCACCTGTATGTGAAACATCCACCTCATGTTACAATTTCTCAGAATGTGACTGATCTATTGCAATGCAACAAATGCCATTCTTAATGTTATTTTCCATGTCTCAATTGTACAACAAATAATAAAGAGTTTCTATTTAAAAAGAAAACAAACTTATTTTGAAAATAATACGTTTTTAATATCTACTTTAACAGGCCCCTCCCTAACCTTCATGTCTGTGAAAACTGTTTTTCAATTCCTATTTTTGTTGAGAGATATTTAAGGTGCAAGAGACTGTATATGCTCACATGTTTACATTTACTGCCCATTTATGTGTGCACTCAAAACTGAAGTATCTTACTAGTTCACTACTCCTACGAGTATCAAACTGTATTCCAATCAGTCCAAGAAAGCTGCAGCACACCTTTCTACTGAATAAAACTAGTTACTGCCTGCACATATTATTCCTTTTTTAGTGCTGCAAATAATAAATACAGGAAATAATTAAAGTATTTTAATAATTGCTTCATTTAAACATAATAGCTAGCTTCTATTTATCATGGACACGCAAATATTGTTCTTGAGCTTCCAAAAGTAAATAGCTGACAAGCTGTTGAGGGGCAAGAGAAGAAGCTCCACCATGTGTTCAGGAAATGTCAAGCATGGAGTGATACTAAGTACACTGTTTATGTCAGGATCCATTCTCGAACTTAGTAAATTACACGAGGATACTTGGAAGTACATTTTACAGAATCAATTTTTTTTTATTTAGAACTTCTGTAAAACATGTACAAACATAATGTACAAAATTCTTTGTATTCTTGTGCATTTTAAAAATATAAATCTTATATTAAGTATAAAAGCTCACCAGAATTATACAAACAAACCAAGTAACAAAAATGCACATCTGCTAATGTAAATGAGTAATATACAAAAATTAAGCAGTGATTTTGTTACAACACATTTGAGACGTGTGGTTTGGATCTGGCTCTCCCCCCATGCTGTGGCCCAGGGGTTCGTATGCCAGCTCCTGCATACATGTGCCACTTCAAAACCAGCAGCCACTCCATTTACAAGTAGCTTCTCAATTGGTGAGAAGGACGAGTATATCTCATTAGACATTACCGTTAATGGTACTAGTGGCTGATAATATCTGGGGTTTGTTTAAGGCATGAACAGGAGGCCTGCAATTGAAATCCTGCCAGGATCATTTGCCCTAACAGATTTCTTCTAGGGTCTTTCTCAATCCCCATAACTGCTGGCAAAAGCTGGGGAGGTATCCTAAACTTAGGCCTACAATATTTTCTTCCCCATCATTTCATTTTCAACAGTCCAACTGTGCTGCAATATGCAGCAAGCAGCATTAAACATACATAACAAACAAAAAAACTTAGGTTTCTATACAATTTTAAAAATATACTTCCAGAAGAGTCCCGGAAATACTGATTAAGGCACTAATAATGAATTTGTATTAAACATATTTAATCAAACTTGCACAATTACTTGACCACTTTTGTATACATATAAGTGAACATGATTAATGCAAGTTATTTATTATCACGCTTCCAGGTTTTCACTCTATCCGGTCCATAGGTTCGCCTGCTCCCCGACAGGTGTCTAACCCTAGGCAATGGCTTGTAAGTCCTACATAAGGGGAGGGTAATAAGATGAGTTACAAACATTCATCACAAAGAAAATTAAATTTTTCTGTATGCTGAAAAACTTCAATTCCCAAGACCACCTGAACTTAGTGCAAAACTTGGAATTGCCTGTGTTCCGAGAAAAGTGAAGTTTGGTGTCCTAGCCAGTAATCAAACCAAGGATCTCTGGGCTGAGAAGGAAGGATATTATCCAACCTTATAGGCAGTAATTTATTTTTCCCTTGAAAAAGTGTTCTTTATAATTAAAGGTATTTAATACAAAAATGAGTTAGGCTGACAAGTTTTCAGTATTACATTATAACAAACCTCAAGTAGAGGACTCAAGTCTTAGGCTAGTACCTATGACTTTACAAACATTTTACAGAAATAAAACACATGATGCTTGCATGTTTTGTTCTGCCTTAACTCGTTAAAAGCAGCTGCCTCAGTGAAATACATTTGGCGGGATAGGTAGGGTAGTTCAATCCCTCTACCATTTTAACAATGTAAATATGAGCCCCCCTCCCCTTTTTCACTGCATTAATTACATGGTAATGACATTTCAAAGCAAGCCCCTAATGCTTTGTCCAGTAGCAGTCACTTTGTGCTTGTGCTGTTTATATGCAAGAGTTGCCAACATCTGAACAAAACCGAGCAAGAACGTGCCATTGAAACCAATGACCTATGTAAAGCATAGTTAAGGGATTAAGGACCCTAAGCCACAAAGCATAGCAGCGGAATTGAGGGCACCAAGCTCCAAAGCATAGCTAGGGTGACTGCCACAATTACACAATAGGGCATAACCATGGAATCTGTAAAGTTAAACCCCAACGATCTATGATCATGGGTAGATAGTTTACGTAATATGAAAATTGGCAATGAGTACATTTGGAAGAACTAAAAAACTTCTATTTTTGCTACTACTCGTCCATTAATACTTTGTTACACATATACAATTATTATATAATGGACTTCTTTGTGGGCATTCATTTCCCATATAGCAGAGTGTATTAAAAAGGGAGGGTGAGTGGTTTACAGAATTTCTAATTAATGACCTCTACTTTTAAACTGTGGAATGTGTTGTTAGCTAATGCTGGATTTCTGACAATGAAGTAATTAATCCTCTTGCTCTCCAATATTTTTCACTGATGAATGGGGCACTAGAAGTGGCCGGGCATATTTGAAGGTGGTCTCGATCCATTTCCTCTTGCAGATCACATAGAGGACAGAGTGGTGAAGAATATGTAAGCAAGGTCCTTCTTGGTACCGGTTCCTTATGAATGGTAACCCAGTACAGAATGGCAGAGGACCTTACATTAGGGATTCCAGAGTACATGCATAGTAATCCAAGTTAAGTAGTAGTCGATCACTGGGTTTTGGCTACACTGATGCTCTGGCTACATTTTCCTGTCACTTTACAGTTGAGGCCAACGACTATAGCAGATACAATCTTGCTAATGGCTGCAACTATTCCACTCATCTGCTTCTAGAAAACATCCCTCTGCTACGCTTTGTGGCTTAGGGTCCTTACTATATTTTGCCATAGTTGTCAATTGTGTGAATACCTTGGACAGCAAAGGAAAGCTGTATATGCACATTGCACAGCAATTGTGAGACCATACTCTATGTGGAACTTCAAACCCTTCTTTCTTTCTTCTACATTTACATATGGACATCAATATAAAACCTTCACCCAACAGTATGGAATTAAAGCCCTCTATTATTATTTCCAAGCAATGCATTGCACAAAACGTCAAGTCATGAAGTTACAAAATCAGACCAATAACCAACATTTTTGGGCAGTCATCTCCATCCACAAATCCAAAATCATGCACAAAATACATCAGCTGTAACTTATAAAATCTGTTAATGCTGTAGTTTTTATGCTTAAGTACTGATTCTAATGTTTGAGTGTTTAATCCTGTTTATATCAGTTCTTTTGTCACAACCGTCAATTAAACAGCTGAGTACCATGTTAAACCCAATAAATTATAAATAAAATTATGACCAATGTTAGAATTTATGCTCCTGTTAAAAAATATAATTGCAAATTATTTGCAATGGTCAATACTTTTGAATTACCCCACAGTTACTGCAGGACAAATTATTTTCAAACAAAAGATTTAAAATTCTCAAAATAATCTTTTATCATAAGAAAACAAACCATGAACATTGCCCTCAATCTGAGCCGACTGGGTCCTACGCTCAAATTTCAGTTCTCCAGAGTACATCATAGAGCGCAGCATTGAGAGATTGCGAGCGCCAATGTCCTGACAGCCATGCCGCAGACCACACTGTAGATATGGCAAGAACCGGAGAACAGACCCCTTGTCCACAATAGACCCACTGACTCCCTGCGCCACCTTCATTTTGTCTGTCTCGTTGTGGAAATACCGGTTCATTGCTGATCCTTTGGCGTCCTTGCGAGACATGGCTTCTAGACTCCCCATACCACGGTACTTCTTCACCCTCACGCCGTCACAGAAGAAATACTCTCCTGGAGCCTCTGAGGTACCAGCTACCAGTGAACCCATCATGACAGTTGATGCACCGAGGGACAAGGCTTTCAGCACATGACCCACAGACTGGATTCCTCCATCTGCTATCACTGGAACTCCAAAGCGACGAGCATACTCTGCTACTCTATATACTGCCGTTCCCTGCGGACGACCCACAGCCATCACTTCTTGGGTTATGCAGATGGAACCACTCCCCATTCCAACGCGTAGTGCATCCACTCCTGCATCTATCAGATTCTTGGCCTGTGCAGCAGTGACCACGTTGCCTCCAATCACTTGCAGGTCAGGATAAGTTTGTTTGATGTATCGTATCATGTCAATCTGATACACAGAGTTTCCCTGGGATGAATCAAGAAGTACAACATCCACTCCAGCTTGATAGAGCAGCTGCAGTCTGTGCTTATCTTCTTCCCTTGTCCCAATAGCAGCACCAACAAGAAGCTGCTTGTTCTCATCCTTGGATGCTATAGGATAACTTCTGGCCTTCTGCAGGTCTGTGCGAGCTATCAGTGCTACCAACTCACCCTGGTCATTTATTATTGGCAGCTTCCCTTTCTTAGATTTCTCTAAAATGCTGTTGGCCTCCTGGAGCGTCACATTTGATGAAGCACAGATCAAATCTTCAAACTTTGTCATGACACTTTCAAGCTTCAGGCCACTGTCTTTAGCCTCGTCCAAAAAATCAATATCTCTCGAGGTGACGATACCTGCTAACTTGCCACCTAGCTTCCCGTTATCAGTTATCGGGATCCCACAAAAACCATGTTCCTTTTTTACCTGGAAGACGTCTCCCACGGTGTGCTTGGGGCTTAGCACCACAGGATCACGTATGAAGCCCTGTTTGTACTTCTTCACTTTATGGACCTCGTTGGCTTGATATTCCGGCGTGCAGTTGTGGTGTATCATACCTATACCTCCACATAATGCCATTGCAATTGCCATATCGGATTCAGTAACGGTATCCATTGGCGAGGACACCAACGGAGCTTTAAGTGTTATTTTCTTTGTAAGTGCCGAGGTGAGATCCACTTCATCGGCTGTGAAATCAATAAATCCCGGCAGAATGATAAAATCATTGTAGGTTAAACCGTCGCCGTTTGCAAAAAGCTGAGCACCTGTTAAACCGTCTTCAGGAACATAACCAGTACCACCGCAAATTAAATAATCGGCCATAGCGATAATATACACGTGGAACACTTGTATAAGCTATCAACACTATGTTAACTCTACAATGCACGGGCCGGAAAGACCGTCAAAGCTACACGAGCACGAGTTTTTACAGCGTGTATAATGCCCTCCACAGACAGGTTTTGGAGGGGCAAAGAGAAATGTCATGTACGCTCGGCCAATGAGATTCCGCGGAGCAGACCACACGTTCAAGTGGCCATGAAAGCCGGGTTACAGGGCATTCAAAAAGTGCGCAGCAAAATATCGCGTATTTGTCCGATGTGAAATTTAAATCCAGTGCGTGTTATTTATAACCTTATACATAAACCCCATTAAGATCCTTTCCGAAAAAAATGATCTGCTAATTTCCTTATTTCAGTGTTGTATGCTATATCCTTTATTTTCTTGTTTGTGCACCTTGTTTTCCCTAAAACTTGTTTCTGGTTATATAACATTCCAGTCCAGTTATATACGTCCATCTTATTAAAAATAAACTAAAGTTTATATAACTCTTCATATGCATACATTAACAAGAACATCAAATTCCTTTGTTTATAAACAAACTTGATCCATACCTTCCAATTAAAAGATGGAATTACATAGTTGATTTCGGAGGGGAAACAAATTACTTTACACTATAAAAAGTATTTCCGCGATCTTTTACGGCCTAAAGCATTCCAACTGAACTAGTGGCCAATTTTAAATGCTCGTGTTGTTCTAGATGCTACAGCAGAACAAATCTTTCATCACATGTTTTTCATAGACATTCCTTTGTTATCAAGGAGAATGCCAGACACATCTATGAAATTTTAAACATTCTTTTCTCAAGATCTTTAGCATTGCTCTATGCATCTGGTTTTAGTTAGAAATTTAATAGTTCGCTTTATTTTGGTCTTTTTGGCTGTGTAACAATTATATTTGGCAAAAATGAAGGCTTAAAAAACTGATGAGCATTCTGGAGGGAAGATGTGTTCTTAATACTTAAATATTCTTGTTAGTAGCGTATTTCTGCATTATTTATCATCTATATTGTTGGATTTTGGTGGTTGGTTCTATATTATTATCTAAAACTATTCTTCCCATAATTTTAAAGAAACAGATTAACAGATATGAACATTTATTATCTACTTGCAGAACTGTGCTAGCCACTCAGCTTGGATTAAATTGGAAAATACTTCTCTCTCTTTCTCTGTTTCCTTTCACCATACCTTCTATTTTGTCACACCTTCCACCCTCTCCCCTTATTCCCAGATCCTGTCTCTCCTCTCTGCGTAACTTACAAGTCACATTGTATTTTGAAAACAAGTAAAATGTTAAATGAAAATGTTTTGTGTTCCACTCACTTGACTTTCTCTACTCACTCTTATACAAACTATTCTTACAAACCTTATTCCCCTATCTACTTCATGTTACTCAGGATAAGCATTCGTAGACATGGTTTTATTAATATTTCCTTATAGGTACAATGGGAATAGGAAAATACAGTAGGCTTAAGTGATAGTCAAATGTTTTAAGAGTTAGTTGCTGTGTTATGGGTTTTACATCCCATTCTCTTTGTTAGACCAGGAATAAATAAATGACATCCAATTTAAAAAAGTATTGGAAAACCCAAACCAAAAACAAGAAATATTTTAGAAATGATTAATTCCATAAATTTTATTTGAAATAATTGTGTGTTTTAACGAGATCTACATTTTTATGCAGTAATATTTTGTTTATATCTTAGAGTTTACCAGTTATACAAAAGTCATCCAGAATGAAGAGGACTTTAGAGACTATTCCCAGAAAATTCAAGATATACTTTTCATTTGTATCTTAAACATATGGTATAATTGTTTGAGCCCTTTTTGAGAAACTCAACATTTTTGAAAAATGTTTCATGTAAAAGATACTTTGGTGGAAGCACTTTTAAAAAATCTGATGTGCTGCACTCACATGACTATCTCTACTCTTGTACTATCCATTCTTACAAACTCTTATTCTTATATCTTCTTCGTGTTAGTTGAGATAAACGTTTGTAGAAATTATCTTACTGCTTATTTCGTTGTAGGTACAAGGGGAATATGGGAATACAGTAGGCTTTGTGCGACATTCAAATCTTTTAAAGCTTTGAGATCCCATTCTCTTTGCACATTTAACATATAAAAAATGAACAATGATGTTCCATTTCACCAAAGTTTTAAGTTTTCCGAAACTGACAAATAACAAGGAATATCTCTGAAATGGTTCACTCTACAAAAAAATTTATTAGCACATAAATTGTGTGTTTTAGAACAATCTACATTTTTTTCTATAGTAGGATTTTGTCTATCTCTTATGGTTTACGGGTTATTCAAAAGTTATCCAGAGTAAACAGGACTACATAGGCTATAGCCAGAAAATTCAAAATAGACATTTCATTTGTCATACAAATATCTTAAACATATGGCATTTTAATCAAAATCGTTAGACATTTTTGAGATCAAAACTTTTGAAAAAATTTTCCATGTAAAGGGTAGTTTAGGGTGGAGCAATTTTCTTCAAAGTCTTCATGTTGCATCCTTGAAAGACATTAAACTTAAATACCAACTTTGGTTTTTAACCAACTTTTCATTTTTGAGTCATGCTGTCCACAGACTGTGTGAGAGAGAGAGAGGGGGGGGGCGGTGAGAGAGAGGGTGAGATAGAGAGAGAGCGAGAGAGAGACAGACACACACACACAGACCTTTTTCTAAAAATGCTTTTTTATGGGATTTAGGGGGTCTCAAAACATATATTTCTGGTGAAATCTAGACATCGAATTTTTGGGTGGAATACAATGCTTCCTCTACTTACCAGTAGAGAAAGTAAAAATCCTTGTGTCACATACCAAGTTTTGTATTTAACTGACTTTTCAGGTTTGAGTCATGACAAAAGGCTGAGTGAGGTGAGGTAAAGTTTAAAAAATCTGATGTGTTGCACTCACATGACTTTCTCTACTCTTGTACTAACGATTCTCACGAATTCTTGTTCCTATATCTTCTTTCAGTTAGTTGAGATAAACATTTGTACAAATTATCTTATTGCTTATTTCCTTGTAGGTACAAGGGTAATATGGAAATACAGTAGGCTTTGAGCGAGTCAAATCTAAGCTTTCAAATTCCACTCTCTTTGCATGGCTAATATATAAAAAACATGAGTAACGGTCTTCCATTTGAGGAAAGTTTTAAATATTCCAAAATTCACACAAACAACAAGAATGTGACAATTTAGAATACGAGATCAGTAGCATAAAATCTCTGATGTGAGACTGCCTTTGTGGTTTACCAGGAGAAATATGAACTGGTTTGAGAATTTAATGCCATTCTGGCAGTTTGTCACAATAGCTCAATGGTTAGAGCAGCCGCCTGGTGAGTGGAAGGTCTGTGGTTCAAATCCCAGTTGTGGCATTGAATTTTTAAGTTCCAGTTCTACCTCTCAAAAACTTGTATGTTAAGCACTGTTTGCATTTACTCTTTTACATTCTTTAATTTCATAAAATGCATTTTTAACCAGATAGGATTTAATTTCTTTTAATTTTGTTGTTTCCTTTTTTATTTCTTTAATCCAGTAAGGCAAATGATTGTATAGATAGATCCTTTTTCCTTGCTGATCCCCATAAGATAATCCCATAACTGAGATGCACAGATGCAGCTGGCAACACTGACAGTAAAAAGAGAAGTACACAGGAGCATGGTAGACAGGTTGTGCACAAATGAGGCATGTCATTACAAGATTGGCAGTTCATGTGCAAAAACACACACTTCCATGAACTAAATATACACTGTGAATGTTTACTATGTGAAAAACCATGCGATCTGTACCGTATTGATCTCTACACAAAAAGAACAAAGACAATATGTGAATATGCAAACCATTAATGTAAACTATCTTCCAAGTATGGCTGTTTGGCTGCAATTACTTATTAAATCTCAGATTCAAGTGTATGATTTTTTTTTTTTTTTTTATTAAATTAACGTCCTCCAACATTGTGTCATATCGGACGAATCAAGTGTATGAAGGCATACACATACAGTTTGTTCACCAGCTCATGGTCCCTGGCAGGAATACAGCCAGTACATCAGTAAACAATTCCAAGTACACAGCGATATCTGAGCCAGGAGATGTGCTTCTAATCATGTTTACAATAATGGTACCAATCTTGGAATGTGTATTCATGCTAGATTAAAGCAAAGAACTTGCTCAAAGTAGCACAATTTAAACATTATTTTCAGTTCATGCAGTACATTTAGCTTATAAAATGTAAACAATGTTTTCAACTACTCCATCTTTTTCCCACTGATCATTTTCTGCCTCTTCTATATTTTTCAAAAACTCTGCCACGCTGTTATGGTCTTAAATTGATATATCCTCGAGTGTTATATCGTGTAATTCTTGTAAGAATAAGCCACCTGTTACATTTCTTTAATTATTCATTATACCTTGGCCCAAATTAGTTCTATTGGATTGAGATCGCATATGTATGGGGACAAGCAAACGACAATGTGGTCCAATGAAACAAAAAATGTGCCCACTTTAAGAGCCTCTTTAGGTTTGCGTGTTTCAATCATCCTATAAAGATCTGTTTTACACACAGAACTGTCACCCTGAGCCCCTTTGTTCTGCAACCACAATATCATAGCAGATTTCGCAGCACTCCTAGAGGGAGGATTATCTGCTTCTACATTACTTTTACCAAGAGAACAATAGTGAAAAATATTGGAGAACAAGAAGATTAATGACTCCATTGTCATTCAGCATTAGCTAACAACAACAACATTACTTTTACCATTACTTCCGACATAAAACTAGTGACTCATATGGTTTTAAAATGAAATTAAGAGGAATTAACGGTGAGTAAACAGTGCAAATAATACTGGAGGTAAGTTGGCAACGTGACCAGTAGAGCAACGTTTGTACGGACATTTACAAAACTCAGGTTACACTACATGGAATGTGTCTCCCCTGCCCCTCATTACCCTTAGACCATGAACTGTGAACACACAGTAATCACATAACAGTATATTATTTAGTAAAAACTTAAATATATTGGAAAATAATTATTCTCCATACAATAGCCGCGTGTAGGACAAGGTTGGAAAGGGGTAGAATGAGACTGAAAAAGTCAATGCCATAGCCAGGATATGAACCACAGATCTTCCGGTCTCCATCTGGCTGCTCTAACCACTGAGCTATCATGGCCAACATGACATTAAATTCTCCAACTCACTCACATTAAATATATTAGGATCCAAGAACATTCAGCAGGTATTAAGATAAGTGAAGCTTATAGTCTCTAAGATTTGTTAAAACCTTTAGAATTAGTATTAGAATACAACTAAAATAAATTACCAAATGCTCTAAAACTTACCATCTCAGAGGACCAATTTAAATGTGACACAAAACAGTTACTAATTAGAGCACAATTTTTACTTAGTAACTGTACTCCTGGAATTATGTGGATTTATTATATGATTATTTTAAGTACTTTAGCATCTTGAAAATAACTATGTATTTTACTGGTTATTAATATATGTATTATCTTTATATGCTTAACCTATGTATTTACTATTCAGTTTACTTATGCATATTTTCACTTCTGTACTCTTGACAATACAGTAGAACCCTGACAACTTGACCTAATGTGGACTGAGAGGATGTCGAGTTACCAAAATGTCTAGTTTCACAACTCATAACATAATACGGCAGATTACATAAATACACAATATAGGAAACAGAAAAGTATAAAATATCCTAAAATGTATTACATATTAAGTTCTCCTTTGTACAGTATCTTCAATGCATCCAATTTAATTTCCACTGTCATGTAGTCTTTTCTTCTCATTCAACATTTTCAATGGTACATGCACAACTCTTAACAATAAGCCTGAAATCTGAGAAATGGTCCTGTAGCCAGAAATATGTAACTGAAAGTTTTGTTTACACATACGTACTGGATAAAGTAACAAATCTTCAAACCTTCCAAACAAGTGTTTATGTTCTGTATCCACATTATTAATGGCAAGCTTTTGGTTTTGTGACAATGGTCTGCTGGCTATGTTCTGACTAGATACCGAAGGTCAACACGTGGCCAGCCCTTTTGTTACCGTGAGGGAGAATGCAGTAGGCTGCAGTAATTAAAATTTACCTATATTGTTTACACAGCATAGTGGATTATAAAATTATTACAGTCAAGTTTGATGATAAAGAATGTTGTCAAGTTACTGGGATTCTACTGTACCATGAATTATTGTAATTTTCACAGTTGACAATAAATCAATTGAAGGTGACTGTTTCATTACCCATTAAACTCACTCCTGATCTAAATAATGCATATGGCTTCCAAGCAATTCTTAAAAATACCAGCAAGGTTTAGTAAATTAAACACTATAATATTCACTAGATGAACAGAACTTGTCGTGTGCTACATCCTGTGAAAAGGAAGACTAATACAATTAACTCCAATACTTACCCATTTCTCCCAGGTACCAACTTTATCTTGTTCAACAGGCTATACATACATTAAGATATAACAGACAATAATTGCTAACAGTGTCATTACCTACTTCTATCACAAATAGTATTTACTATATAGTTGTTTGGAACAAACTAAATACAAGTTTTAAGAAATATAGTTCAAATTTTGATTTTAGCTTTGTGAAATGTGTTTGCCTTCATCTTTTAGATTTCTACTTTATTTGGTGCTGCAGTCAATAAACTAATTTGGTTATTATATTTTACAAGGTAGTGAAACATTAGGAAAACAAGAAACACTTAAAACAGAATAAATTAGCTGCTATATCCTTTTTAATACAATGCAGCTTGCAATACGATTCTTGTATGAGGTACAGTGATGTACATAAAAAGTGGCCCATAATGACACACAGCTATTTATATTAGTAATGAAACATTTAGCCCCTCCCTCTGCCAGCATGACTCCTTCTACTACTCAAGGGTAATTCCAAGCAGTGGATTGGCAGGGTATTTTATCTCCCTGAAATATCATAGGTACTGCCAGAGGGTAACATTATCGTGGGTTAGTTGTTGACAGTTTGTGCAGATTTAAGGGTGGAGCGATTATAGACACCACTTCACACTGTGTGAACATGTATAATCCACAGTACTTATAGCGTGCCTCGGTAGTGTGATGGCTAGCATGTCTGCCTCACGTTCAAGAGGTCGTGAGTTCAAATCTCACTAAGGGTGAGTTATCCTGGTAAGGTTTTTTCCGAGGTTTTCCCTTATCATGAGAAGATAAAATGTTGGGTAACTTTAAGCTCCATGGACCTAGGGCATCATTTCACCCGTTTCATTCATTCACCATTCGATATGACACTATGTTGGAGGACATTAATAATAAAAAAAAGTAAGCAATACTTATATGAAAAACAGAAAGTCACATTCTGATACAATATGTAAATTTCGACTATGTTTCTAGTAAGACTTATGCATATTGCCAGTACATTTATGAACCACTGACTTCTATTTCTGGGAAACACTAAATGTTGGGTGTCAGGAGCAATTCTGCATTCTATTGATGACCTGAAACATTACATACATAACTACCACTGCTGTGGACTTAAAAATGTTGTTCATTCTTTTATACGAACATGTCAGGTGTGGTTCGAGAAGATAGAGGACATTTTCAGCATCGACTGTGAGATTTTATTGTAAAAGTGTGTGCAGACACCAACTGCAATGTGTAGCCATGCATGCAACCTGTGCCAGGCTATTGCCCACTCACATGTCACCATATCACAGAAACCACATATTTAACAACCCTGTACAATAAGAACATAGAAATAAAGATGAAGGTTAAGAGGTTTTCTTTTTGTTCTTTTAATACATTTAAACCGTGATTTTCATGCTATGCTGCCACTTTCTTAATGTCAGTGTTTTTATTTCCATTTGACAGCAGATAACTTTACCATTTGGCTGCTTGTCATTCTCATATAAATGCTGTAGTTGTGATTTAGTTTAATGACACATGCAGCCCTTCCTCTAGAAGGTCAAATTATGTTTTATTCGTTAAGTCTTATCACAGCAAAACTCTTTCATAGAGGCAGCATCCAAATCACCCATTCATTTCACATTGATTGGTTGGCTTTTTGTGTTCTTGAATTGTTTTTCAGTTCATTCACATAGAGAACTGATACTGGCTGGGTGGAGTCAAAGTTTGGTTACCTAAAGGTGGAAACCTTACACAGGGAAAAACACTAATTTGTAATCTAGCGGAGTAGGCCACTTTTTATGCACCTTAGTGTACATGTTCTTGGAATAATATAATGGTGGTGATATACGTCTATATCACAAACACAGTCAAGAAAAATCTGCTAAAATATGCTTGATGGAAAATTTAGTAGAGGAAAATGAATACAGTATAACCCCATTAATACAGCGATGGCTACTTGAAGGCAGCAATGGAAAGAGCAAATATAAAAATATAAACTAGTGGTCATAGCCAAGGGCACCTGCAAGATTAGTGCCTTTGTGTCACTGCATTAATTACATACAGCATGTGACAAAACAAATGATTGATCATTTTCTATCCAAGTTTCCATAACAATGAAATATATATTGTAGCTTCTGGACCCCAGCTACCCTGGGCAGTGGCATGGCTAACCTCCCCATGGGGCAGTCCTGCTCACAATGTATCAAGCAAGTTGTTGATGTCTGCTTTTAATTTCAAGAACTAGCTGCAAATACTAAGATAAGTGAAGCTTATAGTCTCTAAAATATTTGTTATACTTGTAGAAGATGCCTTATATTAAAACAAATTGCATTCATTTACTCTTTCCAGTATCTTGTTTTCTAAAAAAATTTTACTTACGAGCATTGGTTGTTTGCCAATGAATGCTAAAGAGTACTTGGTGTTCACTTTTATTTGTTCCTTTGATGGGCATGTATGACTCACCACTGTCAGCTTTTTGTTGTAACAAGTTGAAGAAAACAGGTATGACTACATACAGAGTGCCTAGGGGTGCTTTGTTTGGCTGTGGAGGCCTACACTTGGCATTCATGAAGCTTCCCATAGAGCATGCAACACTGCTTTCTTCAGGTGGTTTATTGGAAGACCTTCTGGCAGCAAAATTGAGAAGTAAAGAACATGTGCATACATATTATTGCAGGCTGGGAATTTATTGGAAAAAGGGCTCAAGAAGGTTAGTAAGAGAAGGACCCCATGGGTTTCGGTTTATTGTATAGAAATGAATGGAAGGGTTTGATTAAAGAATGGAGCTCTAAAATGAAGGAAGTAATGTGGATAATATAGAGGAAGCTCATACTTGGCTTAGGGATAGTTTATAAACCCCCCCCCCTCCCCCAGAAAGAAATAAGTGAATTGTGATCAGGTGTAGTAGAGGGGATGGAAATAAGAGTTTAGAATTGAGGCGTTGAGCGCAACAGTGGCCCAATCCACAAAAATTCAGAAACTGAGTTATTAGCACAGACATGTTCCCCACATCAAAATCTAGGAGAGCAGTAGTGGTCTATACCACATTTCTATAACCACCGACAGATGGCATGAGAAGTGTGTTTTTTCATGGAACTGAATCTGGCTTCCTGGATAGAAACAGTGGCCCAGCCTTCCTGCATGTATGTAACTATGTATCACAATGTCGGTGCTATATTGATTAAAATTGCCAAATATAATGACTCTTTCTTAGTTATTAAAGTCCATATAAAACTTTCAAATCACAGATATTTTTTACACTCCATTATCTCCATTATGTACATTTAGTGGTTGGGCCACTGTTGCGCTCAATGCCTCAATTAATGTCAAGTATGTGAGAAAAGGATGTGGAAGTGTCATAGAGCTAAGAAGAAAATGAGTAAATGAAGTGTAGGAAATTTTTAACCAGAAAAATATAAGAAAATTGAGAGAGAAAATTAATTGTAGAATGGAATGGGTAATCTAAAATATTAATGATCTTAGAGAAAAGAAAGTATGAGAGAATTTGGTGAAAATAAGAGAACCAAAAACACGAAAGTGAAAAAGACAGGTTTGAACAAGGTTAATTAACTGTTGTCATAGAATAAACAGTACACATCAAAAATTATATGTAGACAATGGCAGAGGGCTGTCCCATGACAGAGGGGCTATGGCTCAAGTTTATGGGCAGCCCATCATGTATATGCTCAGATACTCAATAAATTCACATTCATCCTTAGCATACATATTAGGGCAGTGGTTTAATTGTTAGTAAAGTTTTAAAAATGTTTAGTGTGGTAAAGTGTAGAGAGATTTCAATGAATATTATTATATAGAAAACTTCATAGATTAGATTTCGTTAGATAAAACAGAACCATACATGAAAAAAATATTAAAAACTTCAGCGTTGTTTAGGACTGTTTTAAATTAAGCATTTGATCTTCTTCCACACTGAGATATATTTTGAAAGTAAGGAATGAACTTATTTTTGGTTAGGCATCTCAAGATACAAAATACCAGTATATATACCATTGTGTATGCCTGTGTGTCATGCCATAACAAAGTACTGTACACTAATTGTGGTTAACATTTAACATTTATCTTAGAATTGTGTGAGGTGTCTCTTGGACTTCCTCATACCTGTCCAGAAAATCATCAATGCAGCAGTTCATATTGTACTGATACCCCCTTCATTCAGTAATCCACTTCAAAAATAGAATTCCGATGTGTAGACACGATGTCAGCTTCATATTCTCGTCTACTAGTGACAATATGCTACATCATACTCAAAGCTTGAAACCTGCTTCCAGACAGGTTCAAAGATTACGCTCATGGCATAATCATGTAAATTTTACAGTCATCAGGGAGCAGCTCCAAGTGAAAAATACTCTAGAAAGTGCACCTGATGCCAACCATAAATTCAGCTGCCAATGCTAACAGAAATACCACAACTATTCGTTAGCTGGCACAAAGCAAAAGTGCATTTCTAGGTAGGTAACCACAGAATCGTATAAAAGTGTGACATCATGAATGAGAAAGCAAAGGCACAAATAAAAATGAACACCATATCTATAATAAATAAACTGCTAGCCAAAAGCTCCCAAACAGCCAGAAAAAGTAATTAATTTTTTCCTGTCATTTTTTTAACACATGATTTTCTCACACATATTCATGTATCGTTTGTGTAACGATCCAGCAGAAATGAACGAAGACCATTTGAAGACCTGTGAAGCATTAAGATCAGAAGAAACTACAGTTCAAAAGTATTGGAAAGCACGAATGCTAATGGCTTCATTGCCAGATGCAAGGCACTAGAAAACAACAACAACAACAACATTTTCTCACACCAAAAATGTTAATTAGGTTGCATATTGGGTAACATATATGTTTATTTCTCTAAAAAAGCAGCAGCAGCATTTTAGTCTGATTAAAGTAGCAACTCTTGTAGAATGCGCTTCCTCTTTCTTGGCCATATATATGGCTGACTCCTGCAAGTTATTTACGAGTATGAGTTGAACTACTCTCCTCCATTACGACAGCCTCTATTTCACAGCCAGTAATATGCTGTTGATGGAGTGTGGCTAGACCTGCTGGGACCTCTGTCTCACCTATGGATTAGGATGGGGTGGGTCCAGATTAAATAATTGGTGATATGACATATCTGAATTATGACAGGGCAACTAGAACCATGCAGTGTGATACCTGCTTTGTAAATTTTTGAAAAATATTACTGTACTCACTTTTTTTAACTAATATTGCATTGTTAACAGTGATTTTTGGACTCCTTGTGCTTATGTGGAATAAATAACAATTCAAGCTAAATGCTGTATTGCATTACTTTCACTGGGTGAAAGTGCCAGGATTATGGTAATACCCATTCAGAAACTTTTGAAGGTAACATCGACGGGTACTGCAATGCAACATTAGTATTCAATGTATTAGTGCAGTGGTGGGCAATCCACAACACATTAGGTTTTGCAACCTGCTTGACATAGAGCAGATGCCTGGGGTAGGGGAAATGAAATCAGTGCGTTTACAACTGTCCTATGATATTATAGGGACCTCATTCTTGGACTGTTTTTGTAGCATATCAGTCAATGAAAATCAGGAGTGAAAACAGAAGCTGCCACACATAGTTGAGCCAGGAAATTTTCATTACTTATTTGTGACCTGCATTTTGATTTAACACATTTAATTTTGAAAAGAACTGCTCACTATGTAAGTTGATGCATACATGGCTTGGATCATAATTGCAACTGATGTTAATTGCAGATATTTAGTGCTATCTAACATTTGAAATATTGCACCTACTAGATTTGTAAATTTCTTTCAATAATATGTCTGTTTGCAAATCTATAAGTTCTGCCTGGAACCTTATTTCAGCACTTGTGGGATCGATAGAGAATGGATTCCAAAACAGAAACAAAATGTATTCCACTTTTCTGAATTCTTTAAATTATTTTGTAGTGAACTCTAGTTTTATAGATTCCACGATTCCAACATACTTCTGCAGATTTTACTCATAAATAGGGACATGAGTCTGCAGACATTTGAAATAAAAAGATTCTCGATCATTGTGGTGTCCTTTCCAAAGATCTAATTTAGTGAGGAATGCTTGTATAGCACTGCACATATCCACATATTACTGTATACTTGCTACTGAACAAGTGTCCTTGCGGCAGCTAGGAGAGTGATAATCAACACATGCATTGCACTGTGCTGTGCTGAAGGCCACGAATACATTAATAATCACAACACAGGTTCTGTCGGTGGCTGTATTAGTGTCTGGGTAGCACTGACACATGTCAGACATGTGCAGAAGGCTTCACAGTGTCCTATTAATGCTTGGTCGTGTCAATGGTGAAAATCTGTAATGCTTTGAATCTGCCCACAAGCCTTCCATATATTTTACTAACCCTAAAAGTTGGCAAATATTGTACAGGATAGTATATTAATGAGGTCATACTGTATATAAAGATTACACAATGCCACAGAAAAACTGGAAAACCTGTAAAGCTGAAGACATTGAGATAAATAAATAATCAAGTGGTATAAATTATCATGTATAAATTATCAATAAATCAAGACATATACATACAGAGAATGAAATTGTTACTTATATGTGGCATTTTATCTTTTACATTGCATCAAACTACTTCTAAAAAATAATTTTAAAAATTAATATTGATTAAAACAGCACAACAAATGTAGACTTCAGGATGATAAAAGAAACAAGCATAACTGCAGCAAAATTTGAGTAAACAATATTCTATATAGCTAATAATACCTTTTCAATCCTGACATTAAATTATCTAACGTGAGATTTTAAATGAAAAGTTGTATCATCAAGAAGACTGTAAGATTAAAATTGATTGATAAATGTAATTTTAGAAGAAAGATTGAATCTAGAAAGAGCAAATATGAAATGTCATTCTGTTTTCATTTAAGAGACCTGAAGTGTTGTGTATTCTTAAATTCTCAGTTATAAAAATATTTCAGTGATAGATGGTCAGCATTAAGTGTATAAGTGTTTATTATTCAAAATAGTTCTATGAATATCTGTGGGATGGAATAGCTTACTACAGAGAGAAACTGCTTCAAGAATATTTTTATCTTTTAGTAAGTTTTACAAAGTGAAGGAAAAATATTTGTCTTTGGGTTTTAACATAGTTCTATCTGCAAATGTGGAATAGTTTTGAGTGATTAAAAGGGTTTCCATTGGTGCCTACATTAGTGAATGTATTATTTAATTAACCCTTTCAGACCTTATGTTTGAGATTCAGACAATTTTTTGCTTACTTTTATATATTTTGGTATTATAATAATATTTTTTGATATCAGCATACTGTCATCAGCTGCCATTTATTTTACAGGTGCCCATCCCATTCTTTGCCATTATCTCCTAGCACAGCTGCAACAATTTGAACCTTACACTGAAATCCTGGCCTGTAGTGTTCAATGATGTGTGCATATGAACTACAAATCCAAGAACAGGTAGCAACAGTTTTTAAAAGCATAAGTAAAGTCAGGTTTAAGAAACTATTTTGACTGAAATTAAACTGGGTCTGAAAAGGTTAGTTATGAGAAAACCTAAGTCTATAACATTATAAAATATAAAAACAATGAATTCCAATTTTCTTTGATATTAACATGTCTAACTTCCACTACACTTCAGTCCAAATAGTTCTAAAGCTATCTCATAATTTCCAATATGCCAGTAAAAGTCACTAAATGCTAAAACAAAATTAACTAAAGGAATGCAATGGAGAGAAAAGCTATTTCATTTATTTTAAAGCAGCTAGAATTGAGTTGATAGTTCCATGCCTTAACAAGAAAAGCATGCTCTACAGTGATAAATGCAGGGGGGCCAAATTGCTTAGAACTGCTTTTTATAAACATGGAAATGAGATTGAGACAGAATATTGTAAGACCCCAAAAGAAAATCATTTATGTAAATATTTATTGAAAATGTAATTTATTTTTGGTGTTGATACGAGTTAGTTGAGTAATGAAAATGTGTTGCTATTGTTCATTGTTACAAAAAATTAAGTTTGTTTAAAGACGTCATAAATGTTAAGTTCCATATTTAAATTTAATATATATGTATAAATAAAAGAATTATATGTGTTCAATATTAAAAGTGAAGGGAGAATAGCTAAAGATTGCTTCCCTAACAATACGGGAACTACTTGATGAACGCATACGCGGATGTACACAAAAGAAAGGTAGCATCATGTGAAGTGGCGCTGGAGTTGTTAATAGCGTCTGTGTGTTTGAGATGAGAAGACGTGTTTTTATAACGTGCGTGGATGTGAGTAGAAAATTGACTAAACTTTCATGAAGCTTTTGTTCTAAAGTTGTTGAAAAAGTGGAAAGACTATCAATATAATATAAATAAGGAAAAATTGAAGCTATTAACAGTGAAGCAACAAGATTCTAAAGTAAGAACAAATTAGAAACTAAAAACTTCACTTATCTTATTGTTTTGGTGCTAACCCTGGGGTTTCAAGCTGTGTCCAGCTCATTCTCAAAGCCATATAAACAAACTCGTTGCCAAGCTACAATCTTTTATTTTTTCTGAAAAACAATTACTCTTATTCAATTTTTATTTACAATCTCTGAAAACAAAAATTTATAAATACAATCTATAGATGGTAATTCGAAGTTCATGACACAGTTCCTGTTTTTTAAAATAAATTTTTTTTCCCAAACCATTAAATCTATTGGATTACTTAATTGTTTTAATAATTTAACTTCTGGATTAATTTCATGATTAAATGACCAAAAATGATCTGCCACAGCTGATTTATCAGTTTGTTTATATTTAATATTTCTAAAATGTTCTTTCATTCTGGTTTCTAGATGACGTTTAGTTTTACCAATATAAACTTTATCACAATCTAAACAGCTAAATTGATAAATGCCAGATTTTTTATAATTTGGTATTTTATCTTTTTTTGAAAAATTAAGTAAATTTTGTATATTAAATTTATTTTGAGGGACCAAATTTATTCCATATTCTTTAAAAATCCTTGTAAATTTTTTATTAGACCATGGATGGTAAGTAAACTTTTTAAAAATACAATTATCTTTTATTTTTTTAAGGGTTGAAACTTCTTTGACAGCTTTTTGATACTTAAATTCCTCTATCCTTTTATGTATAAAATCTGTATTAAAACCATTAATTACTGCAGTGTTAATAATGTGTTTATATTCTATGTCAAATTCATCTTTATTAAGGGGTATATTTATTAACCTATAAATTAAACTATTAAAAACAGCAAATTTATGTGCAAAAGGATTAAAACTTTTATATTTTATGTAATTATCAGTATGAGTATATTTTCTGTAAATACCAAATTTCAATTTATTGTTATGTCTTTTAATTTTTAAGTCCAGAAATGAAAGGAATCCATTATTCTCAGTTTCCAAAGTGAATTGTATAGCTTTATCTTGTAAATTTAAAAGTTTTAAAGCATCATTTATCTGTTTTTTAGGGACAACAGCAAAAATGTCATCCACATATCTATACCATATTTTAAAAATTAGAGGGAATGATTTTGTAATTTGAGTTTCAAAAAAACTCATGAAAAGATTAGCAAGAAATGGCGAAAGTGGACTACCCATTGCCAAGCCAGAAGTTTGTTGAAAAAAATTACCATTAAAACTAAAGAAATTTTGATCTAAACAAAGATTTGTAAGTTTTAGAAAATCATCTATTAAGTCATTGTCTAATTCTAAAGAATTTAACCATTTTTTTTAAAAAAATCAAAAGCTTTTTTTCTAGGAATGCTAGGAAATAAAGCAATAACATCAAAAGAATATAATATAAATTGGTGTGACGAAAGATAATTCAGCAAATCAACGAGAAAAAGTGTTAATAAAGTAATATATTATAGTGAAGTAACATCGAGTGTTTATTCATTCCATCTAGTACCACGCCCTGAGAGAAATAATAGTCTCATTGCTCAATCCGAAGCAATATTTTTATAAAAACAGCACCAAGATCAACTTTTTTTGCCTAATTGCATGAAGTTTATACACTAAATGTTTACTTCATAAACCTCTAGAATCTAAAAATATGTGAAATCACTTAATTTTGATCTTTTTAATTTATTGAATATGGATTATGGAAAGTTTTCAATGTTTTGTGTCTGGAAGGAACATTTAATAAAGATAGTGGGCAACATTCACATTACTTCCAAAATAAAATATGGTCCTATAAATTTATAATGTTTCAGATTTTATGCTAATAGCTTCCCCAACTGTCAAATCCCTCCCAGTAGTAAATCCTGGCAGTGCAAATGGCAGAGTATTTCTTTTATCCAGCGATGAGTAAATCAAAGTCTCAGATATTCTTTCATGTGCCAAAGAGTCTTTCAATACTGATGCCAATTTTTTAGCAATTAAACTTTTTAGTTAATTGTTCCCAAAGGGTATTTTTAGAGTGGAAAGTCCAGCTAAGATAGCAAGAGAGAACTTTTATGTATTGTAATAATGAATGATTTGATGCTATGGTGCTGCAGTTTGCTGATGATACCAGGCTGTATGTAACCACAAAAACAGGACAATGGCTCAAGTCAGCAACTAAGTGAATGGTTTTGGAGTGAATGCAAGGGGAATCAAATATAAACTGCAGTTTTAAATTAGCAACTCTTGTAGTGAGCAGGAGTGGATGGTGCTTTGAGACAATGGGTGAGCTTTATAATTCAACGGAACGATGAGCAATGGATTCCACCGATGGAATTATGATGGATGTATTTTCCACTGAATTGAAGAATGATCGATGATTCATGCAATATGGCCAACATGCTACGAATTAAGTCCTTATTTATTATGGTGACATTGCATGCTGTTTATCCCCTGTTTCCACATGATTCATGTGTTAATTTAGCCACTCAAATCATGCAAGCTGCAGCTTTCATTTTCAACCAGCTGATTGCATGTTTACAATTTAGTTAGGTTATGGGACTGTCCATCAGTCTCTCAGGGACAATGAAACTGATGGTTAGGCACTGAAGTTGGTGGATTTCAGCAATGAGTTAAAGAACAATGTGATGAACTTCCAATGGATGTGCATTAGGCTGCGCTGAATGTAGAAACATGCCTAATATTGGTGGGGACGTTTGGAGTAAGGATGTTGATGCATTACCCCCTACAGAGCTGCCACATGCTTCAGTGGGTCATGGGTGAGCTGTAGGTAGGTATAGTGTATGTCATCAAGTTTCTGGCAAAAGAAGGCACCAAAACTTTGAGAAGGCTCCATGCACAGTTTGGTGAAGCAATCCACTCATTGACTTAGGTGTATGAATGGCATTAAAATGTTTGGTGGGACAGAAAGCAGTAGAAAATAACCCCTATTGAATACAAATGTGTGCTAGTGGTATCACAAACACTAGGTGCAACAGTCCTGGTTACACACAAAGTACTCTACTGACCACCTCTCCAATTATGGAGATGACATGGTCTTGGCTGGTTACCAGTTATTTTAATGCATATGTTGCCATTACTGTTTTTACAATACTCGTACTCAACTATGTCACAAAAAGAATTTTCATGGCAGAACCAGCAAATATGGCCAACCTGCATTATAGTCATCTTAGCTTAAATAATCAAGAGGCAAAAGATTAATTACCTAATGATACAAAACAGCTGATTGTAATTAAACATCTGACAATAGTCTACATATAAGCTAGATTAGACTGCATCTTAACTATAAAATATTGGTTGGCACAAAATTGTTGCAGCTTTTTCCATTAAATTCTAGTGTGGCAGAGCATTTTCACATGTGAAAGGATGTTATCTAGCGTCTTGGCCACACAAAGCATCTCATTATAGACCTCATTAATAATGCAAAGCCACGTGCTGTGGCTGACGCTATGACAACACCACAGGCTAGCCACAAATATAACATTAACTCAAACTACAGAAAACATGCAACTCAATATGGCTCTTATTATGGAAGTATTGCCATAATAAAGCAAATATTTACACTAATCATTACAGAAATAAAAGTTCGCTAAGCTCTAATATTTTCTTGAAGAAGCATTACAAATTTAAACAGATTCTCAACTAGGGACAAGCCATTCTGATATTAAATTTCTTCTTTTCTTTCTCTCTACTATAATCACATTTCTATCAAAATTATTAAGACAAAATCACTTATTCAACAAACATTGAAGAAAAAATATATTGGAAGCAAGTATAGTTTGGAAGACTTCATCCCAAATGCTGTATACATCAGGAGGAAAATAATGTTCAGATATAGTAAATGATCTAATATAATCTTTAAAAATGGGAACCTGTATGGTGCAAGAAAGAAATTAGGTTCTAAAATGTTTTTGTTTTTTGGTGATAAGAATATATTACCATATTATTTTGTTTTCATACTTCCTAAATCATCTTATGTGAATGGTAGTTCAAAATTTACCTTCGGTTTTTCTTTTTAACAATAAAGCAAGTTTTCAACATTAAGACAGAATTGCAATGAAAAGCTTTTTTAAAATAAATTCTGGCTCTTTTTTATGTAATTTTGAATGGTGAACACTTTGCAAATCAACAAACGTGAGCATTTTAGAAACAAGAGTCTCAAAGGCATCCTCCTGGATATTCAAACTTTGGTATCACTTTGTAAACAATATTTTTGTAATATACTTAATAGCATGTTAACATAAGGGATTTTAAAATAAAAACCTTAAAACACGGGACTTAAGTACTTCTGAGTCACCACACTGGCATCATATAGAGTCCACATTGTGTACTCAGTAACCAAGGAACTGTGGACTTCAACAGCTGTTCCTCTACTTACTCTCACCGACAAATACTGGAAGGCATGAGATAAAATTATCACTTTCGGCCTCATATTGAAAGCAGAATATAACTCCACAGTATATGTTTATTGGCCCACCTCAGTAATGTGGTGGTTAGCGTGTCTGCCCCATGTTCAAGAGGTCACGAGTTCGAATCTCGCTTAGGGTAAGTTATCCGGATAAGGTTTTTTTTTTTTTTTTTTAGGTTTTCCCTTATCCTGAGAAGATGAATGTTGGGTAACTTAAAGCTCTATGGACCTCGGGCTCATTTGAGCATAATTTCACCCACTTCAGTCATTCACTATCCGATATGACATTACGTTGGAGGACGTTAACAAAAAAACAAAAAAAAAAAGTATATGTTACTGTTTCTTTGTTCACCTCTTCATATGTTGTTGATGAGTACTTATATACATTGTTGTCATGATTATGGTTAATGATGTATAACAAAACCCTGCACTGAATAAATAAATATTATCCAACTATCAACCAAATCAGGCCAGAATTTCTCAAATTCCATGCTCTAACCAATGAGCTACCACAGCATCATATTGGCACAACACAAAATTCCCCAACTGATTTACATTTTTCCAATAAAGCACAAGGAGATCTACAATTCATTTTGAGATGACATACTCCATTGGGAAATTACAAAATCTCAGGCTTCATAATTTAACCAACTATTAGGTCTCATGAAAATAATCAACATTTGTATTATCTGGGCACCTCTTGCTGGTGATTAGTAAAACAGGCATCTGATCCTAGTGTTGAAAATAGAAACAGTATGCAACAAAACCTGCTCAAAATGCCTATTAAAGTGACACAGTGCTCTATGCCTTTGTGGTCCAATACGGCAAAGCACCACCATCACGTCCATTATCAACAGAGGAAAATAAGCTTTTGTCTTTCTCCACCCTATATCCTTCATTTAATTTCACAGATATCTAATATTTAAGTGCAGTGCCAGATTTAGGCCTAGGCAATCTAGGCAGTTGCTTAGAGCCGCAATTTTCAGGGAGTGGCATTTACTCTATCCTTCTGTTCCCTTTTCCTACTGTAAACTTTAGTTTTAAAAATCTGATGTGTTGCACTCACATGACTTGTACTCTTGTACTAACCATTCTTACAAACTCTTATTCCTTATTCCTATATCTTCATGTTAGTTGAGATAAACATTTGCAGAAATTATCTTATTGCTCGTTTTCTTGCATGTGCAATGGGAATATGGGAATACAGTAGGCTTTGAGCAAAAGTCAAATCTTTTAAAGCTTTCAAATTCTATTCTCTTTGCATGGTTAACATATAAAAAAGCGAATAGCAATGTTCCATTTTACAGAAGTAGAAGTCCTCCAAAACTTACACAAATAATGAGGAATATCTCCAAAATGGCTCACTCTACAAAAAAAATTTATTTAGACATAAATTGTGTGTTTTAGCAAGATCTACATTTTTTGTACAGAAAGATTTTGTCTATCTCTTACGGTTTACCAGTTATGCAAAAGTCATCCAGAGTAAATAGGACTTCAGAAAATTCAAGATATACATTTCATTTGTCATAAAAATATCTCAAACATATGCCATTTTAATCAAAATCGTTAGAGCAAGGTTCAAGTAAATCAAAATTTTTGAAAAGTTTTCCAAGTAAAGGGTAGTTTAGGGTGGAGCAATTTTCTTCAAAATTTTCGTGTTGTATCCTTGATAAACATTAAATTTAATAATAATGATAATGATAGTGATGATAATAATATGAATGGCGCATAATGTGTAAAGAAGAATTTTCTCACCGCAGTCTCTACAGAATTGCACCAATGACTCTGATCTCATCTTACAGTGTAGCACATAATATCTCTCACACTGGTCGTCGCATCTTATACACACACAATTTGGGCTGGGTTCATGGAATCTCTGGGTGCGGCATAACTTGTGGTGGAATCCATGCACAGAAAATCTTGTCACTGTATGGCATAGTTCATATCCTCCCTGTGTCCATTCACGGCATGTCATGGTGTCAGTAGCATAGAATTTGCCCCATATTTTGCATTTCTTTTCATGTAGTTCATGCAGCAGGCCCTGATAGGCTGGGGTCGTTGGCAGTAGGAGCTTCAGTCACAGGTATTCTATGTGGAAAGGTTCTCTGGCTAGCTCATATACGAGTCGTGAGGTCGTGTATTTGGAGAGACAAAACACTTTTCAAGTATGTGACCTTTAACTTCTCTATTTTCTCCATGCTTTTCTTCTGTAGATGTACCCATATGTGTTCTAGTCCATATGCTGCAATGGGGTCAATTTTGAGTTCAAACAGTTGTAAGGCGGTTTCCAAGGAGAGTTTGCCTATTGACTTTATGTTGCTTATAGCTCTTATAGCAGCGTTTACTCTGTGAATACATTTCCCTGTGTCTGGAGAGTAACTCCTTGGTACATGAAGTTGGTGACTGATTTTAGTGGTGTTTCCCCCATGTAGAAGATGCTGCATTAACCCCTCTTATGAAGGTCATGGAGACAGTTTTCTCTGCATGCAGTGTTAGTTTATTCTCTTTTGCCCAGTCCACTAAATTTATATACCAACTTTGGTTTTTAACCGACTTCATTTTAGAGTTATGCTGTCTACAGACACACAAACAGGAAGGAGACATACACAGGGACCTTTTTCTAAAGATGCTTTTTGGAGTGAGTGAGTGTGTCAGGTTTAAGGGCCCGTCGATGCTTTTTGGATTCAGGGAGTCTCAAAACATATATATCTGGTGAAATCTCGACATTGAATTTTTGGATGGAATACAATACTTCCTCTACTATACGTAGTAGAGAAAGTAAAATATGCTGCCAAATTTTTCTGAAGTTTGATCTCGTAATACTTGTGGGAGTCAAATGTTGTTTTATACATTATCATGGGCTTTCGGCGACAGTAAAAGAAAAATGCAGTGCATAATTTTATTGCAAAATGTGTAGAAGGGGTGGGGAGGAAATTAATACATTTAACTGCTTGCGTAAACAACAATGCCTTGTTGAAAATAAAATAAGATATATGTTTATTGTTTATCGTTATTAGTACAACTCAATTACATTTTCAATATAGGTCTATATCATCATCAATAGGTTAAAACTAAATCATAACCTGCCTTTCAGAAATCAGTTTTGTTTCAACAATGAATGTTATATATGTTTCAAACTGTTAACGACTATATTTTAAATTTTTTGGTATTCAATGGACTTAGATAGTGAACAATTGTAAGCACAGAGGATATAAGAAATTGTAAGTAGGTACTTTGTTTCATAAATCATAACTTCCAAAAATGAGTGAACCTGAATTGTGTAAAAAGTTAACTGGCTTACAATATACAAAAAATATTGAAGTACGGCCAAAAAAAAATAGTGCATTAATTGTAAAGTGTAAAAAGTTAGACAGTTTCTTTCTACAACATTGCTCAATGAAAGAAAAAATTGAAGATAGTGGTGTGCTGCTGTTAACACAGATTATAATAAAGAATTAACGGAAACAAGTAAATTTGAACAGTGTGCTGATACAGGTGAAGGTATGAGTAGGGGTGACATGTTGATAATAATTTCAGTGCATGTGATTCAAGAGGATATGAAGTTAGTGAATTTGTTAAATCATGTAATGATCCCGCAATGGGTATAACAATGTATACCATTTACTAGAGCTATACATTTTGTGGTGCTATACATTTTGTTACAGTCCAGTGAAGGGGGACCATGATCATGATGAAGGATAGACACACAGATAAGCTCTGGTCTATCACAACACTGTATACCATTTACTAGAGGTCACTAGTGGTACTATACATTTTGTTACAGCCCAGTGAAGGGGGACCATGATCATGATGGATAGACACACAGATAAGCTCTGGTCTATCATAACACTGTATATCATTTACTAGAGCTCACTTGTGGTGCTATACATTTTGTTACAGTCCAGTGAAGGGGGATCATGATCATGATGAAGGATAGACTCACAGATAAGCTCTGAATTAACATAGCACTTTATTCAAATCCCAGCTGTGGCATTGAATTTTTCAGTTCTGATTCCATCTCTCAAACATAACACTGTAAAGTCATCATTCTTTATTTATCCAGTATCTACAACAGAGATTATAAATACAATAACTAAACTACCAAAAAAAGTCAGTGGATGGGATGAAATCAGTGTGATTCTCTTAAAACATTGTAAATATGTTCTGGCCAGTCCCCTTGAACATTTAATAAACTTCTCTATCCTATGTGGTAAATTTCCAGAATGTCTGAAACAGAGCCTAGTACGCCCATTACATAAAACAGGAGATGAGAGTGACAATTAGCCTAACATCAGAAATAGCAAAGCTCTTTGAAAGGCTTGTATTAAGCCGGTTATTAGATTTTTTTAGACAAAAACAATATTATTGTAAATTTTCAGCATGGATTTAGGAACGGACGATCAACAGCTACTGCAATTAGTGAACTTATACATTTAGTCATTGAAAACCTTGAAAAAAATGATGAAGTAGGGTCTTTATTCTTTGATCTTTCTAAAGCTTTCGATTGCGTTGATCATGCGATACTATTACAAAAACTGGAGGCATATGGAGTAAGAGGCTTGGCGAGAGATTTGATCAGATCATATTTGGTAGACAGAAGACAATCAACACTATTGTACGATAAACGGGGCAAATCAGTAAGAAAAGTGCAATCAAAATTTAAACGTGTTATGCATGGTGTACCACAAGGATCAGTGTTGGGACCACTATTATTTATTTTATATGTAAATGACATACCAATCTCAAAAAATACAAATACAATAGCTTATGCAGATGATACAACTGCTGTATGTCAAGGCGCAAATGTTGATATATTAAAGGAGAACTTACTGCAATCCATTGACTCAGTTATTAACTACTTTAAACATAATCACCTCACATGCAACATGACAAAAACAACCTTAATTCATGAGTGGGCGTAGGCAAGAGGAAGCCCTTAAGCTCAACAAAACTTGGTACCCCGTCATCGATAACATTAAACAGTCAAGCAACACAAACCAATCAGAATCTAGTAGCTCCCGAGATGCAGCTAGCCCCCTCCTACCAACCACACCGCCTCAGCGAGCCCCGAGCCAATCAGAGAAGACCCCTTCATGTATAAATTCCGCATCCCAGACAGTCAACGCCTCAGACGCAACTGTACCTTCACCAAGAAGACTTCGACCACGCCACCAATGATGTCCACCGCAGTAGTGGACGAAACGTCTGGATCAAGTTACTCCAGTAGACCACTGCAAATCAGCCCGGAAGACTCTTTTAGAACCTTAATTCATTTCTCACAGAGTAATATAAGCACCACAAATTTCTCCTTACCAGTAAATAATAACAGTATTCATGATGTAAGCGAACATAAATTTCTAGGAATAATACTTGATAGAAAATTAACATGGGCTGGACATATAAATCATATTTGTGACAAAATTAGTAAATCTGTGTATCTCCTACGTCATTTTAAAAATATCTTAGATGAGAAGGGGCTCAAAATGATTTATTATGGAGTTATATACCCATATTTACTGTATGCGATAGAAATTTGGGGCTGTGCTGCTGCATCCCATATGGAAAGGTTATTTAGATTGCAAAAACGGGCAGTCATATTGATTTTCAATATGAACTCTCGTGAATCACGTAGGGGAATATTTAAGGATAAGCAGATATTAACATTGTATTCTCTGTATGTCTATAAAGTTGCAACCTATGCAGTTCAGAAACAAAACCTAAAAAATAGCAATATCCATAGTCACTACACCCGACACAATGATGATTATTTTCAGCAGAGATTTAGTAAGAATATTTCAAAAAAGGATCCTAATGTCATGGGTTTAATGCTTCATGCAAAACTACCTGCATATTTAAAATGTTCTAAAGGTAAACAATTTGAGAGTGCTCTGAAGAAGTATTTGATAACAAAGACATTGTATAGTATCAATTAACTATAATAATGTCCATATTGAAATTACAGACCCTCTGTGTAAATCACAAATGATAGGTAGCTATGGTAATATGTGTAACCATTAGGTTGTCCATCTCTGTAATACAAATTATAAATATAAATGTGTGACAATGTCAAAAACTGTATTGCAATCTATTGACAATAAAGAATTTAAAGAATTTAAATTTAAATTTAAACATTGCCCACACACAGCTTGTGTGTTTAAAAACACCAACAGTAAGTTTGTTGTTAAATAATAATTAGGGGTTAAAGTACTTACAAAATTGTATGTCTTTATTGGGATATGTAACATCAAAATGAGTTTTAGATTGCATTGAACTTAATGACAAAAATATGAATGGAGTATTAAGTGTCATGCCGATATGCTGCCATTGTAGCTCAGATAGAACAGCAGCACAGTAAACTGAAGATCCATAGTTTAAATTCCAGCTATGGTACTGAATTTGTAAAATCATAATTTTTTTAAAGAACTGGTTAAAAATCATGTAAAGCACATTATATAGGAATTCTCTGTCATATTGATTTCCAATTTAAGGAAGAAAAAGCCAAGATAAATTTAACTACCCACATATTTTCTACTTGTATTTAAGGATTCTGAGAGATAAACCTAATGCTTGTCTAAGGAGGAATATGTAATATAGAATGATAATGTAAACAGTTCCTTGATATTATTCTAAAAGGTGCTAATTGATGCAGTTTATAGTGACTCAAATATGTGTAAGCCATATGATGTAACATTATCTGCATAGTAATAAGTATTTAGTTTTATTGTTTTCTGCCATCATATTCTCTTTAACAGTGTAATATCATAAAGGTAAAAAGGAAACAGATGATCCAGGAATCATAAAAGGTATCTTTCTATCTTATTCCAGTAGTTTCAATGTGTAATTTTTAAAATAGTGCACTTGGGAAAATTAATAGAAATTGCATATAGCAATTTTAATTCTCATCATTTATATGAAATAGGAAATATCCCTGTACATTAGTGAGCAGATGTGCAGTGTTACAATCACATGCATATTTTTATTTTTGACGTTACAAATTGTGTTCCCTTAAAGCCTGAATAAAATTAAGAAATATTATTTTTTACTCAAGAATTTGAACATGGTTATTCTATGAAGGCTTGCAATTGTGAGCAAATACAGTTACGTGCACTTGTTATCAAAATTAAATTCTTTGAAAACAGTTGCAATGTTTAAAAATTGTTATAAAATGTGCAAATGAAGGTTTTGTGGTTCTACAGATATGATTCTGAGAATTCAAAATCAGACTGACTTGCCCTCGAGCTACGGGTGTACGTCGACACACCAAAGGCAGAATCGGATGTGCCTTCGCCTGTTATAAAGTCGGCTACTATCAAGGTATCTTTGCTAGGGGTCAGACCTGTGTTGGCAGTAGAATCCTGTTGGGCTGTGGACCCTGGAGGTAGTCGACCATCAGTTACGCCTCCACGCAATGCCTCACGTTCTTGCAACCGAATCTTGAGCAATCGAATCTTTTCTTCTTTCTGAAAGCACAATGAAAAGTATCCATAATACCTTATAAACTACTCTCACAGAACTTTTGCTACACATTACCACCTTACACTAAACCATTCTGTTCAAGTGCCTTAGGAAAAAAAAAACATGTGTAGCACTCATATGACATTCTCTATTCATTCTTCTACAAACCATACCTACAAAAGCTTGTTCTTCTATCTACTTCTTGTTAATACAGACAAGCTTTCATTAAACATTTACACATTCCATACCTTTTGCATGATTACAACAAAACACAAATAGTGGCTTACCACTTTGAAAATTCAAACCAATAACAAATATGGAATAACGAACAGCTTCCCCAACAATGGAATGAAGGGACAATAATCACTATTTATAAAAAGGGCAATAAAGGAAGTTCCCACCAGTTATTTGGAATAGTCAGAACTGTATGAAATTACAATTATAAGGAGTAAAGGGCAGGATTCACTATAAAAACCTCTAAATTGAGTATAGGAGGTAAATGGAGTGGAGTTTAAAACCCTAACAGTACAATGTCAAGCAAGCTAGCTAGTAGATCATATATCTGCTGAAAGTAAGTGCAATATTTTGAATATTTAGATCTAGTCAGTGTAGTGTGTAACAAGCCTTGTAACAACTTACAGCAGAGATAAGCCGCTGAAGCTCTTCATTTTCTGCAACAAGTTTCTGATATCGTTCCTCGTCCTCTTTTGTCATTCCAACGTCAGGGTTGTACTTTGATTCTGCTTTGTCACGTGGGTGACGGATAACCTCTATTACCTGCAACAGAATGAAACATTATTACTGTAAATAATAACTACCTTGCTCCCTGAGCTGATATGTATATAGGTACCCATCTAAGATTGCCAGATTTTGCATGTATTTTATTTCAGTTTTATTTGATGTAACAGTTTCTTAATTTTGAAATGTTTCCCTTGTGTTTTAATCTTCAATGCTCTATTTTACTAGTTTGGAATTCTGTTTATAAATTCCTCTTAGCACTTTAAGCTAACTCATCAGTAAATAACAATAAACTATGAAAGTTGCAATTTTTAGCTTTTCCATCTATTGAGGTTAGTTTACAATAATCCAAGAATGAAATCCAGGAAAATTAAAGCAGGAAGCAAAACAGCATGTAACATTTGGTCCACAGTACTCTGAGAATAAAAATGTGATGTTTTGCACTCACAAGACTTTCTCTACTCTTGAACTTCTTACAAACTCTTATTCCTATATCTTCTTCTTGTTAGTTGAGATAAACATTTGCAGAAATTATCTTATTGCTTATTTCCTTGTAGGTACAAGGGGAATATGGGAATATAGTAGAATGAGCGATAGTCAACTTTTTAAAGCTTCCCATTCTCTTTGCATGGCTAAGATATAAAAAAAAATGAATAATGATCTTAAATTTGATGAAAGTTTAAGTATTGCAAAACTCACACAAATAACAAGGAATATCTCTCAAATGGTTCACTCTACAAAAAAATTGATTTGGACATAAACTGTATATTTTAACAAAATACAGTTTTTATACTGTAAGATTTGGTCTATCTCTTACGCTTTATGAGCTATTCAAAAGTCATCCAGAGTAAAAAAACTACATAGGATATATCCAATAGATGATAGATTTCGGGCTTGTAGGCCGTGGTCCAGTTGATGAAAGTTCTGATGTTTTGCCCAAGACTGCGTTGGGCATCTTCAGAGAATGTCTCATAGCTGGTTGACAACTAGAGGACAATTGATGGAGCGCCCGGCTTATATATAGGTGAGAGGAACCACCTCTCATCTCCTATTGGTTGTCCGTACGCCAATCACTATTATGGGGCTGTGGGAACTGCCACATGATTTGTTCTGTTGGCGTTCTGGGACTTCGGTTTTGTATCGTCTAGCACCAGCACCTGGGCTGTGTGTATACGTGCTGTTTCTTCTTTTCTATTGATGTTATTCTTATGTTTATGAATCTCAATTGCTTCTCGGTACAGCCATGTGTCTGTGTGTGTCTCTGTGTGTCTGTCTGTCTGTGTGTGCGTGTGTGTGTGTGTGTGTGTGTGTGTGTCTGTGTTATTGTGTGTGTGTGTGTGTGTGTGCAAGCATGCATCTAATGTACAAAAATTCAAGGAAAAACCACTTTATATTACAATATGAAATAATTTATTTATAATATTAAATGAGGGGTTCATTATGAAATAACTTATTTAAATTACAAAAGAATATAGGAAAATCATTTCCCTTACTAACTTATTCACCTAATTCTCCCCTGAAAACTTCCATTTCCTACATTTCCTTTCCCATCCATGAGCTGTAGTCGTGCCAAGCTTCATTCCTTTTTTAAAAGCGTAAATTTACATCATTTGATGTTCTTTATTGTTTTTTGTTAATTTTTGCTGGCTTTTTGCTGTTCCTTGTAGTCTTTGCTATTGTTGTATTTTTTAGACAATGGTGGGTTTTGGGTTATATACACTTAAAAAGGACACGGCTAGAAGAATCAATATGTGCTGAATCTAAGGTTGCACATTTGTTGGAATTTCTTCCAATATGATTTTGTCATCTAGTAGCTTTAGAGAGTTCTAGCACCTATGTTATTACTATCACCTTGAATAATTAGATAAGATTAGATTTTTACTCATCCTTTTCAATCCCATATATAAGACACATCAATTTACATTATATTCTACACACACACAGTTTTAATTCACACACTTAGTGTGTCAGTAATAACCCCTGTACTTTTCTTTTAAATTTGTCTATAGAAAAGATTTCCTTCTACAGTAAAGTCTAATATGCGCAAGATGGATCTAATACGCTAAGCCTGAAAACAACAAAATTAAAAGAGGTAGAACTGGAACTTAAAAATTCAATGCCAAAACTGGGATTTGAACCACAGACCTTCCACTTACCGGGCGATTGCTCTACCACTGAGCTATTGTGACAAACTGCCAGAATGGCATTAAATTCTCAAACCAGTTCGTATTTCTCCTGGTAAACCACAAAGGCAGTCTTATATCAGAGACAAATTACCCCAATGGTGACTTACTATTGTAAGAATTTAATGACATTCTGGCAGTTTGTCACAATAGCTCAGTGGTAGAGCAGCCGTCAGGTAAGTGGAAGGTCTGTGGTTCAAATCCCAGTTGTGGCATTGAATTTTTAAGTTCCAGTTCTACCTCTCAAACTTTGCCCACACACGGCTTGTGTGTTTAAAAACACCAACAGTAAGTTTGTTGGCATAAATAAATAATAACAAAATTAAAACTTGAAAAAGGTTTAATGGTAAGGGAGAAAATATTTATTTTAAAGTATAGGAATCACATAATGAGTTTTGGAATACTGTCAATTGATTCTGTCAACAAATTTGTTTTAGTTCCAGTAGATGGCAATATGTACCAAAGAATTCATTACTTAATGGCAGTCTCAACTTAAACAGATTTTGAGAGATAGAATCAGTACTGAAAAATTCACTGCCATTGCTGGGATTTGAATCACATTCTGCTTCATGCACTTCATGTTTGTAAACGGGTCAACTAAGAAGTCGAAGATGCAATTGTTGAATTGCAAGACATGCCCAAAGAAATGTATAATTAAACAACAGGATAAATGAAGTTTATTACCAAATATTTACTCTAATGTAATATTTGTATTGCTTTCTTTTACATGCCAGTAAATCTACTGACATGGAGCTGTCGGTAACTTCAAGTTTTACTTTCCTTACTTCCTGTGGTCTTCTTTTTTTTTTTTTTTTTTTTTTTTTTTGAATTCTCATGTTATAAAACATGTAATTTAAATTTTGTTTTTGTTCAGGTTTCCATTCTCAGTTATTGTGAAGCAGCCTTCATTTACTATAATTCCTTGAAAACATCTTGATATATATTTTAAATTTATTATATGTGCAATACTGAGCACATAGCATGACAAGCTCTCACTACAGGTCAGCATTACTGTCCAGAAGACGGGACATTTAGCATAAACCAAGGACTGCCTTATAAAATCCAGGACATCTGGCAACTCTGGTATGGATGGTATCACAAAAAGCCATCCTCAATGGAATAAGGTGTGGAAAGTGTTCCATGGGAGGCAAATATGAGAATGAATGAGATTGTTTTCTCATTCATAAAAGGATAAACGTTGTGTTCATTCTTTTATGGTTGCTAATGGTTGGGGGGATATGGGGTAGGAAAATGCTGAGCATGAGACAATATGGAGTATTCTCAGTACGAATGGGAAATTTGTCACAATGGGATCAAATTAAAACTTCTGAATACCAGAAATATTATAGTTGCTTTGATTCATTTAAGTGTAAATAAATAAATAAATGAATGAACGAATGAATGAATGAATGTGATGCGGTTTTTTATATGTTTACTGGTAACACATAGCAGCAAGAATAATGTTCTTTTCAGAAAGATGGAATACTGTGATAGCAGACGCGTTTTCTATCTACAGGGTCGAGGTAACGGATGGAATGCAAATATCAATGTTTCTTTATCACAATGTATTTATTTATTAACACTTCGATATTTTACACTCTCAGCACCATATTAAATACTCAAAAAACTTTATACTTTTGTGATTTGGTAGAATTTACGCTGGATAAAAGTTTGGTGAAAGTTCCATGTTCACACGCTACCAAAACACGTCTTATCACCTTGAACATATAGACGCTACTGAATTGTTTCTTGGCGTCGCTTTGACACGCCACACCGCCATTTTGTATTCATCCGTGCAAATAGTTTTTATTATGGAACACAACAGACTAGCTAGTAACAACAAAACATTGGCTATCCTGAATATTAAAGATAAGTTCCTGATACACCCAAACAAGAACTAGAAATTTATACACTTTTAACAAACATTTATATGAACGATTTTCTATTGGGGTCCAATATTCTGTCTCATATGCCCCTTGTTTTGTTTTTCAAGTTGTCACCTATATTTACAATCTTGAAACACAATACAATACTTCTCCCTACTCCTCTGATTCAATCACTTTGTACAATATTTTTTTTTTTTTTTTCTTTTCTTTACAGTCTTCTTCGCTGTTTGTCTTTGTCTCTTGTTTTGGCATGATACAGCATGTCTTTATAAATTTCACATATTCAATTACTACACAATATATGTTCAGTTGTTATACATCACATATTCAGTCATTATACAATACATATTCAGTTATTGTACAACACATTCAGTTATTACACAACATATCCAGTTATTATACAATACATATTCAGTTATTGTACAATATATCCAGTTATCATACCACATAAGTTCTGTTATTATACAATACATATTCAGTTATTATACAATACATATTCAGTTATTGTACAACACATTTAGTTATTACACAACATATCCAGTTATTATACAATACATATTCAGTTATTATACAATACATATTCAGTTATTGTACAACACATATTCAGTTCTTATACAACACATACTCAGTTATTGTACATTTGACATTGACACAAATATAATTTAAGTGTATCATGGTTTATTATGTGGTTTTTGACTTGTATTCTTTGTTATGAGGAGAGAAAAACAGGATACAATTTTTGAGCTAATGATTATGATCATATTTATGGGAATATTTTATTCATTTCTTTGCCTTCTTTGCCTTGTAAGTTTATTATGTATAGGCAGGTCATTGAGTCGGTTCTTAAACTCTGATGTTACTAATGGTACCATTTTTCTTAATTGGGTTATTATTCATTGTTGTTTGGTTCAACATTTCTTCGAGCTTAGCATTGGCTATATCCATTTTAATTCATGGGCATTGCTTTTCTGATTATGGTTTTTCTTACTTCACTAATTGCCACCTCTTTGTCTCTTATTTCTATAAGAGAAAACTTCTATACTTATAATTATTCTGCAATTGTATTATTTTTCTTCTCAATTCACCCTCGACATATTATATGTCGAAATATTATATCTTTGTCATCCTAATTGATTCCTTTTTATTTTTGTCCCTGACATCCTTATGTCAAAAACATATTATCTTCCGTTGCTATAATTAATTTCTTTAATGACAATTAGTGTCCTCATCTGTCTTTGTTGACAATGCTCTTTGTGGTCGATATAGCCAATGACTATGTTGGTTTTCTTTCTTGTTGTAATTTCTAATCTGAACATGATTTTCTATAAGTAACCCATTAAAAATTGTTATTTTCCATCATCTCTACTATTCCTGCCTTACACATTTGTTATCGTCCTATTAGTTTACTCTCCCTTCTCTCCAAAATCTTCGAACGTCTCCTTCTACCTCGCCTCTTCTCTGAGCTCGCACCAATTATCCCTGATACTCAGTTTGGATTTCGCCCTCTTCACTCCTGCTCTCAACAGCTACACCGCATCGTTGACACTATTCTTGATACATATGAACGTCTATCTGTGTGCTTAGGATTGTTTCTGGATACGGAGAAAGCTTTTGATAAGGTTTGGCACAATGGTTTGTTATACAAGCTCAAACCGCATCTCTCGGACACCTATTTCCGCCTCCTACAGTCCTATTTGCATAATCGCACCTTTTCCGTAAAATATGACCATGCCTTCTCCAAGGGCCTTCCTATATCATCTGGTGTGCCGCAAGGAAGCGTACTAGGCCCTTTATTATATCTAGTATATACCTCCGATTTTCCTCGTCATCCTCAACTCACCACCACTCACTTTGCCGATGACGTGGCAGCCCTGAGTATGGGCACTTGTGCTGTGACTGCTAGCCACCTTCAGGACTTCTGTAATCAAATTCAATCCTGGTGTCAACGTTGGAGGGTGACTATGAACGCTCATAAGTCCAGAGTTGTGAAGTTCACTTACAAAAAGAACGTGACCCATCATCCCCTTTACCTGAATGGGACGGAGATATCCACAGCGACTTCCATAAGATACCTTGGCCTTATCTTGGACAGCCGGCTAACATGGGGTCCCCATCTCTGTAGTCTAGTGCAGAGGATCTGTCACCGTATCCGCGAAGTCCATCATCTTGTGTCTGGTTCCTCGCCCTTGCCTTTGCGGTACAAGCGCCTGGTATATACTTCCCTAATTCGACCCATGTGGCAGTATAGCTGTGCCATTTGGGGTTCTGCAGCTCCATCGCAGATCCTGAGGATCCAGCGTGCGCAGAATCTTTTTCTACGCCTCATGACAGGCGCTCCCTGGTACGTGCGCAACTCTATGCTGCATGCTGATTTAGGTCTACCGGAGGTGACGTGTATCCTCCGCATCTGCTACAGAAGACTGCATCAATCCTGTCTGCGCCATGACAATCCTCTGCTCCGCCATATTTATCTTCCTCCTGAACCTCTACGACGAAGACTGAAGCGCCGTTGGCATTCTGATTTGCGAATGAACATCTAGTTCTATACAAATGCTTTTTCTGTAACTGTTTTTCCCTATTTCTGTGTTATATTGTTGGGACTATCGCTGGATGGCACCCCAATTACACGTTTCATGTTGTTCTGTGTATAGCTTAGCTCAACCATATTGTACCTAATTGTACAGAAGAGTTTCCTTTAATAATAATAATAATAAAAAAAAAAAAAAACAAAAAAAAAAACAAAAAAAAACCACATTTGTTGGCAAAGACTATTTGGTCCTTTCTTTGTATGGCTTTAATTTATTTTTATGGTATCTTCCTACAGACTTGCCATTTGTATTCTGTAGCTCATACGTGTGGTCACCCAGCTGTTTTGTTATGACCAGTGGTCCAGTGTGCAATAGCTCCATCTTTCCAGACCTTTTCTCAGATGCCTTGGATGCTTTGTGGCTTTTTAAGAGCACCTTTTCTCCATTTTGTGGGGACCATTTCCTGATGAATCTTTTTACCTTGTTCCTCCCTTTTTCAGCCTTTTGCTGTAATCTTCTGAATGCCAATTGACATTTTTCCTTCTCTGACAATTCCCTTTGAGCAGCCATCGTAGTGTCAATGTCAATTGTCAATCTCTTGGGTTTCGTGTTGGTCATCAATTCGATTGGGGCGAACTTGGTCGTGGGGTTCACCGAATGGTTAATCACCTCCTCTATGTACCCGCATTTTTTCGTCCAGGAAGTGTGGTCTTTGTGGCAAAGTAGGCGGAAATATATGCTTATATCCCTCATGGTTCTCTCAGTCGGGTTTCCTTGGGGATAATACGCTGAGGAATAGTACAATTTTATTCCTAATGTTCTTAAGGTGTTCTGGAATAACTTACTCTTATGCATTGTTGCATTGTCCGATAGAATATATTTTATTCTCCCATATTTTGGGATGTAGTCCTTGACGATTTTATCTAGGCAAGTTCTGCTTTTAATGTTCTTAATGGGGTACATTTTAGTGAATTTTGTGAAAACATCAAACATGACAAAGATGTATCTGTTTCCATCTTTCCCCCTTGGTAGCTCTCCATGCTCGTCAATACACACCAATGCATTTTTCTCGTTCCTCACGATGGATTGTGGAACGACATCGTATCTTACATTAATTGGCTTGGCCTTCTGACATAGGTCGCATGAGGAAATTAACTTCCTGACTTTCTTGCCAAGATGTTTGATGTACAATACTTCCTCAATTGCAAGTATTGTTCTCTCAGTACCAGAGTGAAGCATCGAGTGGTGGAATGCCAAAATGACCCTGTCCTGTAAGGAATTTGGTACCATCATTTTCCACTTCCTTACGTCGCGACCATGTAATTTAAATAGGATGTTCCTAAATTTGCCTATCTTGGCTTCCAATTTTGGTACTATGTCTGGAGCCTTGTCGAATAGCCTCTTCAATTCAGGGTCTTCTTGTTGTAGCTTCGCTATGTTTATGAAGTCTTGTAAGATTTCGTTGCTTTCTTTGCTATTTATCTGCATGATTTTAATTTCATGGTGTGGATTGTATATCGTCTCGGGTATGTGACTCTCCGACCTTAACCTTGACAATAAGTCACTAAAGATGTTCTCCTTCCCCGGGATATGTTTGACCTCTATGTCGTGTGATGTTATTTCGTGTATGTACCTTGAGATTTTGGAGTTGGTTAGCTTGCATTTTTGAATGAAGGACAGGCTTACGTGATCCGTATATATAATTATTTTGTAATGATATATATATTGCCTGAACTTTTGTAACACAAAATGGATTGCACCTATTTCTAATTCTGTTATGCAGGCATTGGCTTCTATCTTGTTTAGAAATCTAGAAGATGTGGCAATCACATGTTTGTTGCCACCTGCATTTTCTTGTGCTAATATTGCTCCATATGAGTGCGCACTAGCATCGGTGTATATTAGAAAAGGTGAATTTGGATCCGGTCGTTCCAGGAGAATACTGTGCTTGAAAAGTTCTTTGATATTCTCAAAGGCCACCTGGTGTTCAGCATTCCATTCCCACTTAGTATCTTTTTTCAACAGTGCTCTAAGGGGTACTAATTCCTTAGCGTAGTTGACCACGAATTTTGACTGGTACTGTAAAATGCCCAGAAACCTTCTTAACTGTTTCAAGTTACGTGGGGGTGGTATATGCTCTATGGCCTTGACCCTCTCCGGATTAGGTTGTATGCCATCAGGCGTAATGATGTGGCTTAGAAATTCTGCCTCTTTGACGAAAAATTCACACTTTTCCAAATTTAGGGTCATGTTGCTTTCTTGGAACTTGGACAATACATACTCTATGTGATGTAAGTGTGACTCGGGATTCTTGCTGTATATTAAAAAATCGTCGACATATTGCGTTACAAAAGCCTCGATAGTATCCCCAAAAACTTTGTCTAGAGCCCTCAGTAGTGCACTGCTACTGGTCGATAATCCAAAGGCACATTTTAAAAAATGGTATACCTTTCCTTTGTGCAAGAAACAGGTATATTTCCTGACATCTGGATGAAGAGGAATTTGCCAGAATGATGCTGTCAAGTCAAGACTTGTAAAATGTTGACCTCCCTTCAATTTCGATATTAGTTGGTCTACCCCCTCAGGCCTGTAATGATCCGGCAAGGTATGTGCATTTATCTTCCTTGCGTCGATGGTCATCCTCAATTTTCCCTCTTTCTTATGGACCCATACCACTGCATTCACATAACATGAGTCCGACGGCTCTATTATTCCGTCCGCTAACATTTTCTGGATCACTCTGTCAGCTTCCTCCCTGATGGAGTTGGGGATGGGCCTGGATTTATGTGAATAGGGGGTGATATCTGTTACTGTAAAAGTATGTACGTACTTATTACACGTACCTGGCTTTTTTATTAAAAACTTTCCTGTTTTTAATCAATATTTTTCTAAGTTGGTTCCTTTCCTCTTCAGAGATGCCATGTGCCCCCCAGACCTTCTCATCGATTAGCTGTGACATCGGTTCTTCTCCATCTGTTGGTAGTGGTTCAGGTTGGTAGTTGTCCGAGGTAACATACTCGTCTTCTGTGCAGATCCAATGGCTGCAAACATTAGTTTCCTCCTCGCTCGTCCAACCTGTTTTCTCCTTACTCACCCTCAGGTCTACCGACCTATTCTTGTGGACATTGATGTTCTCCACAAAGAATTGTTCATCCGGATGGATCCCTGTCTGGTCCGGTTCCTCCTGGCATGTTTCTTCCTCCAGGAACTTCGCAGTGCATTCTGAGGTTCCTTCCTTAATAATGAATTCATGTAGGTCATAATTAATCACCGACCTCCAAAGATTAAGCAAATCACTGCCAATGATTAGGGTAGCTGTTAGTCTAGGTATTACCAGGGCAATAAAATCGAACTTCCAACTTCCGATTTCTATTACCAGCCTTACCTGGTATTTAACATGTTCCTTTTTCTTGCCAATTGCTGTGCTGCAATACACTCCACACACAGGCAAGAATTCAGCATTTTTTTTAGTTATTAATTCCTGGAATAGCTGTTCGTCACATACTGATGTGCTGGCTCCTGTATCAATCATCGCTGACAATTCGATACCCCATACCTTCAGCCTAATCATTGGTGGATTGGTTATTTCCTTTCTTTCACTTGCCTGTCTTCTCAAGGTACCTACATTATATTGGTCAATATTGCCCCTACTGCCACACAGGTCAACTTCTGGGACACAAAGTTGACTTGTACTTAGTTTTCCTGGGTGTTGGAGGTGATTGTTGTTTCTGTATTCTGCGCAGCATCGGTCCTATCCGGCACATTTTCATTCTGTTCCTGTTGTCTTACGTTGTCGGTGTTCCATTGGTTTCTGCCCCTTTGACGTGAACCCCTATTGTATGATGGCCTTTGGCTGTTCAAGTGTTCCCTACTGAATCGTATGTGATTCACTTGATGGGTACGGTCTCCTGGTCTTCCACGATCATATCTATGCGTTCTGTATCTCGATTCACCCCTCGTTATTGTGTCGTGGTACCGCTGTCTTGTGTTCTCCATCCTCTCGCCATGATTATGTGGTTGTGGGAAATGGTGTGCCCCTCTCCCCCTTTCATGGGTGCTCCTAGTAATTCTATCTTCTCCCTCACTCTGGTTGTTCGTAGCCGAGCTCCGGTTTAAGATGGGTGAGTTTGGGTAACTGTTCCTATGTCTATGCTCATTAGGCCGACCATTTTGTGTTTCGAAGGCTGTCAGCAATTCTATCATATCTGCAAAATCTACCGGCCTCGCAACAATTAATCCTGTTCTCACTGTGTCTGGGAAATGTCTTGTTATGCTGGTAATTAGTTCTGCTTCCGACAAGTTGGGGTCTAATAGCTTTCCTTTGTTGGCTACTTTCATAAAATAATCGACTAGCGATAACCCTTTGGTTGGATCATATCTACCTGTCGCTAGCTCTACCCTAGTTTGGTTTTGCTTAGCTGGGCCCCAATACCTTGATAGGAATAAATTTCTGAATGAACTATACGACTCATGACCAGCTAGTGTTAACCTGAGCCATTCTAATGCCTTGTTTTTTAAGCTTTTCTTAACTATCATCATCCTAAGCTCATTTGGTATCCTTTTCACTTTAAAATATTCTTCCATCTCTTTAACAAAGAGTTTTGGATCGTCTCCCTCCTCCTCGTCAAATGTAGGTGGTGTGATTTCATGTAATATGCTGTTGGTGTAACATGTGTTATGTGTTGTGTCATCGTTTGGTTGTGAACCTCTTTCTCTGTATGGTGAGTCAACATTTTGTACATCATTCAAATAACTCTCATCTTGTACATTACTTACATCTAAATCATCTTGCCTTTGTAGTGCATTCACAACATCATTTACATTAGCCAAACTTTCTTTCCCTTTTTTCATTTCTTCACAAATTGATTTTAAATCATTCTTTATTTCTAAGTGACTTTGTTTCATATCATTTATAGCATCCTGTTGTGAATGCATCACATCAGTCATCGTCTTAATTTTAGGAATTACAATTTGTTCTACAGTTTCATTACAATGTCTTTCTTTACTACCTCAATCTCTTTCCTTAATTCCTCAGTTATTTCTGCTTTTACACTTGTAATCTTACAGTCTACACTTGTATTACTTTCTGTTATTTCATCTCTACATCTAGCAATTTCTCCTTCTAACACAATCTTATTTTCTCTCATTTCTGATTCTATTTTTCCCATCCTATCTCCTACGATTTCTATCCTAGCTTCTAAGGCTTCCTTTGTCTCATTTAAGTTTTTATGTACTAATTTTAAATTAGTTTCCATTACTTTCATATTTTCTTTACACTCCTGTCTTCCTAATTCTATTTTCTGTTCTAAGTTCTGTCTTCCTAATTCCATTTTCTGTTCTAAGTCCTTTCTCACTTCCTCCATTTTCTGACCTATCTCTTCCTTATTCTGTTCCAGTTTCTGACCTATACTCTGACCTAAACTTTGTTCTATGTCCTGCTTTAATTCTACCTTATTTTGTTCCATTTTCTGGCCTATACTCTGACCTATTTCTTTTTTATTTTGTTCTAGTTTTTGTTCTATACTCTGACCTAAACTTTGTCTATGTCCTGCTTTAATTCTACCTTATTTTGTTCCATTTTCTGATCTAAACTTTGTTCTAGTCTTTCAAACATGATCATCATTAACCTTTGGTCTTTGCTTTTTGCTAGTTGTTCCTCACTTTCTGTTTCTATTTGATAACTAGGCCTATCTGCCCCTTCTCCCACTCCTGTTTCTATCTCTTTTTGCAACATTTTAATTTCTTTATTCAATTCACTTAGGGTTAAAAGTCCCACTACTTTGCCGCTTCTCAGTAACATAAAAATGGAAATAAACTGTATGTGAAAACAAAAATTTTTGATCCTACTTTCTTTTCCGTTGCTTCGTCCAGTTATTTACGTCTCCTGGGCAGTTGGCTTCGCTAGATGATCTCCGGTGTTTTCCCGCGTTGATTATCCGTGCATCGATGTTCTGTTGGCGATATCAAACGATGGTCTAATGGCGTCTTCTGACGCGATGAGATGGCGTCACTTGATGTTTATCGTGATTTCAATTCCCGTAATTTGCATTCCATCCTAAATTCGAGTTCCACGTTGGGTAAGCCATTTTGATGCGGTTTTTTATATGTTTACTGGTAACACATAGCAGCAAGAATAATGTTCTTTTCAGAAAGATGGAATACTGTGATAGCAGACGCGTTTTCTATCTACAGGGTCGAGGTAACGGATGGAATGCATATATCAATGTTTCTTTATCACAATGTATTTATTTATTAACACTTCGATATTTTACACTCTCAGCACCATATTAAATACTCAAAAAACTTTATACTTTTGTGATTTGGTAGAATTTACGCTGGATAAAAGTTTGGTGAAAGTTCCATGTTCACACGCTACCAAAACACATCTTATCACCTTGAACATATAGACGCTACTGAATTGTTTCTTGGCGTCGCTTTGACACGCCACACCGCCATTTTGTATTCATCCGCGCAAATAGTTTTTATTATGGAACACAACAGACTAGCTAGTAACAACAAAACATTAGCTATCCTGAATATTAAAGATAAGTTCCTGATACACCCAAACAAGAACTAGAAATTTATACACTTTTAACAAACATTTATATGAACGATTTTCTATTGGGGTCCAATATTCTGTCTCAAATGAATGAATGAATGAATGAATGAATAAATAAATATCTTCCTTTCATAGAAGTTTGAAAACAGTGTTGTTGTAATTAATTTAATTTAAAAGGTGAGTCCTTCCATGGTGTTTCATGGTGCAGATGGTGATGCTTCTTCTGGTGTTTCTTCTGGTAACGGTTCAATGAACTTGCTGAAAATATCTTTCTGAGGAATGTCGAAATTAAATACTCTGTTTCTATTTTTTAAAATGAAGATTTGTTCCCATGTGGACAGTTCTTGTTTTCTGGTTATGTGTTATGTTTTCCAGAAAATTATGTTGTAAGTGTTGTTCAGTGTTATTAATTGACTCACCTTTTAAATTAAATAAATAAATATTTGGAAAATAGAGCATCAAAGCTGTGGACACTTACCTTGGGCACAAAGATGAGAGCCATGCTGAGGAAGCAACAGAAGATGACGGCCAGAGCAACAAAGGCAAAGCTGGCGTCTTGCTGTGATGCAATGACCATGGTAACTGGCGCAGTAATGAGACACAATACCACCACATTGTAGATGGACATGCCAACGTAACGTGAATCATTGATTTGCTTCACTTTAATGCTACGAGTCTCATACGCCAGAAACAAGCCAAACACCAACACCAGACCTTTGTAGCCATACATAACACCTGAAACACCATTATTACTTGCTTTTATTGTTTATACAAACACTTCATATGCAAACAGTTCTTTCATTTATTCAGATAGGTATCTTGAAAATTGTTTACCTTCATATGACTTTCTCTATCCATTATCCTCTATTTTCAGTAACTTCTTGCACAATCTTATTTTTGTATCTACTTCAAGTTAATTGAGGTAAACATTTTATTTGCAGGCACATAATGGATAGAGAAAACTAAATTGATTAAAAGTGAGATGTTATATGCTGGCTTTGAAATTTCATACTTTTTGCATGACATCTCACAAAACAACTGAATAGTGACAACATTTTTTATGTGACAAAGTCTTGAAAAATTGAAACCAATAACAATGGATATCTTGAAAATGGGTAAAATCACAAAAGGAATTATTTGAAATAAATTACATGCTTTAGAGAGATCTACATTTTTTGTGTTAGCAAAGAAAGGACCTAATATCAATTTAGTGGTAAACTTCTCCTATGAATCAATTAAAAGAATTGTTAAAACAAAAATAACTTAAAATGACAATCAACAGCTAACACTTTCAAATGAACAGTCAAAATGGAAGAAAATTTTGAATGACCTGTCAATAGTTGCTGATTTATCAAGAAAATCCTCTGTTGCATTTCAACTGATCACAGGACACGATTGTTTGAATAAACACATTTTCAGAATTGGAATAATAGCATCTCCAAATCGTTTATTGTGCTCCAAAGAAGAAGAAATGGACATGGAGCATTTAACAAATTGTGAATCCCTTACGACATTTGAAACTCTAACGTCAAAATATTGGGAAGCAAGAAGGAGAATGATATCATTATTAACACGTGCATGCACACACATTTTTTATGCAGTAATATTTTGCATATCTCTTGCAGTTTACCAGTTATAGAAAAGTCATTGAGAATGAAGAGAACTTCAGATAATGTTCACAGAAAATCCAAAATACATAATTATTATTTATTTATGCCAACAAACTTACTGTTGGTGTTTTTAAACACACAAGCCGTGTGTGGGCAAAGTTTGAGAGGTAGAACTGGAAAAATATGAACTGGTTTGAGAATTCAATGCCATTCTGGTAGTTTGTCACAATAGCTCAATAGTAGAGCACCCGCCTGGTAAGCGGAAGGTCTGTGGTTCAAATCCCAGCTGTGGCATTGAATTTTTAAGTTCCAGTTCTACCTCCCAAAATACATATTTAATTTGGCACGAAAATATCTTAAATATAGGGCATGTTAATTAAGATCTTAGAGCCATTTTTGAGAAAATCAAACTTTTCAAAAGATATTCCACGTAAAGGGTAGTCTGGAGTGGAGAAATTTTCTTGAAAATCTTTGTGTCACATTCTTAGAAGATGCTGAACTTAAATGCCAACTTTGGTTTTTAACCAACTTTTCATTTTTGAGTTATGCTGTTTACAACAGCCAGACACAAGCACACAAAACATATATTTACAACCAAATCTTAACATTGATGTTTTGAGTGGAATATAATACTTCCTTTACATAATATATGTAGCAGAGAAAGTAAAAATGGGTTGACAAAGTAGAACTTATTCTTTAAAAAGCATTAAAGTGATAATCTACCTAGCCAAACATTGTTATTTTCACTCTCACAATGCTCCAGCTCTGGACGGATCTTGACATCGTCTTCTGTTGATATAGGATCCTCTAATGGGAACACTTCAATGCGTCGCTGAAGTGGATCATACAACTGCCAGGTAAGCAGCAGCACTACATCCACCAGCAAGAAGCCTGTCACCATAAGGTACAGCTTCCAGGGCTCCACTTTCTGAAATAATACAATGATACAGGGTTGTACTGTTCAGAAGTCTGCCATTACATCACCATAAGGAACAGCTTCCAGGGCTGCACTTTCTGAAATAATACAATAATACAATGGCTTGTACTACTTGGCAAAGCGACGAGACATATTAACCTTGGCTGTTGAGTGCTATGATCGCTCCTTATCTTGTTTATTAGAACTTGGCATATTAGTAACTTAGCATATAGTCACTGATAAAACACAAATAGATGATCTCTTGCGCATGCCGATATGAGATGTTACTGTCCTAAAGATATGATTGCATCTGAACACTACTTGGCCGTATTTGTGCAACAAGTTCACATAAACAGCTGGGCAGTTTCACATTCTTTCCGATACACCTCTTGGCTTTGCCAAGTAGTCTGTTCAGAAGTCTACCACCACTGTTGGTAAGACTGTAACACTTTTACTATCCCTAGAGAGATGTGAAGCTCAATTAATTTTAGAGTTACCTGAAATCATCAATGTCATATGTGCCATATAAAATAGGTCGGGATGAGGGGGAATTCTGCTCTGTTGCACTCATATTTCTCAACTCTTGCACAAACTCTTCTATTTACTTAGTGGTAATAGAGATAAATATTTTTAGAAAAGGTTTTATTACATATTTCCTTATAGGTAAATGAGAATAGTAGTCTTAAGTGACAGTCAAATGTTTTAACAGCTGGTCTCTATATGATACTTTTGAAATTCCAGTCTCTTTGCGCAGCCAGGACATAAAAAAACAAATAGCAACTTCTAAAGTAAGAACAAATTAGAAACTAAAAACTTCACTTATCACCAAAATAATAAGATAAGTGAAGTTTTTAGTTTCTAATTTGTTCTTACTTTAGAATCTTGTTGCTTCACTGTTAATAGCTTCAATTTTTTCATAAATAGCAACTTTCTCAACAAATATACATATAATAAATATTTAGAGACCAGGCTTCATTTATCTTGGACTTACGTTATGAATATACGGTATGAAGCCTAGTATGAGAAAAAGCAGAGATCTCAATGCTCAGATATATGTTATTTATAAAAATTATCAAAGCTGTGGTATGAAAATGAAACCAGGACTTGAGTCCAGTACATAATCAGCTCATCAAAAACACTGTCACTGGTAAATCAACAACCTTTTCTATTATATATAAGACTTTTGGGTCCTCTGTAAATGTAGTATTTTAATTTGTCTTTTTGACAATGTCTATGTGCCATCTTGGCTACAACTGTAATAATTCAGTAAATCATGTGTCAGTTTGTAAGTGAACAGCGCTGTATAAAATCTGCTAAACCTTGATGCACTTATAAAATAAGAACAAATTAGAAACTAAAAGCTTCACTTATCTTAGTAATATTGCGTTTGAAGAACTTGCAATATTACTAAGATATGTGAAGCTTTTAGTTTCTAATTTGCTCTTATTTTAGATTCTGTTGTTTCACTGTTAATAGCTTCAATTTTACTTCACTAACTTAATGTAGTTATTAAATAAACAAACGTATAGGTACCTTGATCTCAGATTTGGCCTTGGTGGTGAGGCGATGGACGCGCCAGACCTTGCTGAACATGGCACCATACGCCAGAGTGAAGCCAATGCAGAGTAGCCAAGCACGAGCCTGACATATGACAGGATACATGCCTGGGCTCACAAACTGACCATCCAGACCAAGCAGAAACACTGACCATAAACATATACAGATACCACATAACATTATTGTGTTGCATACTGGATGTGAGGACTGGATCACCCTGTAACAAACAACCACAACAATTCATTCTTCCATGGCACACTCTGAGACATTACCAGATTTACAGACTACAAGACACTTTGTTTTCTTTGAGAAATTGCCTCAAATCCAGGTACATCTTATACTTGAAACTGATATTAAAATGTCCAGTGTTAGATTTAAAATTTCTACTTCCAGTCTTAAAAATGGCTTTTGATGAACCTATAGAATAGGTTGTGTTCAACAAGAGTTTCAAAATTCTTTGAAATTCTTGAGGTCCAGTAAGAGAGCCTCAAGATTCCAGAGTGAACATTTCGAATCATTCCAGCAGTTGAAGGTAGCTGGTGATGCAGATCATTCTGTGAGACATAAGTAAAAATGAATGAAACTCAAAAGTGTTCATTTCGAATCAAAGTTACTCTATCAATAACTTTGCTTCTACTTCCAACCAGTTTAACCTCTTAACTGGGTACATGTATATATGCATCTCGAGGTTGTGTGTACATAATGGGTATGACGTACAATTCCATCATGTATCTTTTAATGCTTTTCTCTGCTGGATATCACGAGTATTGCTGTAGTTGTGCTATGAGGTATTTGTAGCAGTCTTCTGTGATAGATTGCATCACTTTCGTACAAATTACTTGACTTATGCACACTCTGGAAGTGTAATTCAGAAGTGATAGCAATCTTAACGCATGCCAGTGCGCAGTTCGTAACAATGGCTGCTCTTACTTGTAAATATGAGAATGATCCTCTCACATAAAAAGAAATGTAGCAATATTTACAGACTTTTGGAAGATGATGATAGATATGTATTTGGGGCAGTTGGTAGATTTTTCATCAGATTCAGAAGATCCCAAGCTAATTTCTAGAGCGAGTGAAGGCAATCAAGGGAAGATGATTTGCAGAATATTTTTGTTCCACATGGTTTGCTCCATCCAGAATTCACGTTTCTTGGTGCTAGTGGACTAAATGTGCATTTAGATGACAACATAAGTGCAACTGATTGCTTGGAACTATTTGTGGACAACAACATGTGGGAGCTAATTGCAGATCAGACCAACCTGTACGTGCAACAATTTCTTGCAGCACATGCTGATTTGAAGGTGCACTCTGACTCTAAATGTTAGGTGGATGTCAACCCATCAGAAATAAAAACATTTGTAGGCCTTCTGGTCTCTCTTCAAAAAGAGAGACAGGATATGTAAGGGCTCTATTTGAATATTGTTGTTATTGTTTGCTAATGCTGGATTTCTGACAATGAAGTCATTAATCCTCTTGCTCTCCAATATTTTTCACTGATGGATGGGGTGCTAGAAGTGGCCGGGCATATTTGAAGGTGGTCTCGATCCATTTCCTCTTGCAGATCACATAGAGGACAGAGTGATGAAGAATATATCCCAATTCTGTTCAAATGTTTTGCCAGACAATCATGTCCCATAATCAACCTGAAGGTTGCAACTGCCGTTTTTCGAGGATACTCAGGAATTACTGTTTGAATGTTTGGTAGTTCCCATCTTTTATTTTTTGATTTTTCATAGTAATATTTTGCAATAATTTTTTGAATTCAGAGTTGACTAATCTTTTAGCTGCCTACAATGGTAGATTAACTATAGATTTCTGTACACTGCTGGTACCCTTTTTTGCAAGAAAAATATAAAATTAGTTCTTTTACCCTTAGTGGTTTGGAAAATGTCAAATTCTTTTACCGTTAGTAGTTTAGAAAATGTCAATAAATTGCTTATAATAACATCTGCTTGTGACTTAAACAGAAGCACCAGGCAGACCAAAAATGTCCAGGTGGGATTACACTCACAAGCAGAAAATTACTCAGTTAAGAGGTTAACTATATTACTTATTCCTTTTTCCATCAGTTTATATACCAGGGCATCCCTATTTATAGTAACAAAAGCCTCCTCAAAATCTGCAGAAAAAATCTACATCCTTTGAGAGGTAGAACTTTAACTTAAAAATTCAATGCCCAGTTGTGCTCACACACGACTTGTGTGTTTAAAAACACCAACAGTAAGTTTGTTGGCATAAACAAATAATAATCTACAACCTACTTCTTTTATTTCTCAAACACTCGTTTATCATAGCATGAATTATTACTATATTATCTATCACTGCTATGCTAACAGAAATTGATGAATGCTCACCTCCTATGTCGATACCACACATTGAATATGATGAGTGCTATTGCAGCCATGATACCAATACAGGATATAGTCCACATGCAAATGAACAATGGCAGAGACACAGTTCTTAAAACCCTGCGCACTATTGTGCGATCTTGTGGAACTTTACCTCCTGAAAACAGAAAAACCAATACAAATGATGGAATATAGTACATAATTACTGAACATAAGTGAAGTTTTAGTTGCTAATGTTTATTAATATTTGAATATAAAAAAGCAATATTCAGCTAGAGCACTGCAAAGAAAAAGATCTGTTCTGTTGCACTCACATGACTTTCTCTAGAAGTATATGAGTCAACCTATAGACACTTAATAGTTTCACTTGCACTAATTGAAAATGAAAATGCTAGTCTTTGAAACACCTCCACATAAAAATAAGTATAAGTGAAACTATAAGTGTCTATAGGTCGACTCACACTTCTAAAACATTTGAAAAGTCACACTGTCTAAATCACTTCATATATATTAAGTGGAATGACTTTCTCTACTCACTCTTTTCTAACTATTCTTACAAACTCTTATTCTTCTATCTACTTCATGTTAATTGTCCTTGTTAAGGAGTATATATATATTTGCCTATAAATTAAGCTATTAAAAACCTCACATTTATGTGAAAAAGAATTAAAACTTTCATTTTTTTAAAGTGATGCTACGTAAAGTGCACTTTTGGGTGAGGGAACTTTGTTCCAAATGAAGGATATATGAAGTACTCACCAATCCATCTCTCCCTGTTGAGCCACGTGAGGTTGTCACTCTGTGTATCATAATAGCCCAGCTTGAGGTATGACCCATTCACCATTTGCTCTATCTGAGTTAGTGCAATACGGTCTCCTTGGGAGCTGAAGGCCACATATCCCTGCAACCAAGTTTCAAACATCAAATAGAGCTGCTATATGCCACAGATTACACAAATTATCTGTGATTTTATGCTAGACATAATGTGCAGAATGAAGACAAAAAAGTATACAAATTTTAAATGGCTTGTAATGAGTGTGAAAAATGTTTTCAATAATCTGTCTTGCTGCTATTTGCATATTAGAAATGTGTAATGTTTTTGTAGCAGGATTCTTTACCCGGACAGGTCATATTGGATGGTAAATGAATTTGAATTCATTGTACTTCTCTATACAAATCTACAGCTTTCTTACAAGATTTCTTTTTTACACCTTGCCTTCATACAGTACAGGTCATGTGTGTTTTCTCTCCTGTTGCTGTTGAACCCTGCCCTTTAGTAACTTTGGTAGCCAATACATCTCTTTATTCTAATTGCTCTCCTTTCCTTCCTTGTCTACTTCTCAAGTTTCCCCAAACATATTCCTATTTTTTTTTTTTTTTTTTTTAATTTTGTTTCTTTTATTTGTTAACATTTTCATTGCTATGATTTTCCTATTCATATTGTCCCATATTTCTAGCCCCTATTCTCTTACTTCCTCACACTCTACCAAACAATGCTCTAAACTGTGTCCTCGCTGCACACATACTGACTCTGCTCTTACTCTTTTTCTTTATATTGTCACCCATCGCATTATTATCGGCACTACCGCAAAGGAGCCGAAGGAAAGAGACAGAGAATGGCCGCATTGTTGGGGCGCTTGCCGAAAGAGAGAAAAGGATAGAGGCTTCTGGAATCTTCTGCTTTGTATTTCACCGCAATAACTGAACTTTCCAGAATAGTGCCTGGGAGATATAAATAGCGGTAAAGTGCAACAGACAGTGAACAGACGGATGTGAAGCGTTGAGTGGTCGTGCCGACGGAAAGGACAGACGTATGTGAAGCGTTGAGGAGTCGTGCCGACGGAGAAGGGACAGTTCTTGTGTTACGAATTTGGAACCGTGCTGTGAGTGAATCGGAAAAGACTTTCTTGCTGTTGCAACGAGTGTAAAAAGTTACTGTTTACGGAAATAAAAGTGTATCTTTATCCCGACTACATCTGTCGTCTTTGCTTTACACCCACCAAAAAGTCACACTGGTGTCAGAAGTGGGATTCGTCGAATTGCTTCTAGTTTCGTTACATCGTCGTTAGAAGTTGCAACGTTAGAACCAAGATGGAGGGAGATTCGGAAACCAGGATGATGGCAATGATGAAAGAATTATTCGCCGAAATGAAGAAGACAAACGACAACCTCGCTGCCAAAATGAAGACGAGAAACGACAACCTCGTTGCCGAGCTGAAAGAGATGAAGACGGAGCTATCGGCGAAAATTGACGGCGAACTGACTGGCGTGACGGAAGACGTGGAAGAACTCGGCGAAAAGGTGGAAGACCTCTGCCAGCATGTGGACGTCGTGGAGGACGACGGGGAACGTCTTGGCGCCCTGATAGTAAGAGTTGACGAGAGCGTCAAAGTACTGGATGCCAGGGGCAGACGGAATAGCGCGGAGCCGGGGAGGGAGCACCTAGTGGCCCAGGCGACAGTTGCGCCCGTTTCAGATGATATGAGGGAAGACGTGGAACAACTCGGCGAACTGATTGGCATGACGGAAGACGTGGAACAACTCGGCGAACTGATTGGCATGACGGAAGACGTGGAACAACTCGGCGAACTGATTGGCGTGACGGAAGACGTGGAACAACTCAGCGAACTGACTGGCGTGACGGAAGACGTGGAAGAACTCGGCGAAAAGGTGGAAGACCACTGCCAGCATGTGGACGTCGTGGAGGACGACGGGGAACGTAGTAGGCCCTGGTAGTAAGAGTTGACGAGTGTCAAAGTACTGGATGCCAGGGGCAGACGGAATAGCACAGACCCGGGGAGGGAGCACCTAGTGGCCGAGGCGACAGTTGCGCCCGTTTCAGATAACGAAAGTGTACGTCTCGGGGAAGACAAAGGGGCAGTTCAGGGACGTCGTCAAGGGTCCTCTGGAGGAGTGTGTCGGGTACGTAACCAACCAGTATATGACGTGGAGGACGATCAGCAGGGAAGCGCACAAGCAAACGAGCAACACGCGAGAACCGACTTGGCGTGGGACATGGGGGGACCGTCGGAGCCATCCAATCACCTGACGCATAGTGCCATGAACGGAAGAATGGCGGACATCCTCGTGGACGGCAGGATACAGGAGAGGCCGTGCCGAGCACGAGTGAACACGAGTGCAGCGGTGGACGTGACTCGCGCGGATGTGGCGGGGGTTGTTGCCGGACCCATCGGAAGCAAGGTTGCTGCGAAGGTGCGCCAGAGAGGTCGGCGGACATGGTACTCAGTGAACCGTTTCCAAGTGCGCAGGATGGCCCAAGTGCGCAGGGCAACTGGACGAGGGACCGTCAAAACCGGCGGTACTGTTGCAGAATTTCGAAGCAGGATGGCATACATCGTCCTACCCGGACCAAGGGACACTATCCAACAGCGATACCTAGGATCGTGCCTCCTGGAGAAGAGGTTCGATGGGTTAGTCCACCGGTGCGCAAGGGAGATGCCGCAGTAATAGTGCTGGTCGGGACGACCAACTCTGAGGAGGGAGCAGTGTCACCCATCGCATTATTGTCGGCACTACCGCAAAGGAGCCGAAGGAAAGAGACAGAGAATGGCCGCATTGTTGGGGCGCTTGCCGAAAGAGAGAAAAGGATAGAGGCTTCTGGAATCTTCTGCTTTGTATTTCACCGCAATAACTGAACTTTCCAGAATAGTGCCTGGGAGATACAAATAGCGGTAAAGTGCAACAGACAGTGGACAGACGGATGTGAACCGTTGAGTAGTCGTGCCGACGGAAAGGACAGACGTATGTGAAGCGTTGAGGAGTCGTGCCGACGGAGAAGGGACAGTTCTTGTGTTACGAATTTGGAGCCGTGCTGTGAGTGAATCGGAAAAGACTTTCTTGCTGTTGCAACGAGTGTAAAAAGTTACTGTTTACGGAAATAAAAGTGTATCTTTATCCCGACTACATCTGTCGTCTTTACTTTACACCCACCAAAAAGTCACAATATCGTCCCTGTTCTTGCCCATGCAAATCTCCTTTTTTATCTTATTTGTTACAGATGTCCACATATATTTCTCTGTCCCATTCTTTTTTTATTACTCTATATATGTAGCTCCTAAGATTTTTTTTTCCCTTTTATTATTTTCATACTTCTTGTGTTTCTATATACTCTGTTCTGTTCCTTAGTACTTTTCAAAAGCCCTTCTCATTTCTTTCTTTCTAGTTTCTATACATCCCCCACTCCTATCCTATTTGGAGCTTTCCTATCTCATTCCAGCAGGACTTGCTCTCTGTTGGTTTATGCATCATTTTGTTATGTCCTTGTTTCCTCTTTTCATGCATTGGTGTATATGTGAGTGTGTGTGTTTGTGTATGTTTCTTACATGCTTCTATATGTTGCACCTATTTTGGCCAAAGTTGCCTTAGATACCCCATAACACAAGATGAAAATGACTAGTACTGTTTTAAATAACAAGTAAATTGGAGCAGAATTTGTTTTTAAATCTCGACACAGTTTTTAACTAAGTTTATGAAAACGACTGTCTAGTTAGAATTCCAAATTCCAGTCTATTACATACCTGATTCTTTAATGTTATGTAATGCTTACAAAAACTTGAAAGACCATCTATAACGAAAATTGTAGCAGCTTGAACATTGTCACAAGTAATATCATAAAACGTGTGACCTAACTGATAAATTGTCAAGCAGAGTAAGAATCAGACCATCAAATTATACTTAATGCTTCATTCTTTAGATTCAGGAGGCCCCAAAACATGTATTTCTGGTGAAATCTCAATACTGAATTTTTACATATAATGCAATATCTCCTCTACTTGCTAATGTAGTAGAGAAAGTACAAACAATAGATATAGGAGTATGTTAAGTACACTTACAGAAACTCCCAGAAACTGTGTACTGTTGATTGCTGAGTAAATTTCATCTGCTGTCTCCTTATCTGTGTAAGTAAAGTTTTTCAGACTTCTTCCTTGTTTGTACAGTCTTTCCATTGTTTTGTTGAAAGCTGAAATTAATACTTATATTATTATTACATTCATGATCTCTGGGAATTGCTAGTGTCCAACATACATATAAATACTCTGGGTAATTAATTAATATTTACAATATGTAATTTCTGCAAATACATCTAAAATATACACTATTACTTTGAAGTATAATTTATAATTATGGTTATTTTTATAGATATAATGAATTTTATATAGTAACATTTTAATATTAAAGAAAGACAGTTCTTTCAACAAAAGTGAATGAGGGTATTTTCATAAACAATTATTGTATTTAGAACAAGTAGAAGAATCTGATGTATTACATTCATGTAACTTTCTTAGCTACTATATATTTTTTTTTATAGATTGTACAAACTATTAACTATGTTAAGTAGATTTTCCGGGCTTGTGGGCTGTGGTTGACCACGGCCCACAAGCCCGAAAAATCTACTTAACATAGTTGACAATGCCGGCCGTGAAAGCCTCAGCACTTATATGTACAAACTATTCTTGCATGAGCCTATTTACTTATCTACTCAACATTGATTGACACAAACATTAGCAGAAATGGTTTTATTATGCATTTCATTCTGCATACAAGAGGAATACAGGAAAATGTTCATAAAAGTGTTGCTGTAAATTTGCTTTAAAATTTCATACTCTTTCTATGACAACACAAGAAACAAATGAATGGTGACACTTCAAAAAATGATAAAAGTAACAGTTCAACCCAGCAGCAATGCTTCCATAAAAATGTTATTTGGAAAATAACTTGTGTGTTTCAAACAGATCTTTTTGGATGCAAGTGGCAACCTTTCATCAACATCTTATGGCTTTGAAAATTAATATTGATTGGAACACTATACTCAACTTCACTATTATTATATATTATCTTTGAACATGTTTCAGAGGCATCTTGCTGCATCATCAGCTATGATCCACTGAACATTCCGCCATCCCAAACTATTATTTACATGGAAAATCTTTCCTTGCTTTGTTTTTAGTTTTAGTTCCTCAACAATTGGTGTAGTGATTTTGATTAAAACACCATGGTTTAAAATACTGTGTCAGTGACCACATGCCTCAAAGGACAATAGAGGTCAGCTACCCCTGCCACTACATTGCTAGGCAACATCCAACAATAAGTGGGCAAGAACCAAGGCAATTTCAGACAGTTCAAGAGGCTTTTATGAGAAGTTGCCTGTATCTAATTCTCAGCTATATATAAGCAAGTCGGCCTGGACAGGACAGTCAGTGTTGAGAGGCTTGTCAGTGAGTTTTCACAACTGTAAGAGTGAAGTGCAGACAGTGAGCAGTATTTGTGTCAAGGTTACAATAGGACAGAACAGTTGTGAGTTGGAAGGTCATGAGTTTGAATTGTGTTAACAATAAAACCAGAACTGTATTTTGTGATTTGTTTTTAGAAGAGAAATAAAGTGACATTAAAACTAACTGGAATGTCATTTGTTACAATACTTACATGACAAATAAAACACACATCCTGAATTTTATGCAACACTTCATTCAGAATAGATTTTGTACAATTTTATATAACTTTTTTCTTTCTCGTTTAATTTCTATAGCCCCCTTTAATTGCTATGGCCATATCAGGGACTTTAATGGTAACATTTGAGAGTGCTCTTACCCATTAAACTTTTTGGTCAGTTATTGTAGATTTTTGAGTTATTTTCTCAAGCACATTCACTCTCACATCCATACTTCCAGAGTCCATAGAGCATAGAGAATAACCCTGATTAAAGAAACATTTCCAGCCCTGACCAGGAATCGAGCCAGAGACCTTCATGTCAGCAATCAGCTCGTTGACCATTTGACTTTTATATAACTGGTAAACCATAAGAAACAGACGAAAGCTTACTACACAGCTTTAAATCACAAAAATTATTAAATAACCTTTTTGGGGCATCAGCCAAATCCTAGATGTTTGTTTTTTTATTTGAATTTTTTATTTTTTCAAGTGCTGTCAATCCCTGATGTATGAAATTCTAAAGCCAGAATGTGCAATTTTCTTGTGTCTATCTGTGTAATAAATCCATTTCTGCAAACGTTTTCCTTCATTAACATACAATACAGTATGTGCCAAAAACTACAGTACTACAGCAATATATACCATTCAAACTGTTATTTATTCAGGATGATAATATAAACTTCAAAACGAGCATTATTAACTAGTATATCCATAACAACCAGGCAGATTTTGAAACATCATTGAACACTGGTTGCTGCAGATAAACAAGACGATCTTCTCACGTAAGTCAGCCACAATTCTCTATGTATCTGTACTGCACAATACTTGAATAGGTGGTGTAAAGATCAAGGGAATCTGATGGGTAGTTGAAGTTATTTCCACAGGAAATGATTTGCCCTGGAGAGGTTTCATGCAGTATAACCACTTCTGTACAAGTGAAAATAGCACTCCACTATGAAAAGTTTTTCCTCAGTCTTGAGAACCATTTTCAACACTAATCTCACAGCATAACGTTCTTTACAGTTTGCACTACAAGGAACACAGAATGCTGACGCAAGGATACGTCGATGAACAAACACACACGACAGCTGCACGAAATTCAGTACTGTATTTTTTGGCACATACTGTAGATAGACAAATGACCTTCTGCAAGAATGCTTTGTTAAAGCTAAACAAAAACAAACAATAGTGGCCATGTGAATGTAATACATCAAATTTTTAATTTTTGAATTATGCTGCTGTCTTAAAATGTTTTTCTTTGGACTTTTCCACCAGACTGTTGTATAAATTGAATACTTCCTCTACCTTAGAATAAGTACAAGTAACATGCACAAGGCAAAATAACAGTGCTGCTAGGGCTGAGACCAAGTACCTTCATACTCTCTACACCCAGTGCTATTCAAGTACATCTAATGCTCTGAAATCAATCTTCTAAACATTTTTGATATTTTTAATTTTTGCATTTCTATTCCAGGGTGTAAGAAGTCAAGGATTGCCAGATTTATTCCTTTTAGCTCTTGTCTTCATTGTATAAACTTGTAGGTGAGTCAAAGTAGCATTCCATTGGTACTTCTACCTTATTGGAAACATGAAAGGAGGAGGAAGAGGAGGAGATATTCCACTTTATCTATGTATCTATGTATTGTCAGGGGTTTACACAGGATGAGTCAGAATAACACCAAATAATTTTAAGACGTGATTAAGGGATTCTATTTGAGTATTTTCTTACAGTGAATGTATGTCAATAAATGTTTTTTTATCAAGCTAAAAGACATTAAAGTTTTGCAAACGCCCTGTTGGGTTGGTTGAAATTCTGTCACACAGATCTTTGTTCCCTTATTGGCATTAGAATATTACTTATGTTTTCTTTTCTTTGCATTCTGGAATATCACTTGTATTCTGTTTTTAACATTGTTTATATCAGCATAAACCTAAACTCTGCATTTTGTTACTTAAATGTATGGTATTCCATTGCATAGCATACATCGCTTTATAGTGGTTCTAGTTATCAGTCTTGAAGCGCTTTCATATTTACAGCCTGCTATAAAAATGCTCCACTTTACTTGCACAGAACTAGCAAATATTTATGATGCTGTTTGGGGAAATGCGAATAGGGCTTGAGAGCTTTATGCTGGGCTACACCCAAGGAGACATTTGCTCAACAGATCTTTACTGCTGCACAACAACTGCAAGAAACAGGAACTTTCCAAAAACATCACTCGGGAGTCCAGAGAAATGTAATAACAGTGGCTCTAGAGGATGAGATAATGACCAGGCCCATAATTCTCCATCCACAAGCACAAGGGCAATAGCCATGCATAGAAGTCAGTCTTTGGTTACGAGAGTTCTGCCTGAACAACAATTACATCCGTATAATCTTACCCAAGTTCAAGCACTGGGGCAAGATGACTTTTCACCCTGCCTATGTTTGTCCAGTGGTTTCTTCATAAATGCATTGATCAACCAAGATTTCCTACAACCATATTGTGGACAGATGAAAAGATTTTTACTTGAGAGGGCATATTTAACATACATAACAGTCACATTTGGACATGGGAAAACCCTAGAGCTATTAGAATTGCAAATTATCAACACCTGTTTATAGTTTACATGTTGGCTGGTATTGTGAATGATATACTCATAGGGCCCTATTTACTACCTCCATACTTGACAGGCCACATTTATCTAAAGTTTTTACAACATACTTTACCAGAACTTCTGAAAGATGCTTCTTTAGAAATGCGCTAATTAATGTGGTTTTGAGGTGATGGGTCATCTGTGCATTATTCCTCAGTGTAACATATCCTCATCGTGGATTGGTAAAGGAGCACCAATATCATGGCCAGCACATTCACCGGATCTAACCCCTTTGGATTTTTTCCTTTGGGGATATGTGCAGACTCTTGTGTGCAAGATGCTAGTTAATAGTGCAGAGGGACTAATGGCCAACGATCTTTGTAGCATTTGATGCTATTCCTGTTATGCCAGGTATTTCTGAAAGAACTTGGCAATCATTACTACAATGCTATCAACTGAGTTCCAAAGTCCAAAGTCATCATTTTGAACATCTTTTATAAACACCTATGCACTTGTTCAATTCTTGTCCTGTTCTAATTTTAACTATGTTTGAAGCCTTTTGATGGTGTAGAAAAATTTAGCACCAATTACGGTAGAAACCGAGTATTTAATTTCGACATTCCTCAGAGAGACATTTTCAGTAAGTTCATTGAACCGTTATCAGAAGAAACATCAGAAGAAGCATCACCATCCGCACCATGAAACACCAGGGAAACCCAGTTATTGTCCGGTTGATAATGGAGGAAAGTTAACCTTCGAAACGTGTCCCGGAAAAATATTTTGTAAGTGTTGTTCAGTGTTATTAATTAACTCACCTTTTAAATTAAATTAATTACGGTAGTATTTGCATATGTTATTGATATTAACATGTATTGTAGATCGGTTAAAAGGTTTGAACTGCTTCAGAGCACATGGATTTAGTGTCATATACTTAAATTAAGATTTACAAGAGAGTTTTATGTTAAATTGAAAAATATGTCAATATTTCTAAACACAATCTGCTTCAACTTATTTGTCAGTGTGGGAAAATATTTACATCATTAAGAAGAACAGCAGACCAGGCAACAAGAGAAGGGGGAGGCAGTTACCTGATGTTCAACCAGTCGATCAACAGCTGAATGATGGAGAGAATCTTCTCTGAAACTAGTCCTGTGATTAAAATAATTACAAAGGTGCCCGGAAGTACTGCCAGTCAGAACTCCTCTATGGCCAACACGCTGACCTCCTTGATGTCTTAAGGTGCATCATGACAGCTTCCTCGCACAGGTCTCTGATCCCAGGAATGCAAAGTTAAACAAGTAAGTTGGAGCAGAATGTGTTTAGAAATATTGACATATTTTTCAATTTATCAATGTGCTCTACTGATTTAAACACTTCATTTTCATCAGTTTCATGAGTTTTATGTTGTTTAAAATTAAAGATACATGGCTACCCTTATTTCAGAACTTTCCTAATGCCTTAGAAAAATGAAGCCGAGGCTGAGGTTGAGAAGTGTTGGCAGGCTGAGGACAGCCTGAGGTGTTTAGCTGCCCTTTTCAGAGCTTAACCACTGTAATGATGGGATGTGGGGTTTGTAGGGAGGTGGGTATAGTTGAGGTTGTGGTAGTCATAGAAGGTAGCAAATTTGCTCTCAACAGCTGCAGTGTTGTAAAAATGCATAGCAACTGTTCGATGGAATTTCATCCAACCAGACACAGTGTAAATGCCTCTAGCTCGATACAAGACATTTACAGACATACATTCACTGTAAGAAAATACTCAAATAGATCATCACATTGAGACAGAATATTAGACCCCAATAGAAAATCGTTCATATAAATGTTTGTTAAAAGCGTATAAATATTGGAATTGTTTGTGTTTTAACAATAAAAACTATTTGCGCGGATGAATACAAAATGGCGGTGTGGCGTGCCAAAGCGACGCCAAGAAATGATTCAGAAGCGTCTATATGTTCAAGGCGATAAGACGTGTTTTGGTAGCGTGTGAACATGGAACTTTCACCAAACTTTTATCCAGCATAAATTCTACCAAATAACAAAAGTGTGAAGTTTTTCAAGTATTTAATATGGTGCTGGGAGTGTAAAATATCGAAGTGTTAATAAATAAATACATTGTGATAAAGAAACATTGATATATGCATTCCATCCGTTACCTCGACCCTGTAGATAGAAAACGCGTCTGCTATCACAGTATTCCATCTTTCTGAGAAGAACATTATTCTTGCTGCTATGTATTATCAGTAAACATTTAAAAACTGCACCAACATCATTAAATTATTTGGTGTTATTTTGATTCACCTGTATAGAGTGATGCATAAACATTTTAAGATAACATGTATGAGTTGGTTTCCTGACTCTACATCATTTACACATATGTAAAATGGGTCATGTTTCAAGAGCTCAATGCTCTCATCATCAACCTGATACCAACTGCTGGAGTGTGATGTCCTTGTGTTAGAGACTGTTATGCTATCGTTATCCTCTGGTGTCCTTTTGGAGAAATTTCTTGCTGAGGTTGTTGTTTGGAGGGAATTCAAAGCAGAAGACCTGATATTTGTTTTTTAAAATGAAAATGTTCTCCCAGACTGTTAGTTATTTTAAGTTTGAAGTACTTTTAAAAAGCATTTTTCCTAGATTTAAAGAGAATACAAAACAGCAATAAATTAAATTTTGGCATTTGTACAAAATCAACTCATACTAATAATTACATAAAAAGTAGGTTTTCACATCAATTTGCTGTTTTTAATAATTTAATTTATAGGTTGACAAGTAAAAATTAAAGAACATTGTATCCACTGTACCCCTCACCTCTGCCCAATACAGACATCATGAATTGGGTGCAGTACTGGAGGTAGGATCTGGTCAGTGCCCCAAGCCCTCCGGCCGGTTATGCAACCTTCGTAACCTGGGGTCGCTACTTCTTTACCAAGTAGCTCTTCAATTGGCCCCTTAGGGATCTAATGAGGTTGAATGCAACCCGTGCTAGACCTCCCAGTGGGGGAAAAATTCCCATGCCAGTATAGGGATTGATCCTGGGTCCTCTGTATCAGAGGAAGATGCACTACCACTGTGCTATGGAAGTGGTCATTGTATAACATTAATGCCTCAAAATAAATATAGCAAAAATGTTTCTAAAAGAGTTAAAATTTCAAATAAAACGTCTGGCATTTATCAACTCGGCACTTTAGATTGTGACCAGGTTTACATTGGAAAACGTCATTTGGAAACCAAATAAATTGGCTGTGGCAGATCATTTTTGCTCGTTTAATCATGATGTCCAGAGGTTAAATTATTATCAGCTGAAATATGTCCTATATAAGTTACAGACTAAGTGAAGCAAATTCAACTCCTAATGCTTATGTACACATTATTTTACTTTGTGACTTGTTGAATTCTAAGAATTATTTCCCCTTTCTAATTTTTAGAACTGGCATACCTCTGTATTTACAATTCTATGGTTTTTAAACACACTGACTTCTAACTACTAGAATCTTGAGTTACTTGTTAGCTGAAGTTCTCCAGAATAATTGCATCAGCTACACTGACTCATAACTAATTGCTTTTCCTCAAGGACTGCTATTTCTTGACAAAAATTGCAGCTTGTGCTTCTTACATTTTACATTCATTTTACCATGTGGAAATTATTTATTACAATTATTTATATATTATTTCTTTATAACATGACTAATCTTACCAACCAATAATTCCTGCACAACTGAATATGGAACTTCAAGAAATAGTGGTACTGTCCCATCCCTATGTGGTGTAAACTAAACACATTTACAGAAAATGAAACAAAATAATATGTGTAGTTAATTAACAATTATCACATGCTTAAGTTGCTAAACAAAATAAATATAACACATATATTACAAAAAACAAAACTAGTGCAATTTCCTTCTCCTTTTCAGGAAATTAAGGATAATGGTATAATTTAATAATTTGGGAAGAATTTGAGTCCAGTAGTGACCTTATACACTGCATACACTAATAACTAGGAATGCATGTTCGATCAATCATCTCTATTTTCCACCTAAGAGAAATAATCCTCAACAATTTCACATTTTACCCAAGTTCCTTTCACTGCTTCAACAAAATCTTAAAAAACACAACATTCTATTAACACTAGTTAATAGATTTCCCTTGAAAAACATTTTGAATTAAAAAACAAAGGGACTCATTCCCCCGAACAAAGAATCTGGCATATATGAAATTGAATGCAACAGCTCTGAACAAATTTATATAGGGAAAACAAAGACGAATTTGGAACTTGCCGCTAAACAACACTTCAGGCAATTAAAAGACAAACAATTAGAAAAACCACCTGTGGTCACTCATTTCTGGACTAAAAACAGAATCTGCATTTTGAAAAACAAGGGGAGTTTTCAACTTTGAAATTCCACCACAAATTTCTTCCATGAGAGTTCCTGAAACTATCACAAGAGGGCTACAACTCACTGCATCATCAAAAATAAATCAGCAGTCAAGCTTAGGTTCAAAATGGAGATGATTGATCTCTGAAACATGTTCATAAACCTTGTTCATTGGGAGAAAGAAGTAGATGTAAACAAAAACACATTACTTTTGACTGCAGCACATCATGTTCATGGTTGTGTGATACTTCTGTCTCTAAATAGTTTCTGTAAAATACCATAACTGGGCTCACTTCATTTTTATTAAAGCACAAGCCATAATTAAATTATTGTTGTTAGCTAATGCTGGATTTCTGACAATGAAGTCATTAATCCTCTTGCTCTCCAATATTTTTCACTGATGGAAGGGGCACTAGAAGTGGCCGAGCATATTTGAAGGTGGTCTCGATCCATTTCCTCTTGCAGATCACATAGAGGATGAATGAATGAATGAAAAAGTTATTTGGGCATGTCTTTCGACATGCCCTGGCTGTTCAGGGGCACCCCTCTTCAGCCTAGTGATTGTGTTTTTATTTCTGGTCGTGTGGCGGATTTCAGTGGCGAGTGCCTGTATGCGTGTTGGTGTTGTGGGTTTTGTGTTTGGATGGGTGATGTGTGTGTTTGGTCATCCCTAGCTGCATGGCCTGTCGTCTACCCAAGAAATAAGCCCAAGAAGTATAAGTTGTTTGTGCTAGAAGTTTTGTCAAGTTTGTATGTCTACTGCAACAGCTCTTCAGTTACTTTTGTATGTTTGTGTGTTTGTGTGTTAGGTTTATGTGTGTTTTTATATTAAGTGTTTATGTTTATTATGTGTTTAGATGTTTTGGAAGTGTTGAAGGTGTTGTAGTTTTTCTTCTTCTTGTTGCTGGTATTTGTCGTAAACGTCAATTAGTGTTATGAGAGGAGGATTTTTGTGTTTCTCTGTTTGTGTTATGGTTTTCATTTTTTGTGCGGTGTTGATGAGTGTTCTTCTGTAGTGTCTGGTGTGTGCGTTGTGTATGTATTTTATCATAAGTTTGGCTATGTGTGTATCTATGGGTGTTGTGTGTGTGTAGTTGTAAAACACATAGAGGACAGAGTGATGAAGAATATATCCCAATTCTATAATTAAATTATAAAAATATGAGTTTATTGAGTTTCTAACAAAAATTGCTCATAAGGCGTGTGCAACTCGGTTGCTAAGAGGGTATGTCCCAAAAATAAATAACTTGAAAATTAATACATCTAGTAAGTTAATGTTATGAAGTACAAACATTAAAGCTGCTACAAAGTGAAAAAAGACAATACTGAATGTATTAATGTATTGTAAAACATATCCAGAAGTTGCTATAAATGAAATGGTCAAACTGCATCTGTGGTCTGCTCATAGTTTCTGAAACCAGAGGTCTCGGATTTGATTCCCAGTTGGAGGGTAAGCATTTTTCTTTAGTCAGGATTATTCCGCACCCTCCTTATAGTCTGGAAGTATAAATGTATGTGTGAATATAAAGGCAATTGAAAGATAGACACCAATAGTAAATGAGTGAACATCATTGCCCTAAGCAATTGTTCCAAATAGACAAAGCTTTCAACATAACCTAGATGTTAAAGATGGCATATAAATGGAACGACAAAAAATTTAGTGATGAAAATAAAATCTAAGTTTACTGGTGTCTCAGCTACCAGTATATACACTGCACATAAAGAGAAGACCACCGTTGGCAAGGAGAAATATTGGTAAGATGAGACCATACTCAAGGCAGGTGTTGGATTTTGTGTTCAATGATTGGTCAGCAATCTCCTGTAAGGTGCACCACTTCTTTATTAATAGGTAATAAACTCCCTACCTTACACAAAGTGCTGCTGGTGGTTAACTCTCGTCCTAACCTTCTAGATTTAAAACAATCACCCTGACAAAAACTGCTGCTGAAAATTTGTTTTGAGTTTGTGAGCAGAAAAATAAAGAAGCTTATTTAGAATTTGGTGACATTTGATGGTGGAGAGATTTTCTCCAATAAATAAAAGAACATAGAAAAACACACAAGGTGTACTATTTGGACGAAACCACACAACAAAGTATGGACTGATATACCACCATAAAATAAAGATGCAAGCATTCCAATCAAGTTTAAATTCAGGGCTTTAAAATCCTATGGAGAGTGGTAAGCCCCTGACAGTGCTGCACATAAGAAGTAAAGATGGTTTTGTTGAGAATAGCAAGGTTGCCTTTGTTACCAAAGCAACCAGAGAAACGAATAGTGATGTTTTCAAATCCTGGTTTTGGAAAGGTTCTCCCCAAATAGCACCATCATGATGGGCATGCCCCCTACCACAGTGTGAAGCTAGAATGTATACCCAATCATTCTTGGAAAAAAGCAGACATCACAGCATGGCTACAGAGTAAAAGCATTGCTTTTGACGAGGGTCAGGTGAAAGTAGGATTGCTGGCACTCGTCAAGTCTCTTGCTAAATAGCATAAAAACTATGTAATAGATACAATGGCTATGCTTGCGGGTCACATTGTACTCCAACTATCACCTTATCACCGCTATGAGAGTCGGTCTGGGTGGCTCAGTTGGTTAGATACTGGCTTACTGATCCCAAGGTCGCGGATTCAAATCCGGCCCAGACCGATGGTTTTTAAGTGTGCTTAAAAACGACAGCTGCATGTCAGTAGATTTACTGGCATGTAAAAGAACTCCTACGAGACAAAATTCCGGTACACCGGCGACGCTGATGTCATCCTAGCATTTGACAGCATCGTTAAACAACAAAATCATTTTTTTTTTCACTGCTATGATGGTCACTATGAAAATTTCAAGATGTGAGAAAATGAAAGTTGATCCACTCAAAATGGATGCAGGATGGCATAGCCCCATCCTTTGTGAGTAAACTGATATCAGGTAGTGACTCTCCCACCTCAGGAATTCCAGCAGTGCAAGGATGAACCCGTGGCACACAGGTAGCCAGCGGCTTGGAAGAGAGCATTTTCGCTCAACGATTTTCTATGATCTTAAAAGGGGTTTAAACAAGTGCCAGAGTATTGAACGTTTGCCACAGGCTTTTGGAGACATTGCTCCTTTCCATTCCACAATTTTCCAGTGGTTTCAGCAATTTATGGGGCCAAACATCTTTGAAAAATGAGGAGAGAAACGCAGGTTTGGCAACGACAGTGACATGAAAACTTCACAGTGGTGAGAAAAATGCTTCACAAAAATAATTGCATAACATTTAAAGAAATTGAGGCAGCATTGCAGATTGGTTTGCCAGCAGCTTTGAAAATCTTCCATGAATTCCTTAATGTGAGGGGGGTCACATTTGGATAGGTGCCTCACAATTTGTTGGAAGAACTAAAACATGCCAGTGTTGAATGGTGATAAGATCCAAAGGAGGGAACTCTAGATGGGTTTCTGACATTGTCACGGATGGTAAAACCAGGATTTATTGGTTTGATCCAGAGACCAAGCAGCAATCAACGATATGGATCTTTTCTGATGACAATCCATTGACAAAAGTGAAGTATCACCAAAGTGTCCACATTTTTCCTAAAGGGTGGTCTTGGGGCAACCATTTCTCTGGAGGAGCAAATCAAAGCATGGTTACCATTTAAACAGTATATATTTGTCCCCAGAGGAAAGTAAATTAATCATGAACTTGACTTTACTCATATATGTATTTGACTCTAATTATCCCATATCATTCTTTTGTTGTCTATTTATAAGGATGATAATTATTGTTAAAAGTTATTTTTCAATTGTATTTATGTAATGAAGGGTTATTCTGTATGTATTTCATCTCAGAAATGTCAAAAAGGCAAATTAATATTGTTTTCTTAGCAAATTTGGGATTATAACGAAATGCGAAGTAGTCATAAAATGACGTCGCGAGTAAGCATAAATAAGCCAACACATCATCTTAGTAACCCAATGATATTAAATTTTTGCTTGGTCTGTGACCTTTGAACAGACCTACATGTGCAGTTCAATTAAGTGATTAATAATAATTGAATATTAGTGGACCAAGGTTTGGAAGTGAAGAAATAATTATTGACCAATTTGATTACAAAAAGTTAAATTATATACTCTGTATTAATTAATACAATACAATTAAATCAATGAGATATAAAAAGATAGATGACGCATTTAGCAAACTTTTGCTGAATATTTCAATACAGAATCTCGATCGTGCTAAGAAAAAGAAATTAGTTAAAACTAATAAGTTTTAAATTGTGCTAACATTCAAAGACTGTGGTAATTTACAAAGGTGCGAATAAAAATTCAACAAACAAAGAAATCAAGTCTAATAATTCACCTCACCCTGTGCCGCAACCTGAGATAGTAAAAGAGTCTCATCAATAGCTTCCATCATAACATAAGATTCAACAACGAAGTCATTCATAACATCTTTTTAAAACTGCACCACCGCTAACTGTTACCAAAGTTGTAGAAAGAAGTATCTTCCGGGCTGTTATGCCGTGGTCTGCTGGAGATCTGTCTTCCAGACGTTTCGTTTACAACTGCGGTAAACAAAACGTCTGGAAGACAGATCTCCAGCAGACCACAGCATAACAGCCCGGAAGATACTTCTTTCTACAATTTAGACGCCGGCCGTGAAAGCCTACGTAGCTTTATGTTACCAAAGTGCCAAACATTTTTCCCAAGCTTCAAGAACGGCGGTCATGCATGGGACTGTGAGGGATCCTTCTCCATCACACAAGGCCAGCATTACCGTTCAGCTCCTAGAGTACACAGAGGTCAAACTTATGATTCATCCACCATACAGACCCATGTGACACTTTTCTGTTCCTGACGATAAAAAAATTGCATGCCTGGAAAGAGCAAAAATGCTCTCATCCCAGGGACAGACTACCTAATGCTGTGGGTTGTTCATCCTTGCACTGTTGGAATTGCTGGAGCGAGAGAGTCACAACTGATACCTGTTTGCTCACAAAGGATTGGGCTATCCACCCTGCATCCAATTTGAGAGGATCAACTTTCATTTTCTCACATCTCAAAACTTTCATAGTGACCCTCATAGTTAAACCTGATAGTTGGTATGGAGTCAAGTTAAGGGCTACGTCACCAAGAATAACACAACCTTCAAACTCAAGATGTGCATACACTGGCTGATGCAGAATTCTATGTTGTAACAGCTGAAAAGCAAAATGCTTGTGTTCAACACATGATCAGGAAAGGATAACAAATTTGTGGCTTGCAGGGTATTATTCATGTTGTGGCAGAAAGATGGATGATAAATCTGGGTGACGAATTGAGTGACACTGAGACGCCTGATCTGCAGGGTATTGAACTGATGTCCAGCTCAGATTAATAGAATGTAATCATTTAAGTAGCAATTAATTTCCATGTTGTGTGCTTCATGCTATTTAGAGATAAGATCAAATAAATGTGTCTTGTAGTGAAAAATGCATATTATACATCACATAGCTAAATTCAGTGCTCTGTCCACATAGACGTGGAGTGTACAAACCGATGATATGTTTACATCTACTTCATTCTCCTGCTGGACAGAGTTTAGTTATTAGTGTAGGTGGTGTATAATGATCACTACTCAACAACTAGTGCATGGCGAGGTGCACGAGGGAGGCATGCAGGAGCCTCACCCACCCAGAGCCACTGCCCACACAGCATCGTATGCCAGCGGTGCCTCCTGGTAGCCCTCTGGGTACCTCATGTTGTCAATATCATAGCCGTCCTGTCGCAGCACATCGTTCAATCGTAGACGGAAATCCTCAGCTGTCTGTAATGCAAATGCTTACACATTCTTTTGCTTCTAGTAACCCAAGCTTCTCATTTCTATCATTACCATTAAATTAACATTTTACATCATTTTTCAGTTAGCTGTTTCTAAACTGACAGAAATAACCACCACCTCAAGCAAACAAGGAGGATATGTAAAGAATCTTTCAACTTTGCAAACGCTTTTTTTTTTTAATTTTAGTACATTAAAGGTTATACAACAGTATATTCACATCTGTTGGAGATTTACTTCTTTAATGCTTGCAACTTTTCATGAATTTCCTATATTTTAAATTTATTTTGAAAAGTCACAACCTTATTTTGAGATATTCGCATTGAAAGAATTATGTATTGTATTGGTATTACTCTTTTTTGGAAAGCTGAAACAAGTAAAACATTCAGTGCCACAATAAGGATTTAAACTATTCCAATGCTCTTATTGCTTGAGCTACCATGACAGAATATCCACATGCACATTCTCATTTGTTTCAAGTACACCATTAAACCTTCAGACAATCTTAAATATTAGAGACATCATTCTTCAAGGGCAACTTGCAATGTTGCTAATGCTTATAATTTCTGGATTTTATACAAAAATGTTATTAAGGTAAATTCACACAAATTAAACTTAATGGTGATAAAAAATAAAGCCTATAAATTAAATTCACATAAATTAACCCTAATAATGGTTAACCAAATGAACTAGAAGTTTTCAGAAGGAAGGCCATTAGAAGAAGATGGTTAACCATGCAGACAAATTAACACTAAAAATGGTTAAACATACCCCTAATAAATTAAATTCACACAAATAATACTAATAATATTATTTATTTATGCCAACAAACTTACTGTTGATGTTTTTAAACACACAAGCCGTGTGTGGGCAATGTTTGAGAGGTAGAACTGGAACTTAAAAATTCAATGCCACAGCTGGGATTTGAACCACAGAATTCAATGTCATTCTGGCAGGTTGTCACAGTAGCTTAATGGTTGGAGCACCTGCCTGGTAAGCAGAGGGTCTGTGGTTCAAATCCCAGCTGTGGCATTGAATTTTTAAGTTCCAGTTCCACCTCTCAAATACTATATTAGTTATGGTACATATACTTCAAAAAATGAAATTAATAAATTTTAATAGAGGTTAACCATAAAGGCCAGAACTTAAATTCTTAACTTGACATTAATATTTGTATGTGTAATAACATATTTTCTTCTTTGTTTCCCCTTTTGCCTTCTTTACTATGGACTTACACTATGACTCAGGGGTCTCCGTCTAGGGGATATGTGAATAGCGACCACAAGGTACCCAAGCTGAGCAGAACATTACTTCCACTGCTCCTCACTGTAACTTTTCTATCTGACCTTACCTTGGTCATCTCTTGTTCTCTTCCGACCCCGATGCTATTAGGGTTCCCGAGGGCTAGGGAGTCTTTATTTTTCCAACCTCTCCATTTCTCCAATTTCTCTATAAAATCTTAACCCCTAACATGCTGACCTGTCGTGGCATGTAATACGTCCTCTGATTGGTAATCAAAGGATATGGTTGGTGAATTTATTTTGATAACTCTCCCGGTCAGGTCGGTGAGACCCGTAAACCGACGACAGGTGTGGTCCTCCAGACATTCTGGAGGTTGTGAGAGAGCGATGTGACCACCAAAACATAAAAATATGGTGCTCTCTAAAAAGCGGTTACTATTACTGCTATTGCTCTCTTCAATATCACCAGTGAAAAATATTGGAGAGCAAGAGGATTAATGACTTCATTGTCAGAAATCCAGCATTAGCTAACAACATATTTGAGAGGTGGAACTGGAACTTAAAAATTCAATGCCACAACTGGGATTTGAACCACAGACCTTCCGCTTACCGGGCGGCTGCTCTACCACTGAGCTATTGTGACAAACTGCCAGAATGGCATTAAATTCTCAAACCAGTTCGTATTTCTCCTGGTAAACCACAAAGGCAGTCTCACATCAGAGACAAATTACCCCAATGGTGACTTACTATTGTAAGTACTTTATATCCCAGGATTAAATAACCTTCAGATGGTAATTATTATTTATTTATGCCATTATGGCATTGAATTTTTAAGTTCCAGTTCCACCTCTCAAACTTCACCCACACACGGCTTGTGTGTTTAAAAACACCAACAGTAAGTTTGTTGGCATAAATAAATAATAACTGACATTAATAGTTGTTAAACCATAAAGGCTTGAAACTAAATTTTCATAACCTAACACTAACAGTTATTAAACCATAAAGGACAGAAATAAAATTCTCATAACTTAACACTAATAGTGGTTAACCATTAACACTAATAGTGGTTAGCCATAAAGATCCCAAATTAAATCCTCATAACCTGACACTAATAGCAGTTAGCCACAAAGACAAGAAATTAAATTCAACACTAATAGCATAACATAACATTCTAATACTATTAGTCATATGTTTTGGATACCCTCTGTTCTCCATTATATTCCATAATTGTCAATGTTTAACTTGATCAATATCAATAAATACCAAAAACACTGATAAATTATATTCTCTACATTTTTAAATTATTTGCTTGATCCTAAGTATGCATATTATCATACATGATTGTGCTCTTCTGAAATCAATCTGATCTTTCAACAACATTATTTCTTCAATGGGTTTTAAGATTTTATTTAATATACCAGCATAAACTATCTCCAAGTTAAAAATTCAGGAAACTTGTATACGTGCAACTGCATCTGAAACTGCATATTCCAAAACACAAAGGGTAGTACTCTTTGTTTTTGCTCCCATGTTTGAACATTATCAAGGCAATGAATGAGTTTTCTTACCATGCCAGAAATGGTGCGCTGGCTGTTTTGATTCCACATGAGTGCTTCAGTAGTCAGGTGACCTTCAGCTGCCTCTCTCATTTGCTCTGGTGTACAATCTATCTCTTCCTTCTGTAGATTTACCTCAAACCAGTTATCTTCATACCATCCTGAGCAAAGACGAATCAAGAGCACATCAAAATTACAACATACAGAAAGAAACTAAGAAGAAGGAAGAAAACTTGAAGGTGAGAAGCACAAATATATTGTATGCACCAATCCCTTCCCTTGTTACTTTCTACTTTTATGTAAGCATATTCATTGCAGCTGAAGTTATAGGGGAAACAATTTAATAACATTATTTATTTATGCCAACAAACTTAATGTTGCTGTTTTTAAACACACAAGCTGTGTGTGGGCACGGTTTGAGAGGCAGAACAGCAACTGAAAAATTCAATGCCACAGCTGGGACTTGAACCACAGACCCTCCACTTACCAGGCAGGTGCTCTAACCACTAAGCAACTGTAACAATGTGCTAGAATGACACTGAATTCTCCAACCAATTTGTATTTATCCTGGTAAACCACAAAGGCAGTCTCACATCAGAGACTGATAAGTGGGGTGTCTGTGGTTCAAATCCCAGCTGTGGCATGGAATTTTTCAGTTCCAGTTCTATCTCTCAGTTTAATAATTCAAAATGGGCAACGTTACACTAAATTGCCAACTTTAAAATGGGAATTACTAGTTTCAAGACAATTAGAAACACTGTTTTATGATATGTAGCACTGGGGAATGATATAGCCCAGAAATGGTTTAGGCATTTATGTACTCATACACAGAAGCTGCCCAGGGACAAATTATGTGTATACAGTCGTTGAGAGAAATGTGAGTGTATGTCGACAGATACAATTTTAGGATGTTTAATTGTCGCATTAGAGTTTGTTGTGTGAAGCAGTTTTAGTGAGTGTGACCGAAGTCAGCAATCAGAAAGAGAAGTAAAAGACAGTGAAGTATGTGTCAAGTTACTATAAGACAGAGCAGCTGTGAGATGCAAGGTAATGACAAACTGTAGATTATGTTAACAATCATAGAGAACTATGTCTTTGTGATGACATTTTAGAAGAGGAAATAAAGTGCCAGAAAAAGGAATTGGATCTTGTCATTTGTCACAACACACTTAAATTTTAAAATTAAATTATTGATATCTATTACTTATATTTCCCTGTAATTGGTTACTATTAATTTAATGTGCAATAACAGATTTTATATAATTGTAATTCTTTAAAAAACATGTTAATTGTAAGTTTTGCTTCATCTTCTTGGCAGCCCTCAAATAAGGAAGGCACATTAAATACATCATTATGACACAGCTATGTGCCATGGTTATCATGTGGAGGGCACTGATTAACTGGCCAGGTGGTGAGATAATTAAATAGAGCAGCAATCTCACCCACTGTAAACTCCACAAGCACTATCGAGAGGTAACTGCATTTTTCTGGAAGCTTCTTTCTCACTGCCTCCCACCAAACATTCTACAACTCTCTCAAAAACTCCAGTGGCTATTTATAAATGGGTGAGGTAGTTTTCTTGATGCAACATAAAGTGTTAGTTATAAGTGTGAGGTTGTGCTGCCGCTGCTACAAGAGATTAGAGAAGTCGTGTATTTGATTCCCTAGAGAGTGAAGTGGAAAGAAAAAGAGGCTGCTACATTCTGAGGGAAAGTGAACTGACATGAAAATTGAACTAAATTACATTACTGAAGTGACAGTGAAAACTGAACTATGCTGGATCCATTTTAAAGAAAACACTTTTTGTAACACTCAGTGCCCACTGGACTAGATCACATGAATGAAGTGACAGTGAAAGCTGTATAGTCACAGGGGAACAAACTTAAGCAGCTAGGTATAACAAAAGTTGCCAATCTCACCTATGAAGAACCAGACGTAAGATTTTCCATAAATGTGCTGCTTGTACATCTCACATAATACTCTTCGAGCAGCTACCACATAAAACAATCCAACAATAATGCGTGCATCCTGACGTCTCAAGTTGCGTACAGCATCAGTCGGGTCACTCAAGAAGCTCTGACGTGTAACAATCTCAACTCCACTTTCTTTACATCTGGCTTCCAGGTCTTCAACAGTCTGCAAATAACATGAATACTTTCACAGCAATGCAACTGTTAAGATTCAAATATTTCAGTTTTTCTTCTGATTGCTTTGATTTTTGCACCAATAGTTAAAACAAAACATACATATACTGCACACAATATTTTAAAGAGCTATGTCAAACTGTTGTTAAATATTGGTTTTTTATTAAATATTAAAAGATTAGGATAGGGAGAAGTATAAGGACAACTGTGATAAACAAGTGTGGAAGAATATGCATGGATGTGTACACGGGCATTGTATCTTAAAGATTTTAAGAATAGTAACTAAGTATGGAAATCTATTGACAGTAATACTTTAAATTACAAATTACAAAAACATGCTATGTATGGAGAATACAACTGTTGTGTCATTGTTGGCTTCAGTATAAGGGAACAAGGGGAGCAACGCTATCTGGGAAGCAATGTCCAACAAATATTGTAATCTGCATGTATTTTAATATGCTAGTAACAGTGATGTCAATCTGAATCATTATAAAAATTGATAATAAATGTTCCCACTAAATCAATAAATACTGTATACCATGTGAAATAAGAGAATGATGGTATGTAAATATTTGTCTTGACCGGTTTCAAGAGTTTAAATTGCTTCCATCATTAGAATTGTCCAATTGATTCTGGTGGATGTTGTCTGAGGTGTGGTTGTTTGTGTTGACATCTAGTGGTGCACTGATGAACTTTCATAATGGATTTGGTGGTGGTAAATCAAAAATCATTAATCAGAGTTTGCTTTTTATGATAAGAATCTTCTCCCAAGTATCCACTCTGCAACGTGTTTTGTAGTTTTTATAAGTGTTATGTTTGGCATGATGTGATTTGATGTCCAAAAATGGTTTGCAACTGCAGATTTATCCATTTGTTTGTATTTGATGCATCTCAGGTGCTCTTTTAATCTGGTTTCTAACATGTAAGTGATGTTAAGCATTTCAACACCAATTAATTTTTTATAATAATTTTTAAAAAATATTGTAGTTATAAACATGTTGACAGTTGGGGAAAAATGAATACGTAGGAAAAGTGGGAGGAATAGATAAGCAAAATTAAGAGAGAACAAGACTAGGATTTAAGAAAAATTGGGCCATGCGGACATGTCGAGAAACACAGAGTCGATGACATATTGAGGCTCGAGAAAAAAGGGATAATGTATAGCATTGGCCAAAACACTTCAAAATATTTTCCCACACTTTTAATACACTATATTGCACTATTTTATTGTACAAGTATTAAGAATACACCTTTAGGAATAACTGGCACACATAATGTGTAATTTATTTCAGTAAATGTGTGTAAACTACATTTTGAGGCAAGGTGCAGAAAAAGATAAAATTATTTACACACACTTCACCCAAGACATCATGGGAGTTTTCCTCTCCCCTGCATCCCTTCCCACTCATGTTAAGATGTTGCCAACATCAGCACTTGACACAGAAGCATGTGTGCCATTTCCTGCATATTGTTGTTGACATAGTTCCTGCATTTCACATGTTGGCAATACTACTTTCCCCACCTTTCTCTACCACCTTCTACGTGCCATTGCTATAGATCATCTGCTTTCTAACAAGGTTTGAAAAAAGGTTATTTGCATGTTTTTAAGAGTTTAAGGAGGCAATATAATGATCTTAAAACAATAATAATGTACTGATATTGTTTTTAAGAGTTTCAGTAGGCAATATAATGATCTTAAAACAATAATAATGTACTGATATTATGTATCAGGGCACCCAACATTCTCTAACGTAAGTATTTGTGACAGAAATTGGGTCAAAGGTACTGCGCTTCGGCCATACATTAATCAGGAATTCTACATGATGAGTGTAAGAAATATGTACAACATAATATTGTCAATAAAGAACCATTTCACTGAAACGAAAAAATAATTTGTGTCTAAACAATGCTGCAATGCATTTCTACCTTAATTCAAATGAATTTAGTAACAATTTAATGTTAAAATGTAATGCGAAGTTTAATTTCTAAGAGAGATTTGGCAACATCACGTTAACATTAAATTCTGACTAAATTCATTCAAATTGAAATAAAAATACATTACAGCATTGTTCCCACAATGTTTGTGTGACAGTGAAATAATAAACCATTTATATCCATTCCTGAAGAAGCTAGATAACTCCAAATGTTTGACACAAACGGTTCTTTATTGACAATAATTGTATTATACATATTTGTTACACTCATCATGTAGAATCCTTGGTAAACATATGGCCGAAGTACTACCTCCCATCTGGTATAATTCTAATTACTTTGTGTAAAGAAATAAATATTCAACTGTGTAACCATAAATAACTTTTTGATATGGTAATATGAAATGCTTCTTGGGGCCTAAGATTTATTGTCTCACTCCCAAATTTTTAAGTTCAGCTTAGTATATAAACTTAAATTTTGGTACAAGGATTTCTTAATTTTAATTAGCTGAAGAGAAACATTTTTTATATATATACAAGTTATTGAATTTTTGAACTTTTTCAATTTGAATTATGGAAAATAATTTCAGCTGAAGTATTTAACCTTTTTTAATTAGTGCTTGACAATTTTAAAATTCATAATTCCGGAAGGTGTCATGAAAATTTCAAGCTAATAAGTAATAAACTGTGGTGCTAGGAACATTTTGTATAGTAAAACCGCTTAGAAAAAAGGAATTGAGTTTAAAGTTGAATATAGTAATTTACCTGGTTAAGGAACAATTAAATAAACATTTGTGGCTTTAAAATTGTTGATACATATTGGAAGGGCAATTTTGCAGTATAAAAGAAGAACTTATAATAGTGGTGCTGTTTTTATTGAAGTGTTGCTTCAATTTTGAGCGATGTGGCTCTTATTTCCCTCAGGGCGTGGTAACGCATGGAATGAAAAATCACACGATGTTTCTTCACCACAATGTATTATTTTATTAACACTTTTTCTCTATTTTACATTTAAATAAATCCTCTTAGCACCATTTTAGATTATTTAAGTCTTTCCACTTTTTCAAAAAGTGGAACAAAAGCTTGATGAAAGTCTGGTAAACATTCTACAATGTTCACACGCTACCAAAATACGTCTTATCACCTTGAATATTTAGGCGCTAGTCCCAATTCTTTTAGTTGCGAGTCTATCATTCCGACTGCCACATGTACATCCGCGCATGCGTTCATCAAATAGTTCCTGCATTGTTAGGTAAGCGATCTTTAGCTATCCTGATTTTGCTTTTAATATTGAACACATTTAATTCTTTTATTTATACATATATATTAAAATTAAATATGGAAATATTTATGACGTCTTTAAACAAACTTAGATGTTCGTAACAATGAACATTAGTAACACGTTTTCGTCATTTAACCAACTCATACCAACATCAAAAAACAAATTACACTCCTAACAAATATTCACATAAACGATTTTCTTTTGGGGTCTTCTAATATTCTGTCTCAATAGTATAATAAAAATTTAAAAAGAAATGCAGTATGTTCACATTTTTTACCATATTTCACTAATATATTGGTTTCAGTTAATAGATGTCTAAATCACCATTTGTCGGTGTTAAACTGATGATAGAACTGATTTCAGTAGCTTGTGGCTGGGCCACTTATTCTCCATGACAACCTCACCCACACATCATCAATGTTGTAATCAATAATTTGACAAGTACCTACCTATGTATGGGAGGTGTAGCCTCATGTGCCCTACACCCCACGGCTATAACCCACCCATTTCTCATTTATTTTACTTACTACAAATAGACTGCACTACATTTTCACTTATTCCTAAAGTTAAACTTATGCATGGGGAACTTATCTTCTCTGGAAGAGCTTTTCATCGAGCTGTTTGACAGATGAATACAAATGGTGTATTGGATGGATGTTGGGACTATATAAGCCGAAGACTATATTAAAGGATTCTGAACAGCTAATCTCAAAGAAATAAAGGTGTATGTAGGGAAACAATCCTGTGCATTAATTATGAAATTCCCCTAAAAAATAAGTGCTTTACATTGTGACCTTTTTACAATGGCCACTTCAACTGTACAGTAATTCTTAGTTACTGTTCACAGCATAAGAAACTGTAAGTTAATGAAGCAATTACATCACTGTTATTATTTTAAACTCCTTTTTACCTAAAATTCATGTTTTAGTGAAATTTACATTGTTTACAGGCAAGCAAAGACAGAAATACAAAGTTTTATCTGACTAAAGTGTACAAAATACATACTTAGGCATCTGCATACTTACAGAGATGAAAACTTCTTCAGCCTGTTGCAGAATTGCCACTCTTGACCACCCAAACTTTTCCATTAGTTTGATTCGAGTTGGATTGTGGACTGTCGCTGAGGGATGTGTTCGAAACAGTGTTGGGAAACGGTTTCGATCTGAAAGTGCTGGTGAACTGGCACCATAACACAGCTTAAAAAAGAATACAAAACAATTACATTAATTTCATCATTTTAATAATCTACTCTGGCATAACTGTTACAGTACAATTAGATTTATGGTCACATGGATCTAGGGTTTGTTTATGATTACAATACATATGTATTACATTGGCATACAGTTTCATAAGTACCAATAATTTTTTAAAACATAACACATCATTGTTTTCCAAATACTTTATCATTCATAGCCTTACACCTTTCACTACTTCTACATTTAGTTGTGACATATATATATATATAATTTCTTGCTTGTTTAATTTTAGAAGATATATTCTTGTTTAAGAAAATATTAGTAAGAAGATTTTTATATCCAGGAATAATTAATTATGATTTATTGAAACGTATACATCGTAATGGTTTCCAAAAGGTGAAATTTTTGTTGACAACGCATTTTCTAACCTTATTTTTATTAAAGAACAGACATAACAGGCAACAAAATAGGGGAATAATTCTTTATCCTAGAAACCGATTAGAAAAAAAAGTAGACTAAATTAAGGAGGTTGATAAGGGAAAAAAACTGCATTATGAGATTGCATTTCTTATTTAAAAACAAATACAAAATTTCACATTGGGAAGTGATGGTCTGCTTTTTGGTGCTTGTGGAGTGATTACTAAATTTACTGTTAATTTGTTCTGACGTTTTGAAATGCAATTGTTTTAGAAGATATTGGTTTACAAATTATCCATGATTCTTTGTACATTTTGCACTATCAACTGTATACTAAGCAAAATTAAGTAAATAAATAATTCTAAAATGGTTAGCTGTCCTATTTCCAAATTTTATAATAATTTTGTACATTATTACACTTTATCTTCCCTCTAGGGGATATGTGGATGGCGACCACAAGGTGCCCAAGCTGAGCAAAACATTACTTCCACTTACTGGTGTTTTGCTCCTCACTGTAGCTTTTCTATCTGACCTCTGACCTTATGACCTTACCTTGGTCATCTCTTGTTCTCTTTGGACCCCGATGCTATTAGGGTTCCCAAAGGTTAGGGAGTCTTTATTTTTCAATTTTTTCCATTTGTCTAATTTCTCTATAACCTCTTAACTCCTAACATGCTGACCTGTCATAGCATGTAATACGTCCTCTGATTGGTAATCAGAGGATATGGTCGGTGAATTTATTTTGACAATTCTCTCTGTCAGGTCAGTAAGACCTGTAAACCAATGACAGGTGTGGTCCTCCAGACATTCTGGGGGTTGTGAGAGAGCAATGTGACTGCCAAAACATAAAAATATGGTGCTCTCTAAAAAGCGGGTACTTTCAATTTCATAACTGGAGAGCAAGAGGATTAATAACTTCATTGTAAGAAATCCAGCATTAGCTAACAACATTTAGTTGTTGTTGTGCACCAATGGTACTGGGGATTAATTGACCATCATGTTCCCGCTGGTTTCCCAATATAAAGTCTACAGGTTGTCACTTTTAAGGCCTACATGTAGCTACTGCCCTTATTTAGCCATTTATCATAACACGAAACCACTTTTTCTATGTCTTTGTCAAAGGTTTTCCCGCCTATGATAAAAGCCAAGTTTGCAGTTCTTTTTTAACCTTATCATGGTTGAAATATTTTCCACCAAGGAATTTCTTCACAGGAAACTCCCTTGGTGACAAATTGGACTGTAGGGAAGATGGTGAAATTTTTCCTAACCAAATGATGTGATCAGATCTTGAGTTTAAGCTGAGTGTGGCCAGGCATTGTTACTCATCATTTCTGCAACTGGGGATGAATGTTTTCTAACATAATATTAGTCATATTCAAAATACAAATCACTGATCTGAGTTCACAATCGGTGGGTCGTTCGATTGTTTTGAACATATTGAAACACTCAAGCAATAGGAAAAAACAAAGTGATGGTTGCTCACAGCTGTACTAGGCTTCCTAATGAATAGAGGAAGAGATCATGCATGCTTAAAATTTGGACTATAGTGCTGCTGCAGCAAAATATTTAAATGTTACTTAATTTAAAAACACACCTTATACATTAAACAGTCAGAGACCTATGTAGGAAGTCAATCTACTGAGTAGAACATGATTTAAAAGGAAATACCTGTGGATTCTAATAGATTTATCTACAAATTTACAATTTTAACTAAAAAAATATCAACTTTTGGTTAGTCTGTTTTGTTGCAGATGATTGTCTTTAAGGTTTTGTGTAGTACAAATGATAATCATTGTTGAGTTTAAAGATATTCTTGTTTTCATGAATGAAGAAATTTTCTCCAAAATGTAAATACAAGGATCAGTCAAGTATATCTGATAGGGAATAGAAATGAATGGGGCTTTGAGATGATGTCTGGAGTAGGGACTTTGATATATCACACACTGCAGAAATGCTGCTATCTTCAGCACACCATCAACAAACAAGTATACATGTCCATTGGGCAGTACATTATCATCAACTTTCTGGCAAAAGAAGGCACCAAAACTTTGGACATTTTCAGAAGGTTCTATGCACAGTTTGGGGAAGCAATTCTTTCTTTGACCTGGATGTAGGAATTGCACAAAACATTTTCGGCAGTCTGGGAAGAAGTGGAAAATGAACCCCACCAAAGACAACCACGGACATCACTACAGACAGCATCTTATTGAAGATCAGTGTACAGCAATTTCTGAAATTGCTTCACTTATAAGAATGTGTTCAAGTTTCAAGCCATCATCAGTGATGAATTGAACTTGCACAACTTTTCTGCCTAGTAAGTTTCTTGTTTCTTCATCCAGGAACTAAAACATTTGTATCTGAATTGTCACAAGAAGGAAGGAGATGATGCTTATTACTTATTTATGCCAACAAACTTACTGTTGGTGTTTTCAAACACACAAGCCATGTGTGGGCAATGTTTGAAAGGGCAAGTGGAGGGTCTGTGGTTTAAATCCCAGCTGTGGCATAGAATTTTTCAGTTCCAGTTCTACCTCTTAAGAAAGGAGATGATTTTTAAGTCACATTGTAACTTCTGATTAAGCATACCAGGATCAAAAGAAGCAAGTATTGAGTGGCAGGAAGTTGGCTATGATAGTGTCTACTCATTGCAGTGGCTAACTTGCAGACTTAAAACAATTTCTCACATCACATGTTCAAAAGTTTCTCCTTAGTTTACTTTTCATGTGTGTAATAAAAGTTCCAAAACGTACAGGTTGTGCTACACCTAACGGAGCACACAGCATTTCATCTCTCCCACAACCTTGCTGGATTCCCGCACTACCGGCTGCCACTGTGCGCATGGCTAGTCTGTACTGGGCCTCTGAAGATCCACATCGCATTCAAGAAATCCCTCATTAAGATCCGAGAGTTGGAGTTTGGTGTGCTGTTAACACTAGATTTATAATTGGTTCAATATTCTATGAGCAGACTGTAAATGCAGAGAGGTACCAAACTGACATTTTGACCCCATTTTATCATGAACTGACAGAAGAAGAGAAATCATATGGGTGGTTTCAAAAGGATTCTGCTACTGCCATACAGCAGAGGAATCCATGAATTAAATTAGGGAAGTGTTTGAAGATAGAGTGATTAGTGCTGGTGTATGGCCCTCCCCTCTTGCTCCCCCGATCTAACAGTGTGTGGAGTAATCTGAAAGACAAAGTTTACGAGACAAATTCTCATACATTGGAAGAACTGAAACAAAGTGTTAGAAATGAAATCGGAAACAGTACTCCAACTTAATCATGTGAATCAGAATGTGTTCTCCCAATATAATGCTTGTTTAGCCAAGGGTGGACAACATTTCCAGCATCTTCTATAAGGTAAGAGTGCTATACGCTTTATGCTTTATGTGCAGAGTTCATGTAGGAGCAAAGCCAGCTGTGGCACACCCAATCGTGCAGAGGCAAAATGCTATGCATCTGTTAGGTTTTCAATGAAGAACCTTGTATCTTAGAGACTATAAGCTCTACGTATCTTAATATTTGCTGGAAGTACTTGAAATTAAGTGCAAGCTGCATAGTTTCACAATAATTCTATATATACATAACTTTCTCTCATACTGAACCTACTGTTTAAAACTCAATTTGAATTAGTTTAAACACTATTTGTTCAGAAGACACCTGACATAACATGGCAACCTTAAGTCTCAGAACACAAAATTCGTTGAGATTGAAGGGAACTTCAATTTACAAAGAATTCAAGATATAATTTTGCTTATTAATGATTTAACTATTATTTTTGCATTTTATATCCCTTGTACCTACAACAAAATGTGAACATAAAATGAAAGTTTTCTACATATTTATCTGACATACTAACCTGCCATGGCATTTAATATGTCCTCTGATTGGTAATCAGAGGATAGGTTCGGTGAATTTACTTTGATAATAAAATTCTCCCGGTCAGGTCGGTGAGACCTGTAAACCAATGACAGGTGTGGTCCTCCAGACATTCTGGGGGTTGTGAGAGAGCGATGTAACCGCCAAAACATAAAAATATGGTGCTCTCCAAAAAGCGGTTACTATTACTGCTAAGTCTCTTCAACAGTGAAAAATATTGGAGAGCAAGAGGATTAATGACTTCATTGTCAGAAATCCAGCATTAGCTAACAACATATTTATTTTGATTAACATGACATAGATAAAAAAAAATTTTGATAAGAACAGTGTGTAACAGCTACATAAAATTAAATGATAATGGCTAGAGAAATCAACCTGAATGTAACAAACAGATACAAACATCCATAGGCTAATAAAAGATTTACAAATATTTTTAAAGAATATGGAATAACTTTGGTCCCTCAAAATATATGTTGTTGTTGTTGTTTTCTAGTGCTTTACATCTGGCAATGAAGCCATTAGCATTCGTGCTTTCCAATACTTTTGAACTGTAGTTTCTTCTGATCTTAATGCTTCACAGGTCTTCAAATGGTATTCGTTCATTTCTGCTGGATCATTACACAGGACACATATTGGTGAGTCTCAAAATATATTTAATATACAAAATTTAATAATTTTTTCTAAAAACTATAAAATTCCAAATTATAAAAAATTTGGCTGTTTGGATTTTATAAGGTTTATATTGGTAAAACTAAATGTCATTTAGAAACCAGAATAAAAGAGCATTTTAGAAATATTAAATATAAATAAATTGATAAATCAGCTGTGGCGGATAATTTTTTGTCATTTAACCATGAAATAAATCCAGAAGTTAAATTATTGAAACAGTTAAATGGACCTATAGACTTAAAGATTTGGGAAAAGATATTCATTTTAAGAAACAAGAACCGCGTTATGAATTTTGAAATACCACCAATAGACTGTATTTATAAGTTTTTGTTTTCAGAGGTTGGCGACAAATAGATCTTTTAAGTTGAGCATCAGAAACTATGGTAACTTGTTTGGATAGTCTAAAGTAAGAACAAATTGGAAACTAAAAGCTTCACTTATCTTAGTAATATTGCAAGATTTTATGCAGCTGACATGTTTTAAGTTGACTTCAACTCATTCTCAAAGCTTGTTGCTTCACTGTTAATAGCTTCATTTTTTCCTTATTGTTTGGATAGCTTTGAAAATAAGTTGGATGCAACTTGAAACTAGTCAGCAGTACAACTTGCAGTATTAATAAGATCAGTGGAGCTTTTAGTTTCTAATTTGTTCTTATTTTAGATTCTGTTGCTTCACTGTTAATAGCTTCAATTTTTCCTTAATAAACAGATATAGTTTTTCATGCAGGGAGTACTGATACACAATTTTTGAATTTGCTGAAACTTAAACAGAAGAATAAGCAATTGTGGTGCATTTATAAATATTAATGTTGTAAGGAATGGTGAAATACTCACCACAACCAAGTTCCACATTTTGGCAGCCTCAGCGACAGTAGTACAAACAGTGCTACAGCCAGCAAGCAGCATGAGTTTCTGTGGCTTGTTGTACAAGAGGTTGTACATGACAGATGCCCCCAGACCAGGCTCACACTGCAATGTAATATGACAAATTATTACAAAAAGTTATTCCTATATTTATTTATTACACTGTTACAATTAGTAGTTATATTGCTTCTGTACACATAAAGTCTGTTCTCTGTTTTGTGTTGTCACTATGAATTATGACATTCAAATTAAAATAACTACTTCCTTGCTTAAGATTAATTTGGTAAATATTACAATTTCAAAATCTGTGAAGCATTAAGATCAGAAGAAACTACAGTTCAAAAGTATTGGAAAGCACGAATGCTAATGGCTTCATTGCCAGATGCAAGGCACTAGAAAACAACAACAACAACAATTTCAAAATTAAAATACTAGGAAGGAATAAGATTATAACAGCATTGGACAATACTGTCCAATAAATAAGAAATGGCTGAAGAAGATGTTCAAACATGTGAAGCAGTACCTGCTCGATCTGCCACAGAAAGGTAATGAAAACCAACATCACTAATGGCAAACCATAGCTATACATATTAGGCTCATCTTTAGAAAGTGTCCTGTAGCACTTTCCGTACAAAATCTAAGTTCAAAGGTACTTACTGCATATGCACTGATAGTCATTAGCAGAATCAACACTAGATTGCGCTGCATATGCTAGCAGTCACTAGCAGGCGATTTTCACATCTGTTGTTAGCTAATGCTGGATTTCTGACAATGAAGTCATTAATCCTCTTGCTCTCCAATATTTTTCACTGATGGATGGGGCATTAGAAGTGGCCGGGCATATTTGAAGGTGGTCTCGATCCATTTCCTCTTGCAGATCACATAGAGGACAGAGTGGTGAAGAATATATCCCAATTCTGTTTAAATGTTTTGCCAGACAATCATGTCCTGTAATCAACCTGAAGGTTGCAACTGCTGTTTTTCGAGGATACTCAGGAATCACTGTTTGAATGTTTGGTAGTTCCCATCTTTTATTCTTTGATTTTTCATAGTAATATTTTGCAACAATTTTTTTGAATTCAGAGTTGACTAATCTTTTAGCTGCATAAAATGGTAGATTAACTATAGATTTTTGTACACCGCTGGTACCCTTTTTTGCAAGAAAATCAGCTTTCTCATTACCACTCAGTCCACAGTGAGCCGGTATCCATTGGAAGACTAGGTGTTTTTGAAGTGCTGTTAGATGGCTAAGCATCTTCCAACATTCTATAATAGTTTGGTTTTTTGGTGACAACTTGGAAGTAATTGCTATAATTGCTGCCCTGGAATCTGAGAGAGTAACTGCTTGCTGAAAATGTGAAATTCTGTACAAAAGATTTTGTAGGGCCATTCGAATTGCTTCAATTTCTCCATCAAAGTTAGTAGTTCCATAACTTAAAGATTTGTAATAGGAAAAGAGGTGACATGTGACTCCAGCACCTGCTCCATCTTGGTTTGATATCAATGATCCATCAGTATAAATATGGAGCCACTCATGTTCTGGAAATCTAGTATGGATTGTCTCTAATGCCAATAATTTTAGAACACTAGTTGGAGTATCACTTTTTTTAACTTCTTCTGTCAGGTGTAAATAATATGTGATGTCTAATGTATGTGTTGGATTGACTTTAGATATGAAGTTTTCCTTTGAATTAGGAAGGTGTACATCCTTCTTGATGTCTTGAATTTTGGAAAGAAAGCTCTCCTGAGTCTTTAGTGTATGTGTAAAATTTCTCTTGTGCCATGTATTGAATGGGAGTCTGATCAACTTTTCGTGTTGAATAAGAGCCACTTTTTCTATTTCATATTCAATGGGGTATTGGTTGGTTAGTATTTCCATAGCTGCTATTGGTGTGGTTTTGATAGCACCTGTAATTAATCTCAGACTTTGGTTTTGAAAGATTTGAATTTTTTTTGTGTTTGCTGTTACAAGAACTTCGCTGCAGTAAGTAAATAATGGTTTGATATATACATTGTATGTTGTGTTAAGCGTTGCTCTGGAACATCCCCACTTCATTCCTGTTAGACGTTTTAACAGTGAAAGGCACCTCTCTGCTCTTTGTATTACATTTTCTATTTGTTTGGTCCATGTAAGTTTGGTATCAAATGTAACTCCTAAATACTTTGCTTCCTTTGTTTCTGGTAATTGTTGACCCTAAAAATTTAGTTTTATTTTTAGTGGTTTTTTTCTTAGTAAAAAGATTTGGTAGTTTGATTTTGTTGTATTAACAGTCATTAAATTTTCTTTGGTCCACCTCTGTAAGTTGGTTAAGGATTGTTGCATGGTTTTTTCTAGTTCTGCACTTTTGCTTTTTGGTTTTGAAGTCCACATTACTAAATCATCAGCAAATAGTGCACACTTCACGCCTGATTCTTGTATTTGTTGTGGTAGATCATTAATAAATATATTAAAAAGTGTAGTGCTGAGCACTGCACCTTGTGGTAAGCCACGGTGTACTTGTTTATATTTAGATATATTTCTTCCATATCTGGTTGCAATAAAGCGTTGTGTTAGGAAATGACATAGCCATGAAAACATTGGACCTTGTATCCCTATTTTTTTTACTTTCTTTAGTAGTTTTGTTCTGCATATAGAATCATATGCACTTTGAAAATCAATAAAAACTGATAAATTATCTTCTTTTCTATTGAAGGAGTCTTTGATTTCTTGACTGAGAAGTAAGACTTGTTCATTTGTAGAGTGGAACTCTCTGAATCCAGCTTGACATGGGGATATTAAATTTTGTGATTCTAGGAACCAATTTAACCTGTTTGACACCATTCTTTCCATCACTTTTGCTATTATGCTGGTAAGAGCTATTGGTCTATAATTTTTTATTTCTGATGCTGTTTTGTCTTTCTTCAAGAGTGGGACAATTATTGCTTTTCGCCATTCAGCAGGTACAGTGGTTTTCCAGGATAGATTGTAGAGTTTCAGTAGTTGTTGTTTTGCTGTTTTCCCAAGGTTTTTTATGAACTCTGGATGTATGTGATCTGGTCCAGGAGACTTTTTGTTTTTTAGATTATTTATTGCAATGTTCAATTCTTGCATATTAAAATTTTGAAAAAAGATATTGCACTGAGTGTTAGGATTACATTCTCTTTCTTGTTTCAAATCTTTCTTATATTCTTTACGTTCCTTTTTATTATTTCTTGTTACTTTGTGTGAATTAGCATAATATTTATTGAATGTTTCGGCTATGACTGCATCATTTACTAACATTTTATTGTTGTGTATGATAGGTGTGCTGTTGTTTTCTTTCCTGTCCTTGACATTTTTTATGAACTTATGAGCTTTGTTACCATCTGTCCTATAATCCATTTTTTCTAAGAAATTATTAAAATGATTCCTTTTAGCAGTATTAATTTCTTTTTTTAGTGAGGCACATTTCTTCCTCCATATTTGTGTATCTGATAAGTTTTTTGTTTGTTCAGCTGTATTTCTAGCTATATCCCTTTGCTTTTTCAGTTCTTCTAACTGGGGGTTCCAAAAGGGTTTGAAATTTTTAATTCTTCCACGAGGAATATGTTTTTTTGCGGTTTCTAGGATGACTTTACAGAATTCTTTGTTCATATGATCTGGTTGGTCATGCAGCTGTGAGTTTGCTTGTTCTTTAAATTTATGTTCTAATTCAGTTTTATATTTGTTCCAATCTGCATTTTTGAAGTTCCAATACAGATTCGTAAGACCTTGACTGTTATTTGTATTCTCTAGTTTTATATCAGCAATTACTGCTCTGTGACCAGAACTTGGATCTTCTATAACTTGTTTTTTAATTTTTGAAACAATATCTGTTGTAGCTAACAAGAGGTCTGGGTTACTGCCCGCTCCAGAATAATGTATGAAGGTTGTGGGATCTTCTTTACTATAAATCAGTTCAAAAGTTGTGGTATTCAAAAATTCTTCCACTATCTTCCCTGTAGAATCCACTTTTTCATAACCCCATCTTTTGAAATGTGCATTGAAATCCCCAATTACAATTGTTTTATTTAATCGGTCAACAAGTGAGAGATCTGGTTCATTCCTGGGAGGATTGTAAATACTGTATAAATGTAGATGTGTTTTGTTATCCCAAAAATTTAGCTTTATTAATTCGCTTTTATCTGTGTTATCCATTTCTTTAACAATTTCAAAGGAGGTTTTAATATCCTTTTTGACTCCAACTAATATTCCACTACTTATCTGTCTATTTTTGGGTAGTAAGTGCAGTAAAAATCCAGTAAAATTGAAGTATTTAAGTTGGTCATTTGTTAGATTTGCTTCTTGTATTACAAATATATCAATGTTATAGTCACATCTGCCAACATTGCTTTTTCAACCACACTAGTTTTTCTTGCCAACACACTAAACACAAATGCACTCGGGCGTTGGCTAATCTATTACTTTTTCTACTGTAAGTAGAAGGAAGTATTGTATTCCACCCAAAAATTCGATGTCGAGATTTCACCGGAATATATGTTTTGAGGCCCCCTGAATAAAAAAAAAATAATTTTTAGTAAAAGGTTTGTGTGTGTGTCTGTCTGTCAGTCTGTGGACAGCATAACTCAAAAACGAAAAGTTGGTTAAAAACCTAACTTGGTATTTAAGTTTAATGTTTTTCAAGGATGCCACATGAAGATTTTGAAAAAAACTGCTCCATCCTAAACTACCCTTTACATGGAAAATTTTGATTTTGTTAAAAATGGCTATAACGATTTTGATTAAAATGCCATATGTTTGAGATATTTTTATGACAAATGAAATGTGCATCTTGAATTTTCTGGCTATAGCCTATGTAGTCCTGTTTACTCTGGATGACTTTTGAATAACTCGTAAACCGTAAGAGATAGACAAAATCTTACTGTACAAAAAATGTAGATCTCGCTAAAACACACAATTTATGTCTAAATAAATTTTTATGAAGATATAGTATTAAGAGCTTGTAAGAATGGTTAGTACAAGAGTAGAGAAAGTCATGTGAGTGCAACACATCAGATTTTTTTTCACATCTTACTGCCACAGATATATCGCCAGCGCGACTCCATACTATTTTGTGTGCATTTGTTACTGGGTCCATGAAATGCTGCTTCGTTTTTCTATTTTCGAATGGAGAAAAAATCCATTTATGGAGCCCCATGCGCTGGGATGACACAGAGGGGTGACTGTAGGCTTCACTCTAGGGCATTCACTGTTAGATACGCAGCAAAACCCCCAACCATTAGCCCATCATATCCCCCCCCCCCCCAACAGTCGGCGTGGATTGGCAACAAATTAATGGAGAAATAGTGCTGTTGGCAGTGCCGAAATAGCACGGCAACTTTCGTAGGAATTCGTTGCATACTGCCGAGTGGGACTTCAGCAAAATTCTCACGGGACACATTCTAAAGTTTATCCTACATATTATATTTAATCAACCAATATTGATGCTGTATCCAGGAAACATACATTGTCCCGTCATGGTATACGTGATCCTCCGCTCATAATGGGATCTAAGAGAGTGGCTGATATAAGCACAGTAACAAATAACATCTCTCTCTCTCCTTGACCACATCTCTATCTCCTGCTCCCTCTCCTCTATTCCCCTTTTCTCTCTCTTTCTCCACTTCTCTTCCATCTCTTCATCCCGCTCCTCTCCTCCCCCTTTTCTCTCTCCTTTTCCACTTCTCTTCTGTTTCCTCCTTGCTCCTCTTCTCCCCTTTTCTTTCTCTCTTTCCTTCCCACCGCTATTCTATCCCCTACTCATCTGTCTTTAATGATATGAATAATTGGATACTTCAATAATAAAACTGAATTGGTATCCACTACATGAGTTCCTATATTTGTCATAAATTAGAAGTTTAGGATAATAAGACAAGTAAAATATATCAAACAGGATGGCTCAACCAGTAACGTACATTTGAAGCTCCCAAGTTCAAATCTCATGACCGAGTTTTTTAATGGTTTCCCTCAACTGCTAAGGTAAACACTAGACTGGATAATTATTATTTATTTGTGGCAACAAACTTACTGCTGGTGTTTTTAAACACACAAGCCGTGTGTGGCCAATGTTTGAGAGGTAGAATTGGAACTGAAAAATTCAATGTCACAGTCGGGATCTGAATCACAGACTTTCCGCTTGCCGTGCAGTCGCTCTATCCATTAAGCTACTGTGACAACCTGCCAGAATGACACTGAATTAGAGCATAACCACACAGCAAGCCGAAGGTCTGTGGTTCAGATCCCAGCAGTGGCATTGAATTTTTCAGTTCCGATTCTACTTCTCAAACCAGTATATGACTGAAAGTTCCACCTTAAGTCTAAAACAACACTAAAAATAAAAATAGGTGGAAGTAGCTAATGTGCTGCCATTTATATACAGATAATGAAAACAGGTAGACTGGAATGCCATCTCCCTGGCAAGTATAGGAGCATGGATACAGTTGCCTAGCACTGAGGCCTCTGTGGACATATGACAAAGCAAGATGGTATGGTATAGGGGTTAGACCTAGAAGGTTAATTGTCCACCACACATTGAGCATAAGGCATCTACCATCAGATCCTTTGCAATATGACTACAAAGTTAAAGCAATGTAAAATAAATAGAAAGTATTCCTAACTCAAAAGAGTGCAGGAATTCTGGAAATCTGGTGAGAAAGTAATAACAACTATAGAATCACCATGTTATGCTAAAAGTAGCATTCCAATTGGAAATATTCTATGATGCAGAGTGTCTCTACAATCCTTACTTTAACTAACATCTTACTGTATGATACAACACACTCCTTACCTCACTGTCATTCCAATGGAGCTTCAATGTAAACCCAGGCAGTAAATCTAGCCTCTTGTTCACATCTTCTAGTGCAAGCATAGCAGCGGGTTCACATGCCTGAAACAATAGTATTCTATGTGTTAAAATTACTTCCTCTGGTCACTAGAGAATTTACAATTACGAGGTGCATCCACAAATAAGTCGATTACATCCAGAGATGGCACCACTAGTCGGATAGGAATGTGCATGTGTAGGAGTAAAGAGGAAGTATGTGGGAATAATGCAGTAAAGTTTCAATTGCGACGGCAGTGGTTACTGCATTGTGCTAGGATAAAATGGCTGCTCTGATACTGTCACATGCTAACTGCAAGGTTTGTGCAGTCATCCCATTTTAGCATGCTCAAAAACAATTTCAAGCAGAGATTCACTGCCAATTGTGTCACGTGTATGGACACGACACTATGTGTGACTGTATGGTGAGACGATGTTGCAGGCAATTCACTGAAGGATGAATCAATATTCACAACAAAGACCACAGTGGTCGACTGTCCCTGGTGACACCACAAGTTTTGGAAAGTGTACGGCAAGCAATTGTGCAGAACCGGTACTTACAATTTCAGAACTTTCTTGTCAATTCCCCAGATATCTCACTCGCTTTTGCACAAAATGCTCTAGCAGGAAAACGTTTCTGCAGTAATGCTGAGGTGCAGAATGAAATAACTTCATGGTCCAGACATTGGCAGCAGACTCCTATGACTTGAGCATACAATTGATAAAGCACTGTTCCAATAAATGCTTCAACAATGATGGTGGCTATGTTGAAAAGTAGCCAGTGAATCCATGTGATTACTCCAATAAATATTTCTTACTTAGTGATGCTTTTGTTCTCTTTATCAGTCATTAGGACCAACTTTCTGCTCATTCTATGATTGATCAGAATGACATAGGAGGAAGCTCAACTCTAACAGTAATTATTCATAATACGTTTCATTTCATTTTATTTTCAACCTTCGTAAAATGGTAGAGTGTGAGAGAATGGCCCATAGTAGTAGCAGGCAGAAAACAGATGAAATTAATGGTAAAAGGACAAATATTAAGTCAGAAAAATAAAAATCATAAAAATGACAGCTGTGGCTGGAATAATGAAGACTGCGGGAGGGAACATCAGAAGATTGGACATAGTGATGTATTACAGAAGCACATGATTCCTGTGAAGAAGAGATGTTAGCATTCCTGCAACATGGTGCAAATATGATGCAAAATGGAGTGAAGAAAACAAGTAAAATCAACAAGAAAGGAGAAACAAACACTGTAAAGGAGACAGTAAAGCAAACTACAAATGAGAAGAAAAGCAACAGTGAAGAAAGCAGTGAACACAAGCATTTGGAAGCTAGGAAAGAGAAGCAGATGACAAAGGAATATGATTCACAAGAAGCTGAAACAATAGCAGTTCTGCAGACCATCATACAATTGTTAAACAAGCACCTTAAAAACACTCAAGAAAAAATAACCAAAAATCATATCAGAGAAAGAACTAAAATAGCAGATAAAAGAACTGTTGGAAGAACTGTTCCCCTTTAGGGGAAGTAAGTAACTTACCATGTGATCTATTCACTTAGTGAAACTAGCACTAGAAACAAATACAAAGTTATCATATGTAGGTGACAAATTGGCCATAATATGTGTTCAAATATAGCATGTCTAATGTGGGAATCCGTGTTTTATGTATGAAATCATAGTGAAAACTTACTTTTAGAAATCTATTGAATAAATTATAACACAAAGTTAAGTGCATTAAATGCATAAATGGCTAAAAACTAATAAAACCAAATAGGAAACAAACTTTGGAAACTAACAAGCCATCATCATCATGAAGGATAGAAAACAGCCATTCTTCTTCAGGAATTGACATAAGAATTACTCACCTGTCCTCCTTGCCAGCCGCCTTTGCCTCCAATGGGAAATATGCCTCCGATGTGCAGGACATTGTCATTGTATTCATCCACAACTGCACTGCAGTTCTCGAGTGCCAAAAGAATGATTGCAACAAGCCATACCCTCACAATCTGAAAACAATCCCATTCCATTGCACATTAGTTGTACTCACATTTCTATATGCTAAACATTTGGTAAACACTGTTGCCTCCCTTCATATTAAAAGATTAATTTGGTTTGTATCATTAAAGAGGGCTGAAGTAGCATATTCAAGATTAAAATTATGATATCATAGTAATTTGCATAACAGAGCACCACATGAGAAAAGCAGAGCTGGTCGTTATGTGATGGTTTTGACATTCCGTTCTCTTTGTATGACCAGGACATAAAAGAATGAATAATGAATTTTCACATTTGAAAAATAAAAATAAAATATAAGTGCTTGAAAATACAAATCAATGACAAGAAATAGCTTGTAATTGTAAATCTGAAATAGACCCCACAACTCCCAGAGAGATAGAAAATATTATTTATTACCTAGGTACCTCATTAAAAAACAAAGCCTCTAAGTTTGGGATGAGATAAGTACCTAATTGTTAAAATACTGCCATTACAGTTGAGTGAACCTGTTAGTCATATATGCAATCATTCTCTTTTGTCACGGATGTTTCCAGAAAAAATGAAACACAGAATTGTTAAGCCTTTATAGAAAAAAGGAGAAAAAATCCTGACTTACAATGATAGGCTGATCTCTCTCTTGACAGCCTTTTCTGAAGTAATGGAAAAAACTGTATATGATTGGATTATAAGAAACAGGAGTTAAACAACATAAATTAAATATATATATATATATATATATATAAATTAAATAACTCCCAATTTGGATTTTGGAAAAAATGTCCATAGAAAATGTGATGTACATGCCAACTTCTGAAGTAGCCTTAGATAAAAAAAAAAAAAACTGCCATTAGGAGTATTTTGTGACTTAGTCAAGGCATTTGACTTTATAGATCACAACCTTCTTGCTGCAAAAGTTAACACTGTGTGGTTTCAAAGAGATCTCTAATAGAAGTAAATTGCTTCAGATTTCACTTAACAAATAGAATCCAGAAAACTATGATAAATGGTTAAGAGTTTGAACCACATATTATTAAAGGAGTGCCACAAGGTTCTATACTTTTGCCTTTGTTATTTTTAACATATATATATAAGTGACTTGCTATGTAATGTTAGCGAGGAGTCAATAGCTGTGCTCTTTCCAGATGATACTGTGTGCTATATTAAAAAATCACATCAGCAGTTTAGAGATTCTGTCAATAAAGCATTTGAACAGCTCAACATTTGTTTTGAAGCAAATAAGCTATCATTAAACTATGATAAAAGTTTATTCAACTTAAAACAAAGCATAAGCAAGTAAATGAATTAACAATCAGATACAATTAGACGACAAGTAAAGCATCCAATACAAAATGTCTATGGCTCCAAATAAATAAAGAGCTTGGCTGAAGAAAACAAACATAATGCTACCAAAACTTAGCTCTACTTGCTTTGCATCAAGAAACTTAAAAGGATCTTTTTAACCAAAATGCCTTAAGAACTGCATATTTTGCCTACTTTCACTCTCTAGTGCAATATGGAATTATCCTTTGGGATAATTCAGCACACAGAGAGCAAGTATTTATATTACAAAAAAGGGCCATGCATATTATTTGTGGCATCGGGTCCAATCATTTCTGTAGGCCCTTATTTAAAACCCAAAGAAATTCTTACTCCTGCTGGCGAATGCATACATATATTCTCTGCTGAGCTACCTCACTGATAATTGTGATAATTATACCACAGTGCAAGGCACACAGACAACATGCATAAACCAGTACGTTGTTCCAAAAATTATATTACTATTCTGTAATAAAACTTTATAATAACCTTCCATGTTATCTGAAACTATTAGGCACTTCAAGATTTGAAGTCATTTTCATACATTCACTTCCCATAGACTATGGAGGAATTCTTTAATATCTCGTTCAGTAGGTGTTATATTCAATACACAGGCCAGAATGCACGTGGAAGTGATTCACACTTATTCATTATTGTGGACTTCTGTAATGTATACTGCAAAGCTTACTCTTGAAATAGTGTTCAATACAATGTTCACTTTTTCTTACATAAGCAAAATGGAGGGGGAAAAACAGCATTCTTAAAGGTGAGTATATCATGTATGGAGATGTGCCATGGTTGCATTGGTTGATGTTAAAAAGAACTAAGCCCACTTTTTAAAGTTCTGAGACAATTGCAAATAATTGTTCTCTGAGTGAACATATTCAACAGTGAATGACAAGATTGACCCCTCAAATAAAGGACTACGAATGTGCACAATTAAGTCAATTTCAGCACCAATGCAGTTTGCTTTCCACATTATGGATTGATAGAAAAGTAAAGATCTGGACTTGGTTCCTTTCAACAATCAACGATTCAATTGTAATATGTTCATAGTCCATGAGCTTTGCTCATGATACCAAACATGTAAACACAATATTCAGCTGTATCTAAACAACATGTTACACACTAGTATAGCATTTATTAGTGCACAGTTTACTTCACAAAAATAAAACACTGCAAATTCTAATCAAAATGAATGATTGGCATAAAAAATCATAACACTCTTTAATTTTTACTTTTGAGAACAGAGCTAGGAAATTACTGATTTTTGGAGTATCAAATGCTTTTGTGGGTGCGTATGTTTATTTAAAATTTATGTTACACCACTGTAGCTAATACAAGAGAAATAATAAAATTACCAATAATATATTACTCTATCCACATTTGCAAATCTGTACAATCACATACAAATCAAAACTATCACGTTATGTCTTATTCTATAAATTAATTGAAATTTTCATTGTTTATTATATTTGAGATCTTTCTTTAAAAAGTTTAATTTTTGAAGTACAGCTGTAATTGCTAATAAAGCATTGATCTTAAGAAGTCGCCGCACCTAATAAGTTTGGTGTAATACATATTTAGTATGTTTACTATTCTACAGTTTATTGAATGTGTCAGACCCTCAGGCGGGCTTCCCAATTTAAAATGTATATTTTACTAAATCACTCACCCCCGTCATACCAGTCTGCCCACACATTAATCAAACCTGCTCCATATCGATCGGCAGCGTTATTTTCCGTATTCTCACCAAAGTTCAAGATTCAAATCAAGCGCCTACTGGTGGTTGCAGATGCCAACTATACGTACTTCCTTATTCGAGTTGAGCACTTAATGTAAAATGGAAATCTCGAAAAATTCTTGCCAAAAATGGGCAAAATATTACTATTTAGCATTAAAAGCTAAAGAGCTAGGCGTAAATAGGAGCTAGCAATGCATTTTAGCTAAATGAGAGTTGTAATATAAAGTGTAGTAAACAGCTGATCATGTCTGAAGAAGCTGGATAATTTGTTTTAAACCTAAAAATGATTAAGTTCATTAACTGTGATTGTTCAGTTTGACAAGCACTGTCTTCAGTTTATAAGCCATCAATAAAAACCAATCGTAATTATCTTTGTTTCCGCTTTGAGTTGTACTTCTGTTTGGTTTGTTTTTACTCCCACCAACAGCGAAAAGAGGCCAACTGCAGTTCACCGCTATTCTCAATATTCAACATCTTTATCGTGTTCCGAATAACCTTTGAACGATTGCCGGTGATGACTATTTCTGCTGTTTTAAAATAAGTTTCCAGGTTAGGTGTATGATTTAGGATAAAAGAGTGCTTCTCAGTGACCTAAGGCACCCGTCAAATTCGACAGCTGTGACACATACTTATGTAAGATCGCTTAATTCGTTTTATATTTCCAAAATATGAATTATGGAACTTGGCCTTGAAATTTGAGCCTTCCTTCAGTTGAAAGCCGAATAACACATTTTCTCCCTTGCTTTTCATAACGAGCTAAGCTCAGCAACAAAATATAAATAAGCTCTCTGCTTCAGTAGTTGAACTGTAACAAATTAACACAAAATGCATTGGGCTTAAATAATGTAATGCTGCACTTTGTGGAAGATGTCATGATATAAAATTACATAATTACATGATACCCCTACCACTCTTGTAAAATCAACACTCCTTAAAACAGTAAATACCTACCATCTATTAGGAACTTGGAATGAAATTAGCTTTATAGTTTTAGTATATCTGTGCTGACATGATTCCAGGATTGTTTGGTTACAAATGTGGCACACTTTAGACACACTGCCTAAAAAACCTATTGCTAATTTGTTCCAAGTTGGCCTCATTTGATGTGTACAGTAAGATAGCTATATTCCAAGTCATTGCTTCTCACATCCATGGCAACAAATCCTTGAAGATAAATGTCATTGTGCAATGTAATATAAAAGCCCCAGAGATGTGTGATATACCTTTGCCCTGAATTCAAATATTTGCAATGCTGTCTTCTTCAAAATAAAAGTAGATCTAGGATTTTCATTCATTGTCATTTCTTCCTTGCTTTGTGACACCTTTTATGATGTGGTGTGGGTGCTTTCTCAAAAATTCTCTGTAGCTTTGCCCAATGTCTCTAAAACTGTGTTACTAGGCATGTGCTGCAGAAACTCATCTGTGTAATATTTTTAAAAGATGCTATTTTCTATCACAGATGCTGAAGGTTGTGAGCTGCAGCATCAGACAAGGTCTTTTAGCTTCTAAACTTCAACAGTGTGCTGCTGTTTGTCAATTTGTGAACAAACTTTCAACATCAGCTATGGATGGTGATAAGTTTGCCTTGCCTGAAAGATACAGAGGCTCTGAAAAAAGTGTTTGGTAGGTTTTATTACTAGGAAGTATCACATTCAAATTAAAACATATTTGATGTGTCATATTCACATCACTTTCTTTGCCCTCTTTCATTTATTAGTGGCTATTCAAATTATTGTTAAGAAGGTTTATTTTTCTATCTATTTCATTTTAATCAAGATAAACCTTTACAGAAACGGCTACATTACACATTTTGTTATAGATACAAAGGGAACAATGGCAGTTAAATGATAACAACTGGATGCTCTTTCAATGCACTTGTGACAAACCAGCAAATGTCAACAGGACTTTAAAAGAATGAAAGTATTGAACAGTTATCTTGGGAATGATTGATGCAGGCCGCACCGTAGCCGAGTGGTTAGACTATTCGCTTCTCACCAAAGCAGCCCAGGTTTGATCCCAGGCCACCGCATGTGGGATTTTTGGTGGACGAAGTGGCACTGGGGGGGTTTCCTCCAGGTTCCCCAGTTTCCCTTGCCATCTCATTCCACCGGTGTTCCATCTTCTTCCCATGTATCATCAGTGTCACTGCCTGCAGTGCCGTAGTAGTAAAAGCGAGCGCTAAACACTACAAAAAAAGAAAGAAAATGATTGATGCCACAAAAAAGTTGTTTGAAATAAATTGTATGTTTTAAAGAGATCTGCATTTTTGTGCAGTACATTTTCATCTATCACTTAACATTTACCAGCTATACAAGATTATATAAAATTCCTTCCAAGTGAAGAGGACAATATCTAAATTGCATCATGCAATTTAAATTCATATTTTATTCCTTGCTACAAAAAAAGAGGACATTTGCCAACATTTTCAAAAATCCATTCGACGCTTTTTTGTACTACAGAAGAGGTAATAGGGTCACCCTAACCATAGCAAATGGCATTGAATTCCCCAGCAGACTTAAACTATTACTTTGTTTCCATGACAAATTCAAGTCGATTTGAGTTCTCATTTTGGGTTGAACACTACATGCAAACGTGGATTCAAACAAAGTTCAACCACTGGATCTGATATGCTTATTAGTGGGAAGGGATCAAAATCTTATTGCATGAATGTTGTTCGATCTCATTTTTGGATTGAATTCAAATATACGATATATGAAAATGGGAATGGACTCAAATTGAGTTCCATTCTGCATGGAAACGTAGTATATGTAAAGTATGATCTGAAGCTTTCCTGGCATCTAACATATTCAAGATGTTTTTGGGCTTTGAGCCAGGTGTAGTGATGAAGAGCCATCAACATTTTGAGAGTGTGCATCTCGCCCATCATCAGGATGATGAATGACTAATAAGAGTGAAAGGGCCAGGATTGCAGATCAGCCCCTCCTGGAAACCAGCCTTAAAGTTGGAGATCGACCGGCTCAGAAAACACAGATTCCAACAGAGCGTTGAACCACCTCCAGATTAGACTGGCTAATTTCTATTCAAGATGCTCTCGGGCTTCGAGACAGGTGTAGTGATGAAAAGACATCAACGTTTCGGGAGTGTACATCTCTCCCGAGAGCATCTTGAATATGTTTGTCGCCAGGAAAGCTACAAATCTTATTTGGCTAATTTCTATTTGGTACGTACTAGCAGACAGTACATATACTGGCCCTTTCACTCTTATTAGTCATTCATCATCCTGATGATGGGAGAGATGCACACTCCCGAAACGTTGATGGCTCTTCATCACTACACCTGGCTCGAAGCCTGAGAACATCTTGAATAGGAGTGTATGTAGCCCAGGACTTAAAGTGCCTGTGACACTGAAGTTGCTGTTGGCTGTCATCTCAAAATGAATTGGAGATCTCCTTGTGATTTACTGGGAAAAAATTCAAGTCAGTTGGGAAATTTAATATTGTGCCAGCATGCTGCCAATTGTTTTGAGGAACCAGAAGATCTGTGTTTCAAGTCCTAGCTACTGTAGCATTGCATTTTGAAGTCTGATCCTATGTGTGCAACCTTGTTCTGCACAGGACTTATGTGAAGGACCAATTAATTAAGAAGTGTATTTGATTTTTCACAGGGTTGAATACATCCAGCTGGCTCTGGAACATAAGCCTCTGAACCTAGGTCAAGGTTTTCCGGACTTCCCCCCTCCAGATTATGTTACGAAAGGTTTGGCAGATGCAACACTAAGTGAAAATGTTTTACTAAATCAATATACAAGAGGATTTGTAAGTTACAGTTATTATTCTGTAAAGTCTACTTTTTAATCTTGAAACTTATAGTGCATATTAATATTTGATGGTTGTTGTTTGCAGGGACATCCGAGATTAGTCAGTGCCCTTGCTCAGTTGTACTCCAAACTGATTGGGCGGGAGATTAACTCCCAGACTGAAGTTCTAGTCACTGCTGGGGCATATGAGGCCCTGTTCACGTCCATAATGGGCCACACAGGCCCAGGAGATGAAGTCATTATCATTGAGCCATTTTTTGATTGCTATGATCCAATGGTGCGGACTGCTGGTGGCACTCCTCGTTTTATACCTCTTAAACCAGTAAGTAGTTTACTTAGCTTGTGAAACAGAGAATATTATTTATTTTCCAGTGGCGAGAATTGATGCTGGTCATGTTGTCTCTAGCTTTCCAATACAAACTAACAAAATCTTTAGTTTGTTGTGCAGTTGAGTTTAAAGCTGGACAAACTAGAAAGTATTTTAGTATTCATTAAAAACTTCTGCAGATAAACCAGTGAAAGTTAATTTTTTTTTTTCACTTTTATCAGGTTCCATATGATGGGTTCATGTTGTATTAATATGGAAAATCATGTTAATGATTTACTATATTTTCTAAAAATTTTAAGTTTCAGCTTGGCTGGTTTTGTAGCAGACATCTTTTTATCAAACGTCTTTTTAACTCCAAATCTTTTAAATAAGAAAGTATTTCAATTGATACCCAACATCAATTAAAAAACATAATTTATTCATTAATTATAAAAAATGTACTATGATATTAAAGTAGAACGAAAATTAGTAAGACCATAAGAAAATTAAAAAAGCTTAGTATTTTTTTCCTTTCACTTTAAGCTTTAATGCAAGGGAGATTTTACATGAAAAATAATCCGAATTTGTATTAAAACAAAAGCACTTTGACAGGTGTAATTTTACGCACCTCTATCATACTTTACATTTCATTACAATATCTGGCACACTCTTGGTATACGTGAATAACATGTCATTAAGGAAAATGCTTTTGCACCAATTAAAAAGGTCATTTGTACCAACATAACATCTACAGCTAAAGTAATAAATTATTTTTAATTTTTGTGTATTCATTTAGAGCTGATGGTTTGTTGAGCTGGCAATAAGATTTCAAAGCAAAAATTCCAAAGTGGGATGTTATTGTAAAAATAACTTCCTTCATTGACTTGGCCGGTTTTGAATGCACTTCCTGCATGACTTGGTCTCTTCTGTTGCACAACTCTAAATTTAATGACATGTAATATGTTGTGTTGGCCAGATTTGGTGCATATTAATTTATCAACAGAAAGAATGCTTGCTCTACTTTCAGTTTATAATAAAAACTCACTTTTCAAAATTTTGTGCCAGTTTTGATACTAGACAGCTCACATCTGTCTGAATTGTGTATCCTGTGTAGATGGTGAGCCAGGCAGTCATGTCCTTACATGGGCCTAAATTTTGCTATGGCCTTTATGTTTTACTTCTATATACCAGGTGGAACGGAAGTCATTACATTAATTTAAACCAATGGTCGATCTTGATATTTTGAATACATTTTGTACCTTATGTTTTTGTCTCTGACCATTTCTTACGGAGTTATTTTAATTTTGTCGAAAACAATCTGGCAACACTGCAGATTGTGTGGGTGGTCACTTTCCCTTGCTCAGTATATAAACAAACAGCATAACGGTGTGTCTTGAAAACAAACTCATACCCTGCCTTGTCCTTCCATGTATACTGTGCGAGTGTAGTCCAATCACAAGTGTTAGTTCCCAAAACATTAAAGGAAAGCGAAAGTGCTTGACCTGCTTACATTCACAAACTAGGTCAATTCCCTGACCAACCTCAACCCAACATTGTCAATTTACCTCATGTTTGAGAGAGCAGCTCGAAGTATTCCTTTGTGTCTTTTAAATTATTAATTATTTCTTAACCCTGTGTGATGTCCCATGAAGCTATTTCACAAATAAGTTACTCTATACATCTTACAAGTAACAAATTATTATCTTCGTAAATTCTTGTGGAGTTACGCATCTAATTTGGATAAAAAACTATATATTTTTTCGAAATCAGCTGATCAAAGAACAAATGCCATTTGACTTTTTTGTTTGTAATGCTTTTATGAAGCACATATTAGAAGGAATGTAATGACTTCCCTTCCATCCTGTATAGTTCGTCAAAGAAACAGAGAATATTATACAGCAGAAATTACTTATCTTGCCAATGTTAATTTCACATATACTTTACACATTTTCTCTGGAGCAAAACTTCCATACCCAATATATGGGAAAGTATTGTATGTTGCTTATCCAACAAATTAGTGTTATTAAGAATAAATAGGAGCAATTTGAAGTTGTAATGCATGCACACTTTTAATATATAACAGGAAAATCAAGGAGTTCAGTTCAGTTGCTGCAGTCTCTTGCTAGTACAAGCAGAACGTAAGTGAGTTGGTTTCACCAATAACCAGCTATTTGTTATTCTTTGGAAGTGAGGGAAAACTGAACAATTCACCAGATTGAACAGTTCACCATACATTGTTGTTAATATCTTTAACCAGAAGGTATTGTCTTTTTGCAGAAAAAGACCAGTGGTACAATAATGTCGAGTGACTGGGTTCTTGACCCAGAAGAACTGAAGTGTCTTTTTAATAAGAAGACAAAGGCAATTATCCTGAACACGCCCCACAACCCTATAGGGAAGGTGTTCACACAGCAGGAGCTGGAGCTAATAGCAGATCTGTGTAAGAAGTGGAATGTGCTGTGTATTGCTGACGAGGTGTACGAGTGGCTTGTCTACAAACCATACAAGCACATCCGTATTGGTAAGTACTCATGTCTACCACAGACACGCAGAAATGTGACCTTGCATTCAGGTAGTGGAATGTGCTGTGTATTGCTGACGAGGTGTACGAGTGGCTCGTCTACAAACCATACAAGCACATCCGTATTGGTAAGTACTCATGTCTACCACAGACACGCAGAAATGTGACCTTGCATTCAGGTAGTGGAATGTGCTGTGTATTGCTGACGAGGTGTACGAGTGGCTGGTCTACAAACCACACAAACACATCCGCATTGGTAAGTACTCATGTCTACCACAGACACGCAGAAATGTGACCTTGCATTCAGGTAGTAGAATGTGCTGTGTATTGCTGATGAGGTGTACGAGTGGCTGGTCTACAAACCACACAAACACATCCGTATTGGTAAGTGCTCATGTCTACCACAGACACGCAGAAATGTGACCTTGCATTCAGGTAGTGGAATGTGCTGTGTATTGCTGATGAGGTGTACGAGTGGCTGGTCTACAAGCCACACAAACACATCCGTATTGGTAAGTACTCATGTCTACCACAGACACGCAGAAATGTGACCTTGCATTCAGGTAGTGGAATGTGCTGTGTATTGCTGATGAGGTGTACGAGTGGCTCGTCTACAAACCACACAAACACATCCGTATTGGTAAGTGCTCACGTCTACCACAGCCACTCAGAAATGTGACCTTGCATTCAGGTAGTGGAATGTGCTGTGTATTGCTGACGAGGTGTACGAGTGGCTCGTCTACAAATCACACAAACACATCCGTATTGGTAAGTACTCACATCTGCCACAGACATGAAGAAATGTGACCTTGCATTCTCTTAGGTACTTAGTAAGCATTTTAGAGAATAACCCTAAAGATTATATGAAAGCAATTCATAAAGTAAGGTCCAATATTTTATATACATCAGATCATTATAGATAGTTGCAAAATGGTTGTTTTATTTAATTCCTTACATAATTTTCTAATTTTGTGCATAGTTGTCATATTTGTTTAAACATTTGCCATAACATTCTACAAGCTTTTATATGGCGCAAGTCATAGAAGTCTGCCACCTATGGGGATAACCAGTGGAAATTGTCAGTTACTGATCTTTATGGATCTTTTCATCCATGGTATTGATCAAATCATGTGATCATTGATGGCCGGTCTGATCGCAGTTCATTATGGACATTGTAATGTCTGACCTTGAAATCCTGCGCACTTATACACATCACTGCCACTCATCACACTGGAACCATACACTTCACTGATCTGTCAATAAATGTCTGCTGCTGAAATGTTCTTTGCTGTTAAAAACCAAATCACAGACCGTATTTCACAGTCAGCGTGTGCATCGATTTTAAACATTTTGAACTGACACTGTGAACACCACACTGCAACACCACCAGTGCAAATGGAGTTGTTTTATGCACAAGGCATGCTGGAATTTGATTTGCATGTGTGTTTCAGTGTTCACACAAAATTCAATGAGCTACAGTGATTCGTACTTTACTTTATGAATTGCCCTCATATAATTATATCCCCATATGAACAAGTTTAAATTTCTATCAATTTTAAACCAATTACCCACATGTTAACATTATTTAACACCTTCACCTGTTCTTTCATAATTTAAACACAACAGAAACTCACTTAAAACCAAATTAGAGGGGGCAGAGCCATTTTAAATATGAAAACAGTAATAATGTATATTAAAAACTTCTACTCTATACAGCATTAAAATATGCATTGCAATTATAACAAATGTAATAAATACTTGTAACAAATTCAATGAAAAACTAAAGCTGTTAGCAGTGAAACAATTGAATCTAAAATAAAAACAAACATAGAGGCCAAAAGCTTCACATATCTTAGTAATGCTATAGGTTCTTTTGTAACAAAACTTATCTTGTGTTATAATTCTAAATTCTCTGCAGAACTAGTTTCACAATACATTTATTGCATTGTCAGCTTTCTTTCTTTTATTGTTCTGGTTACTGTTGCTAGGTGATGGATTGCTCATCTCTGCACTGCACTGTTTTAATGTGTTTGTTGAATTGCAGCTACTCTACCAGGAATGTGGGAGAGAACGATAACAATAGGTTCGGCTGGAAAGACTTTCAGTGTGACAGGCTGGAAGATTGGCTGGGCATATGGGCCTGCCAACTTGATGAAAAACCTTCAAACAGTTCATCAGAATTGTGTGTATACATGCAGCACACCCATACAGGTAATCATGTGTAATGTTGTGGCACGGTGTTAGGCACCAACATACACATTTAACTTTACAACTCTTGGTTAAGTTGGTAAATCTATACACACCAGATGGAAATTCCTTTTACACTTCAACATGGCTGTACCAGTTTTGCCCAAGCTCGGCTTAGATATCCTTTGATACAAGACAAAAATTACTCCCTCTGTATAAGTCCAAAGATGTGGAAGAATGATGAATTTAGTCACTGCATATTCCATCTTAAAATAACAGTACCTGGGCAACCAAGCTTCACTCAAGGTTTTTTTTTTTTTTTTTTTTTTTTTTTTTTTTGTTAAATAGTATTTTTTGGGAGAAGATACTTATTTAGATAAAATTGAAAAGCAAAATGTTAACTAAATATAAATTTCATCATAATTGTTAGAGCCATTTCTGAGATACAAGAGTTATAGAGATACATATAAATATTTCATAAGCATAATTATCATTTTAGCTGTAAGACGTACCCTGCTGAATGCAGGCCTCCCCCATAGACATCCACATAGTTTGAGTTTTTCGTCGAGCATTTGTTCCAGCATGGAGTTCAGCTCTTTGATGCTGCCATCGATTCTGTCTTCCAGCGTGTTAACACATTGGCTAAGGTCCTTCATCTTTCCACCTAACTCAGCGGAAAGCCAGTATGAGCCAGTAGCTCATTAATCTTCTCCAACAGCTCATCTTTATATTGGACATTCCTGTTTTCATCTTTTCCATTCTGGAATTTACATTTTTCCATTTGACTTACAGTTTTGTTTCCATCTTTTCATTTTTGTTTCTGCATTTTTCATTCCAGAGTTTACATGTTTCAATTCAGCTTAAATATTTTTTTCCTGTCACATTCTGGAATTCATTTCATTTCTCATTATGTCCATCTTGGCTGACATTTGTTTCATAAACCACACTCCTGACAACAATTGTGACAATTTTACTTTAACTATTTCTTTATTTTTTTATAGAAACACCGGAATGACCTATGTAAAAGCACTGTTGAACAATAACACACTTCAGGAAGAAAAGCTAGCAGACAAAGCCATGTGAATGTAAAACACATTTCTATTTCAATCATATAGAAAATTGTATACATTTTTCATTGAAGAGGGAGTAGGGAAAGAAATGTGATTTTTTGAGAGCTAGAACTGGAAATTAAAAATTCAATGCCACAGCCAGGATTTGAACCACAGACCCTCCACTTACCAGTCAGGTGCTCAAACATTGCCCAAACACCAACAGTAAGTTTGTTGGCATAAGTAAATAATAAATGTGATTGTGCTTAGTAAAAGAACACTGAGTAGAGAAAATTGTGTGAATGTAATATGCAGTATTTCTATTCCAAACCTAGAAATTGTGCAAACGTTTGTAGAAGAGGGAATAAAGAAAGAAATGTTATTGTGTTGCATAAAAGAAAAATGAGTAGAAAAACTATGTGAATGTTATACCTTGCATTTATAGTTCAGACGTATAGAAATATGTATGAATTCTTTGTAGAAGAGGGAGTACAGAAGAACATCTGAATGCGCTATGTTAAAGAAAAGTGGGTAGAGAAAGCATATGTGAATATAACATATTGTGTGGTAAAATGGATTGCGAAAGACCTTCCATGGAAAAACAATTAGATGTGACAATTTCCATGGCAATCGGTCAATGGGTTTTGGAGTTTATCATTTATGAACATCATACATACCAAATGTCCATCTATATATACATATATATAGATTGTATGAATTGTATGTTGAGTGAGCAGAGAAAATAGTGTGAATTTAATATGTTGCACTTCTATTTCAAACATAAGAAATTGTATGAATTGTATGTTGAAGGGCAAGTAGAAAAAGAAGTGTGATTATGCATATTTGTTGTTGTTGTTGTTGTTGTTTTCTAGTGCCTTGCATCTGGCAATGAAGCCATTAGCATTCGTGCTTTCCAATACTTTTGAACTGTAGTTTCTTCTGATCTTAATGCTTCACAGGTCTTCAAGTGGTCTTCGTTCATTTCTGCTGGATCGTTACACAGGACACATATTGGTGAGGATGAGATACCTATTCTGTAGAGATGACTTGCTAAGCAGTCGTGATTTGTCAATAGTCGGAAGGCTGCAACCGCTGTTTTCCTTGGTCTCTGGGGGATTATATCTGGGTTGGAAAGCAGTGTAATCCATTTTTTATCTTTGGCATTTGTTTCTATTTCTTGTAGGTATGAATGAGAAAAATTTTTAATGATCAAGCGTTTTATTGAGGAATATGAGAAATTGAATTTAGATTTTTGTTTTATTGTTGTGCCTTTCTTTGCAAGTGAGTCTGCAGCTTCATTCCCCATGACTCCACAGTGTGCTGGAATCCATTGGAGATGAACAGTCTTATTAACTTTTTGGAGTTGTGTTAACATTTTGTAGCATTCTCTAATTTTTGTTGACTTCTTTGTAGTATTTGAACATATTCCCTGAATTGCAGCTTTAGAATCTGAAAGAATTACTGCCTTGTTAAATTTATTTAAGGGAAGATTTAATAATTGTCGGAGAGCAATGTGTATAGCCTCTATTTCTCCATCATAATTTGTTGTGTCTCTGCCAACAGAATGATAAAAGGAAAAATGTGAACACGTACCTCCAGCTCCAGTAAGGTTTTCCTTCGAGGATCCATCAGTATATATCTGCAGCCATTCTTCTGTGGGATACCTAGTATTGATTGTTTCCAGAGCTAGAAGTTTTTGTATTTCTTTTAGTGTGTCTGATTTACTTATTTCCTCTATTAATTCCAAACTGAAGGTAGGTTGTAATAATTCCAATGGATTTTCTCTTATAAGTAGATTTTCTCTGGTGTTAGGAATGTTCAATTTGGATTTAATCTGTGTTACCTTTTCTAGGAAACTACTATCAGTTTTAAGGATTGAAGGGGGGAAGTTCTCTTCTGTCCATTTAGAGTTTGGCAGTCGTAACATTTTCTCGTGTTGGAGCAATGCTTGTTCTTCTATTTTTGTTGTTATTGATGGGGTCCATGTTAAGGCAAGCATGGCATCAATAGGTGTGGATTTAACTGCTCCAGTGATTAGGCGAAGAGCCTGATTTTGTATTTGTTCAAGTTTATTGATGTTAGCATTTGCTGCTGTTATTAAAGCTTCAGAACAGTACAAGAGGTTTGGTTTAACATACATTTCATATGTTGTGTTAAGGACTCTCCTTGAGCAGCCCCATTTAGCACCAGCTAACCTTTTCAGGATTTGCAGTTTCTTTTCAACCTTTTCTGAGATGTTTGTTATATGTTTTTTTAAAACATGCATATTTTAATCATAGAAAATCATATGAATTGTATGTTGAAGGGTGAGTAGAGAAGGATGTATGTATTTGTCACGTAAAGGAAAAGCGAGTAGAAAAAACCATGTGAAAGTAATAGATTGGATAGCATAAAAACCTTATCCGTGAAAAAATCAAGCAGTTTTCAAAATTAACGCTTAAATATGTACAAGCTTCCATTTTCTATATATAGATGGTATGAATTGTTTGTAGCAGGGTGAGTGCAGAAAAAGATGTGTACCTAAAAGTGAGTAGAGAAAACAGTGTGAATATAATGGCATTTCTATTTCAAACATACAGAAAATTGTATGACTTATTTTAGAAGAGAGAATAAAAAAAAAAAGTTTTTTGTTGTAAAATCACTTTTTTTTTTTTTTTTTTTTTTTTTTTCGGGAAAATTGTGGAAGAGTGAGTAGAGAAAGAGATGTGAATGTGTTACGTAAAAGTTAGTAAAGAAAACAGTGTGAATGTAATATGTAACATTTCTGTTTCAAACATACAAAAAAGTGTATGACTTATTATTTATTTATTTATTTATGGAAAGGGGTATGTCGCCAAGATTAACAAGGTTAATAAATGGTTGAGTAATCCATAAATGAGGTAGTAGATGGTGAAAGTGAGATTATAGTGAAGTAGTGTAATTGGGATAATGAAGATTAGCGAAGTGTACAATGTAAACTGACCAATAAAAGTTGTAAGAGTGAAGCTGAGAAAAAAAGTTGAGAAAGAGGAAAGTGAATTGGGTTGGAAGATGCAATGAAACAGAAATAAAGATTAAAGGGTGGGAGCTGAGTAAGGTTAATAAAATGGTAAACATGTGTAATATGTATGTAAAAGGCAATTCTACAGAAGGGCTACCCTAACAGCAAAGGGGTTGGGGCCGGGGCCCAGCTTAAGGGTAGCCCAAGATGTGTAAGATTTGGTACTCAATAAATCATTCATTCATTATTTATTTATGCCAATAAACTTACTGTTAGTGTTAATTATTAATGCCAACAAATTTACTGTTGGTGTTTGTAAACACACAAGCTGTGTGTGTGTGGGCAATGTTTGAGAGGTAGAACTGGAACTAAAAAATTCAATGCCACTCATGTCCAGTTGATAATGAAGGAAAGTCAACCCTTTGAAACATATTCTGGTAAAATATAAGTGTTGTGTAGTGTCATTAATCGACTCACCTTTTTGGTTTAAACCAATAGTAAGTTTGTTGGCATAAATAAATAATAATTACCATCTGAAGGTTATTTAATCCTGGGACATAAAGTACTTATGATAGTAAGTCACCATTGGGGTAATTGTCTCTGATGTGAGACTGCCGTTGTGGTTTACCGGAACAAATAGGAATTGGTTGGAGAGTTCAATGTCATTCTGGCAAGTTGTCACAATAGCTTAATGGTTAGAGCACCTGTCTGGTAAGTGGAGGTTTTGTGGTTCAAATTCCAACTGTGGCATTGAATTTTTCAGTACCAATTCTACCTCTCAAATAATTTCTGAATTTGATTAGTGGTGGAGAAAGCCTTAAGAATATATCACATCAGATATTTTTAATGTGCATATATTTGGTGTTTCAGGAAGCTGTTGCACGAGGTTTTGAACTAGAAATCCCCCGGTTGGGAAGCCCAGAGTGTTACTTTCACAGTCTCCCACAAGAACTAGAGGCTAAGAGAGACTACATGGCCAAGTTCCTATCTGACGCAGGGATGGTTCCCACCATTCCAGAAGGAGGTTACTTCATGATCGCTGACTGGTCAGCTCTAAGTAAGCTCACAGCTGTAGCAACAAAATTAAGTTGTATGAACTAGGAGTAAATCTTGGAATACCCTACGATGAGTTGCATGGTGCAGTTTTATTCCTTAGATGGCTATTCAACTGTTTGCAGATATTGGCTATATTGTGAGCTAGCTTGATATGTATGTAATCACTGCTTTGTTTTGTTGAAACTGGTAGTCACAATCTGCTGCACATAAACTACTGTATTTTATCGCGTAATTTCCCTCCTTTTTTTCTCAAAAAATTTTTTTGAAGACACTGGGGAGGGAATTATGCGAGTGGTGCTTTTAGGAATTCAGAAAGGAAGGGAAACCATGTAGTATTATGTAAGTTATATAGGTATACAGTAATTTGTGAATGAACTGGATACATACCACGGTTTCATTGGGCCTACAATGTATTGTTTCATTGTTTCTTTTCTCTGACTGTACTGCGGTCTCACTTTCGTCACTATCATCACTATTTTCATTTATATCTGGCTCAGATAACACATCTTCATTTTCACTATTCCACAACATGTCGTCAGAACCATTAATGGCACAAGAAATACCAGCATTTTTTTTTTAAACTCTTCTTAACAATATGACGACTTGTACCAAACTGACTTAGAAACACGTCTGCAACTTCACATTTCAATTTTACGATACGTTGTGACAGTGGCAATACGAGTATTTTTGTGGCAAGCACTGCGTTCATTGTTGTCTGTGACAGGCACCGCTGCGTCGATTGTTGTGCATATCAAGTCATTTGAAGGCCACTCCAATACAAACGAACCAGGAGAGGGAATTATGTGATGTTTAATAGGTAAATAATTTTTTAGTGATGAAAAATCATAGGGGAGGGAAATATGCAAAGGGGGGGGGGGGGCTTTATGCGATAAAATACGGTATTACTATTGTTTATTTGCACTGTTTACGATGCTGTAAAATAATTACAAATATCCATAAGTGTATTCAGAAGCAAAATTATGATTTTATGACTGTTATACCAAAAAAAAATCTGATGTGTTGCACTCACATGACTTTCTCTACTCTTGTACTAACCATTCTTACAAACTCTTATTCCTATATCTTTTTCTTGTTAGTTAAGATAAACATTTGTACAAATTATCTTATTGCTTATTTCCTTGTAGGTGCAAAGGGAATGTTAGAATATAGTAGGCTTTGTGCGATAGTCAAATGTTTGAGATTCTGTTGTCTTTGCACACTTGACATATAAAAAAATGAACAGCGATGATCCATTTCACGAAAGTTCTAAGTTTTCCGAAACTCACACACATAACAAGGAATATCTCTGAAATGGTTCACCCTACAAGAAAATGTATTGAGACATAAATTGTGTATTTTAGCAAGATCTACATTTTTTGTACAGTATAATTTGGTCTATCTCTAACGGTTTACCAGTTATGCAAAAGTCGTCCAGAGTAAATATGACTACAGGGGCTATAGCCAGAAAATTCAAGATATACTTATTTATTTATGCCAACAAACTTACTGTTGGTGTTTTTAAACACACAAGCCGTGTGTGGGCAAAGTTTGAGAGGTAGAACTGGAACTTAAAAATTCAATGCCACAACTGGGATTTGAACCACAGACCTTCCGCTTACCGGGCGGCTGCTCTGATGTGAGACTGCCTTTGGGTTTACCAGGAGAAATGTAATTTGTCTCTGATGTGAGACTGCCTTTGTGGTTTACCAGGAGAAATACGAACTGGTTTGAGAATTTAATGTCATTCTGGCAGTTTGTCACAATAGCTCAGTGGTAGAGCAGCCGCCCGGTAAGCGGAAGGTCTGTGGTTCAAATCCCAGTTGTGGCATTGAATTTTCAAGTTCCAGTTCTACCTCTCAATCTTTCAAGATATACATTTCATTTGTCATAAAAATATCTCAAACATACGGCATTTTAATCAAAATTGTTAGAGCCATTTTCAAGAAATCAAAATTTTGAAAAATTTTCCATTTAAAGGGTAGTTTAGGGTTGGGCTATTTTCTTCAAAATCTTCATGTTGCATCCTTGAAAGACATTAAACTTAAATACCAACTTTTGTTTTAACCGTCTTTTCGTTTTTGAGTTATACTGTCCACAGACACAAACATGGACCTTTTTCTAAAAGTGCTTTTTTTGGATTCTCAATGTCTCAAAACATATATTTCCGGTGAAATCTCGACATCAAATTTTTGGGTGGAATACAATACTTCCCTTACTTACTAGTAGAGAAAGTAATAAAAGTGCAGAGACTATTTCTTGCAATAGGGTAAGAGTATGGGAGTATGTAGGTTGGAAATGAAATAACCTGCCAGACTTTAACAGCAAATTTTTCTTATTGTGAATAACAAGAAAGTCTAATACCAAAAAAACTGAAAGGTTTATAGTTTTCTAGAAAAAATACTTTTATCCAAAAAATATATCATCACCTGGCTAAATTATTATTGATAGGTCTTAATGTATAGCTATATTCATAGAAAATTGAATAATGACAACTTTTTTCCTTTGGCATATTTCAATAGATTCTACAGTTTTTGTGTAAATTAAATTTAAAAAAATCTATATTAAGAACAAATTAGAAACTAGAAGGCTCACTTATCTTATTAATATTGCAAGGTGGTATACTGCTCACTATAGTTTGAAGTTGCATCCAACTTATTCTCAAAGCTATCCAAACAAGTTACCATAGTTACTGATGCTCAACTTAAAAGATGTATTTGCCACCAACCTCTGAAAACAAAACACTTATAAATACAATCTATTGGTAGTATTTCAACATGGTTCTTGTTTTTTAAAATGAATATCTTCTCCCAAACAATTAGGTGTATAGGATCATTTAATTGTTTTAATAATTTAACTTCTGGATTTATTTAATGATTAAATGATCAAAAATGATCATCTATTTGTTGCAGTTTACCAGTTATGTAAAAGTCATTCAAAATGAACAGGACTTTAGAGACTGTTACCAGAAAATTCAACATATACATTGCATTTGTCATGGAAATATCTTAAATATAGATATTTTAATCAAAATCATTAGTGATTTTTGAGAAAATCAACACTTTAAAACATTTTTCCACATAAAGGTTATTTTGGAGAAGGGGAATTTTCTTGAAAGTCTTTGTGAAACGTCCTTGGAAGTTGACAAGTCTACTCTGAGAAGTAGACAGATCCTTGGTAATGTCATGAAAATTGTACACCTGCCACAGAACAATTTGCATTTGTATCCCTGATTGGTTATTTGAGTCTGAGATAAAAACCATTGTAATCTGTTGCAGCTGATAAGGTGAAGCTTGACGAAGAGAAAGACAAATACAAGGATTATCGCTTCACCAAGTGGATGACAAAAAATGTGAAACTTCAGGGTATCCCACCATCAGCGTTCTACAGTGAGTCACACAAACCACTGGGAGAGAGTTATGTACGATATTGCTTTATAAAGGTGAGACATATTGTTGTTCTTTACTTTATATTAAATATATGCACTACTGAAAATATTGGAAAAAATGCAAGATTTTTGCCATTTTGAATTTTACCATTAAAATGTGCCTGAATCCAAGAAGAATTTGTTGGTACTGTGGCATTTTTTTTATCAGCAATGGGTTAGCAATTGGTGTATTTATCTCTAGGGCATTAATGGGTTAGTGGATAAAAGAAGACAAGGGCTTATATATTATCAATTAATATTCAAGTTTCCACTGAAATTAACTTTATCACAATGAAGTAACAATATTATAACAAATCATTTTATTGTTCATAAATATAATTGTGGTAAATTTCCGAAGCTATTTGGTTTAATGTTGTTTGATATTTGTTTCCAATTCTCACATATGTTAAACTCAATATAGCATCCCTTGATTTATTAAGCTTTCTCAGCTTTTCTCGTAAAATATTAACCAACTTAATCATGCATAGTGAATTCTCTTGTGTGATGCTTGATGGAATATCTCTCAACAATCCAATCCTCGATTACAGATTGCCGTTATGCACAATATATGTCTATACTGCAGGACGTTTTCATTAGGAGTGTATAGAGCCTGGTATTCACTCTTCCTAATTACAGGGCTAATAACAACCATTGTTTCTCTTTTGATATCGATTGTATTGTTTTCTTACGGTCGATGATGGTCATGTTTTCTTCTGTTGAATGGCTTCAGATTTGGTACTGGCATTTACAAGATATAACCTCAGTGTTCACATTACACAGGAAATTTACACATATTAAATGGATATAACTGAACATGTGAAACATTAGTGTGATTTTTCTTGTCAGTTCACTCAGGCACAAAATTCCTGCTACAGTACAAATATTCCATCTGGAAGTCAGCCTATTTCACTATTCACTGAAAGTTTAACTTCATATGTAATATCAGTGCATGGTATAGTAGATTCTATTTGAAGTATTATAGGCATTTATAATATACGTATTATACATGCTGGTTGCACTCAAGATGTACTGATATGTATAACATTTTTATTATTACAGAAAGACGAGAACCTTCAAAAGGCAGCAGAGATTTTACAGAAATGGAAGAATAGTTGTTAATGTGTAATGACGTGTTGAAGACTGCAGAATGTTCCGCTCTGAAAGAGTACTGATACAGACACATATGCCAAATGTACATACATATATGTGAAATATGTGCAAAATATTTTTGAAACTTCCTTTACATACTTTTAATATGACCTTATCTGTAATCACATAAGTGGAACTTCAATAAAGATAACTGAAATACAGAGTTGTCTACTTAATGACTCAAAATTTATTTCTCTGCAAAATTAATACAAACAAAGTGTCTGCCCACTTAAGTTGCTAATATCATTTTCATCTTCTATTGTTAAGAAACTCTCCAAGTTTTTGTAAGAATGAAGGCATGATGAGCAGCATATGGCTGCTTGGTTAATGTAGAGTGAGTGAGTGTGTGGGGTTTAACGGCCCGACGACGAGGTCATTTGGGGCCATGGTTAATGTAGAGGGATATGAAGTATTTTATTTACATCAAGTCTAAGTGTGGATCAATTATAACTTTGGTGCTGAGTTTTTACTAATTATACTTTGAGTTGAGCTATGAGATTCTTTTTTGTATCCCAGGTCGTGGTACAGGGTGAAATGAACGAACACGGATGTAACTTCACTATATCACTTTTTTTACACTTTTTTCGTTGAATATTACACTTGTTATAATTAAATTAACTTTCGTTGCACTTGTATATATTTTCTTGACAATCTTTTCACGTTATTAGATATTTTAGATCCACATCTACGTGCGTTACAAAAACGTGTCTTCACTTTCCAGACTCCGAGATGCTAATAACAAAAACTTGGCGCCTCTTTACATGCTTTTGTATCCATGCACATATGTGCTCATTTTGCCGCAAAGTACACTTTGAAATCCTCCTACGCTAAATAGTTCCTGTAATGTTAGGGAAACGATCTTTATCTATCCTCCCTACACTTTTAACATTAAATATATATGGTTCTTATATTTATACATATTAAATTTGAACATACAAATTAACATTTATGACATTTTTAAACAACTCTTATTTGTAACAATTGAGAAAATAGCAATATATTTTCATTACTCAACTAATCCTTACCAACATGAAAAGTAAACTCCATTTGTAACAAATATTTACATAAATACTTTCCTTTCGGGGTCTAACCATATATTCTGTCTCAACTTTATGCTTACGGACAGACAGTGATGTTTACAGGAATTCTATGAATAGAGTAGTGAATGCATGCAAGTGTTCAAACCCTTCTTGAAATCAAATCCTGGCTTTACAACTATTTCTTTTCTTTTAATTTCATTTGTATAGCCTCCTTTAACTTCTTTGGTCATATTGGGGGGTTTGACTTGAGAAATAAATCTTAGTGTTAGTGCTAGCTGAACTGAAGGGTATGTGAGTGTTTATTTTATATCATCATTTTTAACATTAAATACACTCACATTCATACTTCCAGATTCTATGGGGGATAGGGAATAATTCTGGTTAAAGAAAAATGTCTAACCACACCAAGAATTGAACCTGTGAACTCTGGGTTGAGAAGTTAGAATGCTGAGTGTTCAATCCACTGGTTTTATTCTGTGTACATATTTTATACCCAAAAAGAGTGTCCTTAGGTGGTGCCATGGCTGAGCGTTTGCCTACCACCTAGGCAGCCTGGGTTCGATCCCGGGGACCCACATGTGGTATTCATGGTGGACAAAGCGGCATCAGGGTAGGTCTCCTCCGGGTTCTCTGTTTTCCCATGCCACTCATTGCACCAGTTGTTCCATTATCACCTTTCCAATAATCGATTTTGCCTGCATTTCATATCTTCCTCACTCTCATACCTGGTGCTTAGCTGACCACCCGCTTCCAGGTCTTCACTCTGTCTTGTCCATAGATTGCTGTGCTCCCCAACAGGCATCTGACCCTAGGAACTGGCTTGTAAGTCCTAGGAAGTGTAAGTCCTACATAAGGGGAGGGTAATCAGGTAAAGAAAAACGAGTGTGTGTGTGTGTGTGTGTGTGTGTGTGTGTGTACACAAGTATGTGACAGAGACAGAGGTAGAAACCATCCCTAACGGGAAATGGGGCTGTAAAAGTGAAGGTGAAATGCTCAAATTAAAAGAATTGAACAGCAGCAATTTTTGGGGAAGCATTCATTTCTATAGCCACATTAACTGCTAAGGCCATATTGGCTGTTTTTACCCGGAACCTACAATAACCTTAAAGTTTAAAGACTAAAAGCTTTGAATCCACAACCTCGGTATCCAAAAGCTAGCATGTTACCCCTAGACCATGAGGACGATCATACTGCCACCAGGGAATTGAACCAAGGGTCATACAGGCAGTCTATTCCAGGCAATATTGTGACTGCTTCAGTTTATTGAAGTGGAAATAAATATTTGGCAACAAAGGTACAATACAATTCAAAAGGCAGATTATTTAGTTTTTATTGTGGCTCAGTTATACATAATTAACAGCATCTGTAAATGTGATATTTAACATTCAGTATCGGGGCAAGTGAAGTGAACCTGTGTCTGGTGAGAAGGTAAAATCACTTTACAGCAGTCTTCTGTTTGAATACGTTACTCATTTTGTTTCTAAATGTTAGTTTGTGAAGTCTCCACGAAGCCATCTCTTGGCATCGTGAGTGTCAGTACCATATGTTTTACCAAATCTGAACTGCGCCCCAGGCACATGGCCCTCGTAATTAGGAATGAGTCCGACGTGCTTGTAATAAATTTCAGTGGACTGTATGAGCATTGGTGGATCGGGACGAGCGATTGATACTGGAGCCCATTCTGTGCTCTGCCGCCTGCGGTAGTTGGACGTGAAGTCACACAGGGTCGAGTTGGTCATGGGCATGTGACCCTGGCCAAACTTGCTGTAGCCAAATGGAATATGGCCTCCATATCCTACAAAATAAAGTATAATAATTACAAATGTATTTAAAAGTGCTGATGCATTTCATTCACATGGTTTTCTCTATTCACTCATACAAACTACATAAAAGGTTATTCTTATACTAATAATTACATAGATTTCCATGGCATTTGTCCCTTACTTCTTTCTTGTATTCTGATAGGGTCACATCCTGTTGGCCTTTTTAATCATGCCACTATTTTGCTGTAAACTATGTTGGGCTTCTTCGTTGGGTGACTGCAACTAGTGAGTAGGCAGTGACTTGTTGGATGAGGTTTGCAGTCACCAAATGAAGAACCCAATATAGTTTACGGTGGAACGTCGGCATGATTAGAAAAGCCAACAGGAGAGGGCCCATACTGGAAGCCAAGAAAGAAGTAATTATTCTACTTCTTGTTAATATTGACAAATTTTCATAAAAACAAAAGAACATCTATAGCCTATTTGTTGATTTCACATTAGGTACTTCAAATTTAGCTAAGTTGTGATTTGATGGAAGAGATTTCTATGGTGAACATTCAACATATTAACATATGCATACCTGAAATTTTAATTTAAATTTAATTTTTAGTGAGGCAGTAGGGCTTAAGGACCCATCAACAGCTCGACCATTTGGGTTCAAATTTACATGATGAATGAAATTAAATGATATGAAATTAGAAATTGTATATAATAGGTGTCTTCCTTTCTTAGATTTTAAAAATAATAAAACAAAAATAAATTGAATTTTGTTATTTATAGAAAATCAACTAATAGTAATAATTACATACAAAAATAAAAGTTTTAATTCTTCCCATAAATTCGAAGGTTAATAAATATACCTCTTAATAAGGAAGAATTTAATAGAGAATACAAATACATTATGAACACTGTTTAATTAATGGTTTTACAGAGTTAATACATATAAAGTAAGAAAAATTTAAATGTTAAAAGACTGCAAAAGAATGAGAGTAGAATCAGAACTGCCACAGCTGGGATTTGAACCACAGACCCTCCGCTTACCAGGCAGGTGCTCTAACCATGGTGTGGTTCAAATCCCAGCTGAAGCATTGAATTTTTCAGTTCCGATTCTACCTCTGAAACATTGCCCACACACAGCTCGTGTGCTTAAAAACAGCAACAGTAAGTTTGTTGGCATAAATAAATAATAATTACCATTTAAGACATTTACTTACCATCCTTGGGCTAATAAAAAATTTACAAGAAGTTTTAAAGAACGTGGAATAATTTGTTCCTCGAAATAAATATAATATAAAAAATGTGCTCAAGTCTTTGTAAAATGGATAAAATTCCAAATTATGAAAGATCTGGCATTTATCAATTTACCTGTTTGGATTGTGAACAGGGTTACATTGGTAAAACTAAATAAACATTTTGAAATATTAAATATAAACAGATTGATAAATCAGCTATGATAGACCAGTAGTGATCATTTAATTATGAAATAAATCCAGACGTTAAATGATTAAAAGAATGAAATGGACCCATACATTTGATGGTTTGGGAAAATATATTTATTTTGAAGAATAAAGATTGTCTGGTGAATTTTGAAACACTTGCAATTGATTTTGTCAATAAATTTGCGTTGCTTTAAGTAGTTGGAAATATAAAAAGAAAGAACCGTCATTTATTGACCGAAACGATAATGACAAAACAAACACACTACACACTAATGATGCAAATAGCTGATTTGTGAAACACATTTGGAATATAGTATATAATTATAAAAGGTGAAGTTGTAGTCACTAATATTTGTAGATTTCCTTTACTGTCAATAGCTTTAGTTTTTTTCATTTTAATGCATGTGACAGTTACATGTATTACTCCCACACTTTGTCTTGAATTTTGGAGTCTAGTGCTACAAATGAGAAGCTCTGTACTTTGGAAAAGTAACAACTGAACATCATTGTCCATACTCCAGAATTACATTTCATGTAGGTAGCATATTATCTTTGTTGCTGTTTTATTGTGTTATCATACTCGTTTACTTCTGTGTTTAACCAACTCAGTGATTTTAAGTACTAAATGACAGAAGCATATCCCATCTTTTAAATAGTGAAAGGAGCCATATTTTTGACCTTTCAGCTCAGCCATTGGCTAACCTGGAAAACACAATTGTGGGCACTACAGCTCACGGCCTTTTATGATATAAAGTTGTTGTTGTTGGCTAATGCTGGGTTTCTAACAATGAAGTCATTGCATTTACAGTCTGCTCGCAGAATATTGAACCAATTATGCATCTATTGCTAACAGCACACCAAACTCCAACTCTCTGATCATAAGGAGAGATTTCTTGAATGTGATGTGGATTTTCAGAGGCCCGTACTGACCAGCCACACACACAATGGTAGCCGGTAGTGGGGGAATCCAGCAAGGTCGTGGGAAAGGCAAATTGCTGTGTGCTCCACTGGGTTTTAAATAAAGCACCCTGTACATCCAACACAATTTTCACTCAACTATTTACTCTTACTAACAATCAACTCTCAACTTGTGTCAGTTCGCTCATCCTCAAGAATTCCCTGCACCTTATTTTGAATCTTCAAGAAACTGCATTGCAAGGTATTTTTCTAAGCTGCCTATATCACATGTTGCATAGCAGTGCTGTCTTATGAGGTTAGGTTGCCAGGTTATTTTATGGAAATGTAAGACATTACCAATCCATGCAAAAGTAATATAAAGTTATAATTTGAATGCTATTCATCTATATACCCACAGGCATATATATATTTATGTGTTCTTAAAATCCTGAAACATACAATGTTAAATGTGATCCTCAACACTCAGTTATACTTCACTGAAGAATTAATCTTTTGCAATTAATATGACTTTTGGTGAAAACATTTTTATGTTCTGACTGATTTATGTCACCAAAATTTGTCAGCTCCAAATGCTACATATTTCTGTTTTATTCCTAACCCTACTAAACCATCTTGAACATGTGACAATACTGTTTCCATGCGTTTGTATGATGAACTATGTGAAATGCAAGTGTTGCCTCTGTAGCGCATCTCTTTGTATATAGAGTACCAACATTTTCCCTCAGAGTGCAAGTGCTGCATAGCCAATCTCTCGTTTAATGTTACTAATGTAGGAGTAGGCATGCTCTTATACTGTAGCCATGTTGCCATGGCAAGTTGCAGTTTCCGCTAAGAACCAATTATTCATTCATATTTACCTACTTTTCAGTTCATTTTGTAACGATCACTGCTGGTTTCTGAAAATGCACGACATTAGAGACTTTTCAAAAATCCCCCCCCCCCCCCCCCCCCTCTCGGACGCTGGACAAATGGTTAAAGTATAGTACAGGTCCGGGAATTTTCGGAGGTCGGTAACCCTGTAAGGTAGCTGACTTTTATTCTTTGCCGGCGGCCGACGCGAAAATAGGTTCACTCTGTACATTTCCTACTAATTCCAAGGTCGCGGGTTCCAACCCGGTCCAGACCGATGGTTTTTAAGAGTGCTTCTGCCCCTTGTCAATAAAGGGCATATAAAAGAACTGCGGGATGAAATTCCGGCACATCGGAGTCGCTGATATGACCCAGGCTATTACCAACGCCGTTAACAAACAAAATATTTTCCTGTACACTTCCGTAAATCTTAAATGCACCTCTGTGACTTACATAACTGATCGCCGTGGAGGTTACGATGACTTAGTTCAGTGGCCGAGCGGTTAGCGCGCTCGCCTACCACCTAGGCGGCCCGAGTCTGATCCCAGGACCCGCATGTGGTATACGTGGTGGACGAAGCGGCGTCAGGGCGGGTTTTCTCCGGGTGCTCCGGTTTCCCGCGCCATCTCATCCCACCGGTGCTCCATCAGTGTCATCAGTGTCACCGCCTGCGGTGCCGTAGTAGTAAAAGCGGGCGTTAAACACTATAAGAGAAGTGACGTTTGCGAAGGAAGTGCTGTAGGGGTTGTTTTTAGCCATATAATCGCGACTCAGTGGTCGAAGTCAGGAAGAAGTAGCTCGCGGGGAAGTTGAGAACAACAATCTAGAGGGTCCTGCAACAATCCCACGTCATATCTCAGCTTCCCGGCAGACGGCATTTCCTACCTCCAGGCTGGTTTAAAATAAATGTACTAACAAAATGTTGCCAACATAAGAATAACAAAACCCGCCAACGACTTTCAAACGACAAATGTCTACCAAAGCACGCGAGGCTTGTTAACAAGCAACCAGTGATTACGCTAAAGCATGAGAGTTAAGCGACGGTGGCTCAGTAGATTAGACGCTGATCTACTGATCCCAAGACCGCGGATTCGAACAGCGTCGTTAACACAAAATAAATTTAAATCTGAGATGAGCATGCGTTACTTATTGATGCTTACGGCTAATTATTCATGTGAGCTTAGGTTTCTGATTCACGGGGGGTTAGATTAGGTTGGCACCATCAACAATACACTGTTTTAGCGTTTACGTTAACTTAAAAAAATGTTTAACGACGCTGTCAATTGCCAGGATCACATCAGCGTCGCCGGTGTGCAGGAATTTTGTCCCGCAGAGTTATTTTACGTGTCAGTAAATCTACTGACACGGAGCTGTCGTTTTTAACCACACTTAAAAACCAGGTAGTCTGGGCCGGATTTGAACCCGCGATCTTGGAATCAATAGACCAGCGTCTAACCAACTGAGCCACCCAGACCGGCGACACATTAATTTGAGTGAGAAGCAAAAAAGAACAACAAATCAAAACTTTTGTTAATCCGGTGGATTTTCATTTAGGTTGGCAGTCCACATTACGCATGATCAGTACAGGGAAAATGGTCGTGTTAATCATTTCGCGATCATTTTACTATAAAAGAGCAATTCCGCGTGCGACTAACTGACATTTACACTACATTTTCTTCTTAAAATGTCTGTCTAATTGTCAATATAGGCGTAAAAATGTTATTTTAACGACATATGACAGAGAATACATTGGCGGTTGTGATAGGGAATATAAAAACCTTAAAAAGTGAAACAATTATTTAATAATGAGCGCTAAACTTTTCGTGACTAACTGACCAACAGTTGACAAAAATGTCAGATAAATCTTTAAAAGGGGGCGGGGGGAGGAATGGATTCAGTCCCTTACAGCGACACCTTCGCCTCGTCCAAGAGTGGTGTCGGCGTTGGCGAATGTCCTAAAGGACAAGGCAAGAGTTACGCCATCCTCCTAACGAGGCGCCACACCCCCACACTGCTCCAAGACCGAAGGATTGAGTGGAAAACCTCGGATCACCTACCCACGAGTTAAACTGGACAAGAGTTTGACTTTCCGCGAGCACACCAGAGACCTCTCCGCAAGGACGCATGGGACAATTGCCTCGCTGTACCCCAGGCCTGTTCGCCTAGACCTACCCCTTTTCCGAGCTCTTGTAATCCCCCTCGTGCTATATGGCTGCGAAGTCCGGGGCATTGACCCAATGGTGCAGAACAGAGGACTTTGTGTCCCCCTTCCTTTCCCCGTGAGACTACTTCACGAAGCCTCGACTCTTCCATACATGGAGGATGAAATTAGGCGCCAACTTAACAGCACACCAAAGTGCTCAGATCCAAGGATACGCCGCTTTAGGCAGTATCGGGTTCTCCGCACACCAGACAGCGCAGGAGCAAATCCACCAGCAGCTAAAGCTGATAATGCCACTCAAGAGCTATTCTATTCGGCTACATACACCAGAGTGCAGACACTGCTGTATCCTGTGAGGCAATTGTCAAGGGGCAATAAGCTTCCTTCTAAATTAGAACATGCCACCCTTAAATACCTTTCCTATAAATATCCTATCTGCGTTAAACCGCAAGTACGCAGCAAAGAACCTCAGTCTGCCAGCAGCTTCATGGTCACACGGGAGGGTGTGTGTTTTCCAGCTCCAGAAGAAGCAACATCAACTCCATACAACACTCCTAAGGTGATAAGTGGGTGCTTCTATTTCACTTTTAGGTATCTTCTTTTTTTCCGGGCCAACAGGTAGTAAAAAGTCCTGTGTATTCACTCTGTGGATCATTGTACAGTTTATCATAAATCTACCACACATTGGAATACGCTCATAAACATTACAAAACCACTGGCGTGAATTTTATGCAACTGCGAATCCTCTATCATAATTTCGGCACTGACACAAACTGCGACCTTTACTATAAGAACTGCGATATTGGGGGGAAAAAAGACGCTAACAAAAGTGTTGGAAGTCTGTAAAATGACTCTGGAGCCCCCTTCCTCTCACCAAAAAGAAAACACATACAAATTTTAAAATTAACATTTAGTTTGAAGAGTTTTTTTGATAAAAAATGCTTTAGAAGACTTGGGTCAATTTAGGGGTACTTAAACAGTGATAGCTCATGCAGCGAAATCTAGTGGCGATTCTGAAACTACTGTCAGCGCATGCGCAGTAAGTAACTTCGGACTTAGAATCTGGCCGGCAAGTGGCAAGTAACCTAATCTAAACTTGAGCCTATGTGTATTACTTTGAGCTGGAAAGCTCGGAACTAAGGTTTCTACATTCAATGTCACACTTTTATTTTGCTTCATCTGCTCATAAAACGTTAGTTAGAAAGCTGGAAATAGATTTTACTTTAACCTTTGCTTCGAAAGTAGAATTTCAACATTTCTCCTTCTTACTTTACGATATTTAACGCATCTGTTCTACAATTCAAAAGCTTAATTTCCTACAGAAACACACACACACACTCTCTCTCTGAATAATGTTTTAATGAACCTACAAATAAGCGCCACGATACTATAAGCCAAGCAGCGTGAAATAAGCAACAAAAATCGTTTTGAGGCAGTCTACAGGACAGACTATTATTTTACTTACTAAATAGCACTCCTCGATTATGATTTTCAATCAAAGATTCCATCATATTTGCTGCGTAAAGTTACTATTACCTTAACAGGAATTTGGATTTGAAATGTTTGGTTCGGTTGTCACGGAAACAGAAGAGCTTCGGTTTTTAAGTATGCATTAAAACATAGCAACATCGAATATCAGCAGGCTTAGAAAAAGTTGAATCGCTTGACGCACTCCAATATGAATTATGAGAAGTATCCTCGAAAAACGGCAGTTGCAACCTTCAGGTTGATTACAGGACATGATTGTCTGGCAAAACATTTAAACAGAATTGGGATATATTCTTCACCACTCTGTCCTCTATGTGATCTGCAAGAAGAAATGGACCAAGACCACCTTCAAATATGCCCGGCCACTTCTAGTGCCCTTTCCATCCAGAGAGCAAGAGGACTTATGACTTCATTGTCAGGAATCCAGCATTAGCTAACAACAGTAAGGTGGAGGTAAATCCGTCTCCCCCCTTCTTCCCACTAGATCGGACATCACTGGTCTAGTGAATCGTCCAGTTGACCCCTTAAAATGGTAATTTCGTACAACGTTGACTATTCCTAATAATCAATGTGTGTGGATGGCGCAAGAATTGCCGAACCGATTTAAAGATGCAGTACATTTGTCCACAGATCTAGTTCTAAAGCGATGCAAGTTTAAAACATCTTATGACTTTCTCTACTCACTATTCTCACAAACGCTTATTCTTCTATCTACTTCATGTTAATCGAGATAAACATTTGTATAAATTCTTTTATTGCATATTTCCTTATAGATATAATGTGAATATAGGAACACAGTACAATTAAGTAATAGTAAACTATTTTAAGAGCTGGTCACTATGAAGTGACTTTGAAATTCCGCTCTCTTTTCATGAAGGAGGGAAAAAATAACATTTCAGAGAAGTTAGTCTTTTAAAATGCGACTCAATAACAACCCATATCTCGGAAATGGTTAACTCCATAAGTTGCGTGCTTTAATGGAATCTGCATTGTTTGTGCAGTAATATTTTGTCTCTCTCTTACAGTTTACCAGTTATGCAATATATATTTAGATTGAAGACGACTTAAGAGATTATTCCCAGAAAGATATATATTTTGTTTATCAGGAAAACGTCATAAAGTATGGTCTTTTAAACGAAAAGGGTTAGTCATTTTTTAGAAAATCAAAAGGTTCGTAAAAGATTAATGTGGGGATTTTGTTGAAAAAGTGCGAGTCACATCCTTGGAAGATGCTGAAGCTTTTCAGATATGCTGTTCCACATACATAAGCATACAAATACATCATCATCATCATCATAATCATTATTACTATTACTATTATTATTGCTATTATTATTATTATTATTATTATTATTATTATTATTATTATTATTATTATTATTATTATTATTATTATTATTATTATTATTATTATTATTATTATTATTACTATTATTACTATTATTATCATTATCATCATCATCGTCGTCATCATCAGCAGCAGCATCGTCATCAGAGGAGTTTGAAAACACGTATGGTGTTTCTCGGTAGTGAATTCTTGGGTGGAAGACAGGAGGGAAAGTTAAAGATAGGAGAATACTTGCCTAGTTTGAGGTACTTCTGTGGGTCCGTGTGCTCCATGAAGAACGGAGAGCGGCTGTGACGGGGCGGACACAGTGAAGGCTCCATCACTGGCAGGCCTCTCAGGACTCCTACAGCCTCCGGTCGGACGGCGAGCAAAGGCAGTCGATACTGACTCTCCATCAACTACAACACACACCGCAAACCATTATCTATCGTCCTTCAATCATAAGTAATGCCACGAGTGATTGTCAAATTTATGTACAGAATTTGACTATCACGAGTTGTTGCACTTATTAGGACTATTTCCGAATTAAAGGGTGACACAGCCAATGAAATGTTATTGTAATTACGAAGCTCAGCGTACATTTGCACGGCTACAACATTATCATATTGATGCCCCAATCGTTTAATATGTTGATAATGTTACCTATTTTTAACTTATAATTTCGTTGAATACAAAACTTGTCAAACTGATTCCACACATATTTCTTGTTATATTCTATGTTTTGAGGTTTTCCTCTTCGAATTATTTCATCTATTTCAGTACTGTAGCGAAAGTCAGCCATATTTGGCACTTGAATAGTGGCTCTATTACGTCAAATTACGTCAGCCGTTGCGCATCTGTTTGCACAGTGCAACTAGATACACTAAGCTGATCATAACACAAGAAAAGCAGAGGAGGTGATAATGAAATTAAGAGGCGGTGATAATAAAATGCAATAAGTTTTTCGCGAATGAAGGCTGTCATTGGTTGAAATTTGAAATTGCTATGCACATGACTGATTGATTTCAACCAACTCACATTGAGTGGAATATTCGAGATAAACAGAAATAGGGGCCCTAATGACCTAGTTGTCGACGGGCCCTTAAACCCCATTACTTACTCACTCACTCACTAAACAGAAATACCTACACCAGGCACTCCCAACTAATACACTGTGACGTCATACTCTTTAGCCCATGGCTAACGAGAAAGACACGCTACGGCGCGAGCTGTAATGACGTAATTTTCCTAGTCCACTAATGGTCCAATGCATTAAAACCACAATCGCCTAATACATCCATATTCTAAATTCCAAAAATTGTTCATTGAATCCATACAAAAGATACAGCTTTATCATGATGATAATCAGACTTCCATTACCACGTGCTCCAATTCGCTCTTAGCCTGTCTTTCTCGTTAGCCACGCTCTAGCCCGATGCAAGCTGCAAGCGGGCAGAATGGAAGTGATATTTCATATGACATTCAACTGGGTGCTTAATAGAGCAAATGAACGTTCCATTTCGTACCTCTTCTGCCACTTAAGAACATGTATATACAAATACTACATTCAATATTTAAAACCGTATTCAATCGTGGAGTTTTTTGTACCCGTTTTGTGCTAATTATCTTTGAAATGTTTAGAGTAATTGTCTGTTGTGCAAACTCCAAGGCTGTCGTCAGATAACTGACTTCTGTGGCCAGATTTACAAGTTTCATTGATGAAGGAACATTATCACAAAGGTAAGCAACAAGTGAGCAGCGTTTTTGTATAATCGTGAAAAATTGGAATGAGGAAATTTTAAGTAAAAAGCAGTCAAGCTTATTTTGTGAAGAAAGGACTTGTTCATTCCCCGATCATGTTGTAGTTCCAATTGAAACTTATTTTCACTAATTATGTGATTTTGAGCTTCTCTATAATCACATCACATTCCATTTCTTTACAACCATAAAACTCAACGCTGAGCAGTGTAGTGTCCTTGTAAGTTATATATTTCTATCACTTCATTGTCTTCTAAAATCACAAATGCACAGTTTTCTCCTCGTTAGCACAGTCTACAGCCTTTCGTGCTATCACAACTCACAACTTTTACTTCCGTAACCTTGCTCAGTCCTTTTAGTGTCTTTATTCACTTTCTGTCTCTTATACACCTTCTGCGACCAAGCGATCACTCGACACCCATTTGAATCATCTTACATTGCATGGGACGTGCCACATAAGCGCGCGCGCGCGCACACACACACACACACACACACACACACACACACACAACTGACTCCTGTTCGTTGCCTCGCCTCCTGTTATAGAGGGGCTGACGTCACATTTGAAGACGCTCTCCACACACACGCGCCTAATGACTCAACTAGAAGTCTCAGGAAGGCGCTAGAAAAGTCCGTTTTGTTTCTGCCGCTTCTATTCTTACAGTTGCCTGAGGCAGCCTGATCTTGAACGCCTTTTCTTCTCTTTGACCCGGCATGCAGTATAAAGCAGCTTAGCCCCGACAGTCCTTTGTTTTGTGCCGCGCCCGGCAGCAACACTTCCAGAAGTTGTCATTCCCATAATTCACAAGTAGACATCCCACACAAGTTACACACGTCTGCCACTGCTGCACTCTGTAACATGGTACCTACATTCTAGCACAGAACATACTGACGATGCCTGCTTCCCGTTTTTGCTTGAATTGAGCTGCCTGATCTGCATTATTCATCTCGTTATAGATACAAAGGGAATAGCGATAGCCAAATTTTTAAGAATTGGACGTTATATACTGGACTTGAAATTCCATATTCCTTCGCGAAAAACAACTGAATTTCGATAGACTTGAATAAATTGAACCATAAACGGATATATCGGTAATGACTTATGACATAAGTAAAGTTATTAAATTGTATGTTTTAAAGAGATCTAAATATTTTGTGCAGTAGGTTTACGTATATTGCTTAATATTTACGAGCTATACAAGATTACAGAAAATTGATTGCGAGCGAATATGACTTCACGGCCCATCTCAGTAAAATCAAAATATACAGAATGTCCCAAAATTAGTCCGACAAACTTGGGGAGCTGATAGATAACATTATTTTAAACACTTTTTGTTAAGGAAAGCTTTTTGCTGCGGTGCTTCGTTTAAGCGCTAGAGGAGTCAATGTCATAGATTACTGCTTCCCGCCCCACGTTGGGCGCCATTTGTGGCTGGGTATACCTCGGTCTCACTGTACTGCCATGGCTGAGACTCTATCTCGTGGGTGTTGAAAGAAATACTATTTATTGTGTAACCTGTATCCCAGTCCACATTTATTTATAACTTTTCTCCTCGCAACCATATACCCGGCGCAGCTATATGTTTCCCGGCACTGATATTCACGCGGTCGACGGCAGGATACACGCACGTAAGTGCGTAAACGTGAACTTGTGAGCGTGAAGTTCCTGTGTAAGTGCTCTATCGACATAGCTTGTTCGCTAGTTTTGTTATTTTAATCTTCCCTTCATTTTGCCACTTCTCCATGGCCATGTGATTGCCCTCATTGGTGGAAATCCATGTCTACGACATTCGATTTTCCACCAATAAGCATGCCCTGTCTTGGCGCGTGCGTTTTAAGGGGATTTTGCTTCACTGCACATAGCGTCACTATTAACTTTACAATGGTTTGTAAAGGATTTTCATATCCTTTGTTCTCCATTGTCTGGCGACCTTACCCTAATGACGATCTTTCCGTGGCCTTCGCAAATTTTCGTATATGTAGCCCTTTTAGATGAATAAGCTATATGTTCTATCCGAATATTTTATTTATTAATTTTCCTTAACAATCACTTCGATTTATCCCGTCACAGTATTTACGGCAAAATCAACAATGCAAATTAGTATTGCACTTATCTTAGTAAGGCACACAATCATAGTCCAAGAAACAAACACAGAACACATAAACAAAATATCTCGTTGTTTACAGTTAATCACAGCTTTACTATTCAAAATTAGACCGACAAACTTTTAAACCAGAAAAATGGCTGGTGTCTTTGCGAGAGTACGGCAGAATAGGCCACGCCGATGCACTCTTTGTGTTAATCGCAATGGGCGTGCGTTCCAATATTGAATTTTGGAAAAAATTGTAAAGGCTAGTTAGAGATGGGAGATTTTGTTGACTCATGTTGGATTGTGACCTTATACCACCTCCGCCCCCAAAACCTTAGCTACGCCATTGTCAAGTGCAACTTACCAGACGATCGCCTGTGTCCCGAGGCTGATACACCCCGTCCTGCAGTGATCGATGATGTTCTATGAAGTTGAGAGCCTCTTTGGAGTCGAGCTGCGATCTCTCAAACTCTCCCAGAGCCTGGGTCGCTGACACTGTGAAGTTCTGACCCAGGGTACCGTTCATCCGGGGCACGAACCCTGTACCACAACTTACGCTATAACTACAATAATACTGTGACATGTGTAGAACCATCCCAAAGTGAATGTTCCTTGGCATGACATCACGTTGCCAAGGAGGCTGAGAGTAACTTTTGAGAGCGTTTGAATGCTAGTGAAAGAGTTCGTGAAAGTTTATCACCACAAGAGCTTAAATAAGCGGAATTTGTGGTATTTGTGTTGAATGACATCATAGTTGCATGTAAATAAAAGAAATCAATAATAGGAAAAGTTAGTGTTGTTAGAATACACTAAAAAGGAATGAGAAAACAGAAGAAAGAAACTGATGTAGGTACTACATTCACATAGTTTTCTCCACCCACTCTCCCATAATCCCATCTTATAAAAGAAGTTTACTTTCTCTACCACCTTCGTGATCCACCAAAAAGTTCGATTCTGAGGTTTAACCAGAAATACGTGTTTCGATGTGCTCTAAAAACCTGATACGTTACATTCAGGCGACTTTCCCTTGCACTATTAAACAACTTATTCTTAAAATAGCATATTTTTGCATCTACTTTACCTTAATCGAGTTAAACATTTATACAAATGGTTTTATAACTCAGCGAAATGACTCCATGTTAATGTATAATTCCCACGAACCTTTTTGACCCATGAGTTTTTTGGGGGGTGGGGGGGGGGGTTCCTGGCTCACCAGGCAAATGCTGGGAAGTAGAATTACATCCCCTGCATTTCCCGTCCCTCCATTTCAATCCGACCTTTCAGAGTCGGAAGTATCGGCGATGGGCGACTTTGACGCTGCTGTGTGGGAACTTTGCGAACTGTAACTGCTGTTTTCGGCTGATGGATGGCGTTAACCGGTGGCTACTTCGAACTCTGGCGTCGAGATGAATAACCTCCAGCACACGCTAGGGACCCTCACGCTGGCTCGCGCTACTCGCCCGTAGAGCGCTCGCACTTCATCCCTTCCTCTTGGGGTCTGACACAACAATGCCTCAACAGTTCGCTCAGGTGGAATTCCCTCCGTACGTACCTCTACATCTTTAATGGGTTTATTATACATTTACTCATAGGTACAAGGGAAATATGAGAATACAGTAGACTTTAAGCGATAATCAAATGTTTTAAAGCTTATCGCTACATGATGACTCTGAAATTCATCATCTGTTGCATGGCCAACAGATAAAAGATGAATAATGATTTTCCATTTGAGAAAAGCATAACTATTCGAAAATTCAGTTAGATAACCTTTCATGAGTTTCACTCTCATTTCATATCATCTTCTTTCTCACTCTCATACTAGGTTATAGCCGTTCCTAGATTCGGGACGCTAACTACGTTCCACTGTGCAGTACTGCACCCCTCTCATGACGCCCGATATGGGCATAGGTGGTGGATGTGGCCTTGCATGGACTGTTGTACCGCGGAGTTTAGGTTTCATTCATTTAAGAAAAGTAGAAGTATTTGAAAATTCAAATTAATAAGAAAGAATATTTCAGAAATGGTTAACCCTACAAAAATGTAGGTATGTAACGAAGCGTGTGCTTTAACAAGATCTACATTTTTGTGTAGTAATATTTTGTGTATCTCTTACAATTTACCCGGGCCCTAATGACCTAGCTGTCGAAGTGCCCTTATACCCAACTCACTCACTCACTCACTCACTCACTCACTCACTCACTCACTCACTCACTCACCCACTCACTCACCCACTCACTCACTCACTCACTCACTCACTCACCCACTCACTCACCCACTCACTCACTCACTCACTCTCTCACTCACTCACTCACTCACTCACTCACAGTTTACCAGTTATACAAGTCATTCAGAATGAAGAGGACTTTTGAGAACATTCCCAAGAAAGTACAGTATACCTATACCGTTCATTTGTCATGAAAATATGTTACATATGTGGTGTTTAAAAACATTGTTAGCGTTATTTTTGAGAAAACAAAAAATTCTAAAAATGCTCCGTGTAAAGGGTACTTTGGATAGGGCGGACTTTATTAAAAATTTTCGTGTTGTAGCTTTGGGAGACGAACTTAAATATCAAGTTTGGTATGTAACTACATCTTCGTTTTGGAGTTCTAATGTTTAAAGACGCGCACATCTTTTTCGAAAAATGCTTTTTTCCAGGCAACCTAAAAGTATATTTCCAATAAAATTTTGATATTGAATTTTAGGGTGGAATACAATACCTTTTCTACATGTTATTTACGTGGTAGAGAAAGTGGTGAAGTTTGGTAAGAATACCTTATAGAATTGTGGGTAGAAACATCAATAAGAAACAAAGTAATCACTGCAATATTGGCACTCCAGAACAAAATAAATTACATTATACGTAACGCAACGAAAGCTTGCCAATGGGAGCTGCGCGAAACTTGGATAAAATTACTTCCGTAAAATCCCTGGCATAATTCAATGCTATTGTTAGGCGTGAGGTGCTTGGGCGAGTTCCTCGATGCCATCTGGCGTGTCGCTTGAGCACTTTGAGCAAACTTGATTTTGTCGTTTAGAAGCAGAAACAGTCTTTTGCCCATACAGATAAGAAAGGAGGGAGATAGGTAGACAGATGGCAGACTAGTGGGACATTTAAAAAAAGGTCTGCCTACTGTAGAACGCTACGTTACCAGGACTTTTATGAAAATACCACTCTTACTTCTAGGATAAAGTCGGGTTACCTCACTCGACTGACGGCCACATTCCACTTCTCCCCACATTGGGACTGTCCACACCTCGAGACGTTGTTGGGCACTGGGGCCCGTAACAGGAACATTGTACTACTGCAACAGGCCTAACGGTACGGTGTGAATATAGTCCTTGCAAGCTTTTGTTGCGCCAGCTCTACTATATGTTGGCTCCCATATTACTGATATTGACATATATAAACACAAAGTATCCCTTTGACGTTGTAGTGTAATTGTTCTTAATGAACAGATGTTTTAGTAATATAAACATAACACACACTTTTCTACCTTTACATAAAGTAAATTGTCGCGAAGTACGTACCTTCGTACCCCGGTATCATGGGGTGTATGTATACTGCATCTCCATATTTAAACCTGGCTTCCACCAGCTGGATTTGATTCTGGGCTGTTCGCAGTACCTGTCACAGAAAAATAAGACTATGCTCGTCAGAACACCCAACCACGACTATCACTTACCCACAGATTGCAGCCATCTTTCATGGAAGAGTGAAGTAGAGATTGTTGTAGACATACCTGTTTGTTACAGTTCAGACTGGACGCCTTGCAGACATTATTCAGTTATTGAATGCTTGGCAAAGGAATGTCACAAATATAACAGAAATTCATTACAAGTATTCTAGACGACTCTTCAAGTGGACAGCGTGGCAGTAAAGGTTTGAGAGATGACAATGCAGTAAAAAACCGAAATCATCAATAAAGTATACCTACCATATGGTTCTGCAGGATCCCCAATGAATCTGTCTAAAATTGCTGAAGCACTGGACATTCCAGAAAACCTGTCTTTCACTTTTTGAAAGGAGTTGTACACTCTGAATCAAAAGGAAACCTCTTATTAAACTTTGGCTTGCTTTTAGAGAGATTTGTAATAAATTGGTTAATGTGAGCTCTATAGACGCACTTAAAGTAGTATACTATGCATATTAAAACTCTATAATGGAGTATGGAATATTATTTCGGGGCAATTCAGTAGAGTAAACGAATATTCCTCACACAAAAGAAGCGTATACGAATTATTTTCAACACCCATAGGAGATGTTCATGCAAACATCTTTCTAGTAGACTGAAGATGAAATCGATCCACATTTTAACAAACAATAAAATCCATGGGACAAATACGTAATATCCATCATCCCAGTGCAAAACCTTCTTGCTTCTAGAAAGGTGTATATTGAGAAACTATTTAAAAGTATTTAATGCTCTTCCTAGTGATCTTAAGGAAAAAGTAGACAATTTAATGGTTTTAAAACTGCTGCTAAAGAGTATCTATGTTCAAAACCATTTTATTCTGTACAAGGTTATCTGAATGTCTGTTAATATTTCTGTAGCTTTGTAAGTGTTTCTAGCTGTTTTAGTGATATATCATTGTCAATTACATTTGATGCTTGATTGAAAGCTATCTGAATGTACCAGGTGGCCTATCTCATCTGGCATTGGGGTAAGTAGATAACCCTTCGTGCGCTAAAAGAGTTGCAGAACCCAACGGCACGATTCCTATGAAGAGGGCGCCAGTGGCGTGAGTGAACTTTGTTCTGCTTGTAAGAGAAGACGAGCGATACGCGGTAGTTCCCAAGGCTTCAACTATCGTGTGTAGCCCGTGATAATAGACAATAACAGTCCCAGAATATTTTACAGTATTTTGTGAACTCACTTAAAACAATGCAATTTAACCTACTCTAATCTGAAACATAAGTTGCCTGATGCAAGAGAGTGATGATTCCAGATCAAAAGTAAAATTATAAGCAAAGTCTCTTGTTTTCAGAGAGATTTCTAAGAAATGAAACGTGAGTGTCCAACTATCCAAAACAGGCTGTCTAAGCAATGGAAGTATCAGTTCTTCACCGTCGAAGTACGTGAAATCATCCAGGAATACCAAGTGTGTACTGGATGATCTATCACTCGAGGTTATTATGCGAACCTTCTGGTCGAACAGAGGACTCCCTCCTAAAGAGGCCTAGAAGACAATGATGGTATGATTTACTGGCACTTGCACACGGAGCACCCTCTCACCTGATGATCGTCAGTACTCCTATCAGAGAGCACTAATTTCTCCGAGTGTATGATAGTCGGGTCCACCAGCAACTTGTGTGTCTGACTGCCGAATGAATCTCCAATTCTGTACTGATACTGCGGCACATATCCAGTGTATCTGTAATCAAATAGAGATAGATGCTTTCACATGACTCTCTTACAAACACTTATTCTATCTATTCCAATTTAACCAAGATCAAATGGTTTTATTACATACAGTGGAACTTGTATAATTCTAAGCTGAAGGTTCAAGAAAGAAATTTCAAAATATGCAAAAATTCGAATTACAAAAGTTACGTATAAAACTGACATTTTATCAATACAGGTATATACGTCCATCAGAATTTTCCGGTTGTCTCACTCTTTCCATTTTCGCTCCAGGCTCTGCTTAAAATTTGCTCCTTGTTCTTCAGATAAATTGACAGTGTTCGATAGTATCCCGTATTCTTTCGCTGTTTAGATTTTTTCTTGAAACCATTTTCAACTTCTCGAATTACGGTGACTTGTACTGGACATGTGGTTTAGTAACATACACACTAAACAGTAGGAAGATCAAGACACACGTGTTTTAAACAAGGGGATGTGGGAGCAGGCATAGAAGCTCAAGACCGACAGGTAAGAAAGCTATTCAACATCGCAAGGTGCATTCCGATAAAACAAAGAACCCCAGAGTGAGGATATCTTTTGCAGAAATAAATGGACCAAGTTATCATAAGTAATGCCATTGTCAAATTATCGGTGAATTCTCAAGTCACGAAATGGCAAGAGAATTTATCCAGAGGAATTGCCTATCATGAGTAGCATTTATTAAGACTATTTCACGAATTAAAGGATGATATAGACAATGAAATGTTATTCAAATGCTGTATTGTAATTACTAACCTCTTAAAATAAATTTGCAGCATGAATATATATCTACATCAGCGTCCATTGGTACGGCCTACAAGATTCTCATATTGATGCTCCAATTTTTTAATATTGGCAATGTCAGAAGTTGGAGTATCTGCTGTTAATTTATAATTTCGTTCTATACAAAATTTGTCAAACTGATTCCAAACATATTTCCTGTTGTACTCAGTGTTCTGAGGTTTCCCTCTTCGAATTATTTCATCTATTTCAGCACAAAATGGTTCACCGAAGCAAGAGTCAGCCATATTTGACATTTGAATAGCGGCGCTGTTGCGTCAACGTACGTCAGCTGTTTCTCTAACCTGATCATAACATAAGAAAAGCAGAGGAAGTAATAACTAAAATTCAGAAGAGGTGATAATGAAATGTGATAAAATTTTCACGAATGAAGGTTGTCATTGGTTGAAGTTTGAAATTACTACGCACATGATTGGTTGATTTCAACCAAGTCCCGTATGAGTGGAATAGTCATATTAAATTTCCGCGCTTAGATTAATTTTCAGCTGATATTAATTCTGAAGGAAAACTTCGAATTAGGGAAAACGAAATGGGAATTACATGTGAGTTTTTTCTTACATTGCTTTAATTCAAAATTCAAGAGATTAAGAAAAATGTCCTAATTAACGACGATTTCGAATTGTAGACATTCGAATTATTCAAGTTCCACTGTATTTTATTATAGGTACAAGGGAATATGAGATTTCAGTAGGCTTAAGTGATAGTCAAATATTTTAAGAGCTGGTCACTATGTAATGACTTTGAAAGTTCGTTCTCTTTGCATAATCGGGGGGAAGTAAACGAATAACTTCACATAGGAGAAAAGTATTGAAAAATTCAACCCAATAACAAAATATGTCTAGGAAATTTTAACTCAAATGAGATGCCCATTTTTTATGTGGTAATCTTTTGTGTATCGCTTACAGTTTACCAGTTATACAAAACTCCTTTAGAATGAACAGGACTTCAAAGACGTGTCACATCCTTGGCAGATACTCGAATTAAATAACCAAGTTTGGTATTTAACCGACTTCTCCTTTTTGAGTTATGCTGTTCCGACACACACACAGACACACAGGCACTGGTCTCTTATTATTTTTACTTTCTCTACCACATATAGAAGCTAGGGGAAACATTGTATTCAACCTAAAAATTCAATGTCGAGATTTCGCCGGAAACAAGTGTTTTGAGGTCCTCTGTATCCAAAAAAAGCAGTTTTAGAAAAGGGCCCATGTATCTGTATGTGCGTTTGTGTGAGTGTGTGTGTGTGTGTGTGAGTGGGAGGGGGGGGGTGTGAAGAATAAAGTTGAAAGTTGGTTAAACACTAAAGACAATACTCAAGTCCAGTATTTTCCAAGGACGTAACCGAAGACTTTTGAGAAGACCTTATTCCTCTATCTACTCCATGTTAATACAGATAAACATTTGTACAAATTGTTTTTATTGCTAATTTTCTTGTAAGTACAATGGTTATATGGGAACACTGTAGACTTTAAAGTGATAGTCAGTTCTTTTAAGAGCTGGTCGATATGGGATGACTTCGAAATTTCATTGTTTGCATGGCCAGGAGGGGGGATAGAGACTGCCCGTTTTAGGAAAATGTAACCATTGGAAAAATGAAATCAATAACAAGGAATATCTCGGAAATTATTAAGTCCAGAAATAAAATATATTTGGCACACATTCTGTTTGAATGAGATGTACATTTTTTATACGTTTAACGTGCGTTAACCTATTGGGCATATGGGAGGATGAATGCTGAAATGGGCTCGAGATGAGAATGCGAGGAACGGGACCCCACACCACAAAGGCGGGATAGTAATATGGTTTAGTCCGGTTGTGCAAAAGTAGGTAATCCAGAAAAGGACACTTTGTGATATAAATTTGTCATATTTTCACGGCCGGCGTTGATCCAGTAAAACGAATCTTCCGAGCTAATTGGCCACAGTCCGATGGCATCCACAGAGCTAATCGACTCGTGGCCGGAATGCTCTGAGCATGCCCAGCGGACAGGCAAAACATCTATTGCACCACAGCCAAACAGCTGGCCCGGATAATATTTTCATCTTGTATCAACCATTACTACTCTTAGAGTACTTTCACAACCTGCTCACACGCTGCAATGGCGGAATGTGTGAATACCGTTACGCACAAAAGGAGTCCAGGAGTCCAGGAGTGAGTACTAGTCGTCTGGGTTAACCCAGGCGGATGGTAAGGTGGCCACGGTACCTATCCGTTTAAATACGGATTTACCCGTGTGGTGGTATAGGTTGGTATATGTAGCAGGCTTTTTGTCTTTGTAATGTCTGATGGTGCAGGGTGGGTTCCTGTTTTGTCACCGGCGGCGGGATCTGTCGGGTCTTGGATGTCTAGCCATCCAAGCGACCATTTCCCTACTGATTACTTCGTCAGCCATGGCCGACGAGCAATGCAGTGCTAGTGACAGGAAACCGAGGGGAATAGGTGATAGGTGTGGAGGATGATGAAGGCAAAGCGGTACCTACCAGCCAAGGGCGTCCTTGGGTAGACGGTAGCTCTGTCTCCGCCTAGGGAGGCGATGGTCATATTGCCCCAGGCTGTTCAGCAGTTGGTTTGGGTGAGGTATGAGTTTGTCATACATTGTGCGAGTCCTGTCCCGCACTACGTCCACAATGTATGGGATGCCGGAATGAGTGTGAAGGATGTGTGATGGAAACCTACGGTCGGTACCGTAGATCATCCTAAGCGCCCTGTTCTGCACGGTCTGCAGCCTGCGGATGGTGGAACGAGCCACCGTACCCCAGACCTCGCACCCGTACAGGATCAGGGGCGGGACGATCGCACGGTACAAGCGTAGTTTCAGGTATGTGGGCATGGTTGATTGGAGTATGGGATATAGCTGTCTCAGGGCGCCATGTCCCTGACCGACCTTTGTTCTGACATGTGGAGTGAAGGTTAGACCACGGTCAAGTAGTACCCCCAGGTATTTGGCAGAGTTAACCCAAGGGATTCTTCTCCGCCGCATTGCCAGGGATACACCCGGCCGCCAGTTTCGAACTTTGCCCAGTAGTAGAGCCTGGCTCTTCTGCGGGCTAATGGCCATTCTCCACTGTTCACTCCACCTGCCGATAGCGTCGAGCTGTCGCTGAAGTGGAGGGAAGCAGTACCGAACATTTTTGTTCTGTGCCAGTATGAGGACGGGGGAGGGATTTCAGCCTCTCTGAGTTTGTACAGTAACCCCTGGTGCCATGTGGTTGCAAAGGCTTTTTCTACATCCAGAAGCACCGCGACTGTTTTGAAGTTTTCCTGGAAACCCAGGGCAACCTTCTCAACCAGCCGCAGCAGCTGTAGTGTAGTGGAATGTCCATGACGGAAACCGAACTGATGATCCGGGATAAGTTGCCTTTCCTCGAAGAGAGGAGTGAGGCGGGATAGGAATAATCGTTCAAAGATTTTTGAAACGATGGGTAGTAGGCTTATGGAACGGTAATTGGAAGGGAAAACCGGGTCCTTGCCGGGCTTCAAAATGCAGACCACCCTCGCCTCCTTCCAACAAGTAGGAAAGTGACGAAGCTGCAGACATGCATTATAAATCCTCGTCAGGTGGACTACGGCCTTTCGGGGAAGGTGCTGGAGCATGGGCGCCGTGACGCCATCATGCCCAGGGGATTTGCCAGGTTTTAATCTTCTGATTTCAGAAGCCACCTGTCTTGGGGTGACTAAGGGGATTTGGATCTCTGCGCGTGGCGGCGGAGGTGCCTCATAGAGGTAATCTACCGTCGCCTCCACGAGTTCAGTAAAGTCTTCGTCCTGGACATCTTCCCGGGGTTCGAATTGGGACTCTAGATGGTCTGCGAAAGCCGTGGCTTTCTCTTGGGGCTCAAAAGAGAGTCTCCCGCGAGTGCCATGTAGAGGATGCTGATGTGCGTTTTTGTCCTTTCTAAGGGACCTAATTATCCGCCATGGTTGTTTCTCGGAGAGGTCTACGTTTGCCATCGTGTTTTCCCAGGCTGTTTTGCGGTGTAAACGCAGCAGGCGTCGTGACAGGGACTTGAACCGCTGGTAGACGGCCTGTATCCTGGGATGGCGGAAACGCTGCCAGAGCCTTCGGACAGTTGCTTTGGCTTTGAGCAACTGTCTGAGTTCGATGGGAATGGTGCGAGGGTTAGGTATGTCGGATGGAATGCGGTGCGTGTGGGCACGCACTACATCCCGGATGTGTTGGGAGAATGCCGTGGCTGCCGCCTCCAGTGTATCGATAGAATCGACACGCGGACGCGGGTCCACAGACTGGTTGAGTTCATGGATGGCTGCATCCCAGTCGACCTCGTATGTCCAGTCTGGAGTGACCAGAGCTGGCAGGTCAATGTTGGAATCCACCAAGACAGGGTCATGGTCGGAGTCCAATTCATTGACTGCTGAGAGGTCTAGATGAAAAGGGATGTTTTTGGTGACCATGATATCGAGCACATCTGGCCTCCCTCGGGCCGGATGGAACGTAGGTCCTCTCGGTCCATGCGCAAGAATGCTTGGGTTACCGCTGATCAGGCGGTAGAGCCCTCGCCCCTTGGCATTGGTAGCGCGGCTATGCCAATGTGCATGCTTAGCGTTGAGGTCGCCGGCGATGCAAACCGCAGGATGCAGGTTCAGGAGGGTGTTAATATCAGCTTCGTAGAAGCGGTTATCAGGAGGGTCGTATGCCACTACCAACACCGTGTCCACCCCGCCAATGGCAAGCCTAATGGCACAGGCCTCCACGTGTTGTAGTGGTGGGATAGGGAAGGATGTGTGAGTGATGTGGTTCTTGATGAAAATGGCTGTACCGCCCCCCGGTCGGCCGACCCGATCAGACCGATGGGTGACGTAACTCGGCAGCGAGAAGTTGGTTGCAGCATCCAAGTGGGTTTCGCAGGCCATCAGAATGTCAATTCCATACGACTGCACAAACTCAACGAGGTTTGGGTAATGGCCCCTTATGCCATTTGCGTTCCAGAACGCAGCCCTGAATGGTCTCCGGACAAGTCTGGAGGCCATTACTTGGCTGAGTTAGGGAACAGCTGGGCCAGGGTTTGGACCAGTAGGGCATGCTTCTGCATGGGGCTCAGGTTAGGGCTTTCGTATTGCAGCTTGAATTTACGAAGTGCAGGCAAGATTCGGTTAATTATGTTGTTGAACCACAGGGTTAGGTCCTGAAATTCCTCCAGATCCGCCTGCGAGAGCGTTTCCCCTAATGCAGGGGGGGTCATGGGTACAGTGGGGACCACAGGTGCCACCTGTGGGCCGGCTGTAACAGCAGTATCCCTTGGTGCCAGAGCTGCCTCAGTGGACTGCTCTGCCGGCGCCTTGGGAGGCTGTTGAGGAGCTGTGCTTGCTCTCTCCGCGGCTTGACGCTTGCTCTTGTGTTTCCTTCGCCGCTTAGGTTTAGGAGGAGCATTGGCCACAACAGACTCCTCTGTATGGCCTGGAGGTGGTGCCGAAACTTCAGTCGTGGCAGGGGCAGGTACTATTGCCTGGGCCAGTGTCTTTTCTGCCCTATTAAGGGCGTATGAGAAGGAAACGCCGGGGCGGACCTCTGCCGCTTCCGCACGTCCCTTGCGACGGCTATCTATGATTTTCAGACGCGTCGCGCATCCTTTGTAGACACTGCAGTGCGCGCCTTTGCAGTTGACACATTCCCTGTCCGTGTCCGGCTTAGAGCAGTCCTGCACTCTGTGGGTTCCACCACATCGCAGACATGCAAGTGGACGCTCACATGCCATGCTGGAATGGTGAAATCCCAGGCAATTGCGACACTGCACGGGACCCTCCTTGCCGTAAAAGCGTTCCACCTTTACGGCAGTGTAGATTAGGTGACGCACAGTGTCAATGGGCTGAACTTGTTGGTCGCGCACTTTGTCCACCACGACCAGAAACAGTGGCATGGGCACCTTTTCAGGTCCTCTGTCGGAGACGATAGTCTTCTTCAACTGGGCCACTGTTGCTGTAATGTCATGTTCTTCGAGGAGTGCCAGCCTGACTTCCTCGGTAGAGCAGTCGGAGGCAAGGCCTCTGATTATTCGCCTTTCCACGTAAGGACGTGTGGGCGAATAACTGTAAAACGGGATTTTTAATTCCCGAAGTACAGCCTTGGCTGCTTCAAAATCCTCAAGTGAGGAGGTCTTGATGTTAACTTTCCGTGGCCTCCTTATTGCCTCAAAGCGTCTTTTCAGGCGCGAAGCTAGGAGCCGCATGGTTTTTGTATGCTCCTTGAAAGCATCCGCTACTATCGGCGGTATTTTCTCCCCCCCCTTTGGTTGGGGGTTGGGTAGTATCCTGTGGTTCTTGCTGCTGAGAGCCCGTGGAGTTACGCCTGCTTCGGCGTCCCTTCACCTCAGTGAAGTCCTCGGTGTCAGTTTCCATATCTGCCTCTGAGTCAGAGGGAGAGAAAGGATGATAGGAAACCAGTGGTGGTGACTCACTATCTATGACCTGTCGCGGGGCAGAACACTTGCGCTTTTTACGCGCAGGTGGTACCGCCTCGGGGACAGAGATGCATGACGATGATGTAGTTGGTCCGTCGGTCAGCACGGTTGCCCTCCGGCTGCTTGCAGAGGACCGGACCCCCTCCTTAGAGGAGGAGGCGCCTGGGCAAGCCATTACGGCTTGAGGTGTTGGACCAGGGGTCCTCACCTTTGGCTGCAGCCTTCCAAGCCCGTAGTCACGTGGTCCGTCAGTCAGTTTGTCTGAGTCGGGAATGGTGATGAAAGGAATGGGTATAGTTACCTGGCTCCGCTATGTACCAGCACGCACCCCTCCGGGAGCAGGATCGATGTCGAAGAAGCGCAAGTGATGACTGGTGCGACACGCTACCGTTTGCTGTCAAACGTCTTGCAGCGTGCCGCGAAACTGTGCTTTCACCTGTGTAGGTGCGTAGTTTTTTGCTCCACCACCACGTCGCCGCGGTCGTTCTCCCGCTTATTCCCCTGAAGAGAGGATCCAAGCACTCCAAGCACTCCAAGCTCCCAATGGTCCCGCAGAATCGAGGTGTAGACGCTACGAGCTCCAATCATGGAATCCGGCGCACAAAAGGCGTTACTCCACATGTATAGATACTTAAATTACAGGCTTTAGCGCAGCATCGTATCATACTTTCAACCATTATTTGAAAACAAGTAAAAATCTTGCAATCTGAATTATGTAATTTCTATTAACTCTCAATTTTGCATACAAATACCTATAGTACCGCGTCTAGATATCATTTTGGATGCCGTATTTTTGTCTCTTTCATCAAAGGAATATATGCATAGCCTTTTCTGACATCTATTTGTTGTTAAACAAGATAAGTAGAAAGTTCTGAAATGTTGAAGTTAATGCTCACCACCTACGTGGCCACGTAATCACACTATACTAGCGCTCTAAGCGGATGGACTAACCCTGCCGATCTCGATTGCTCCTCTGGTGCAAAGTACTGAACATCCAAAGAATTCAAGGAATTAAAAATTTGTACGAATCTATTTAGTAAAATCTAACAGTTCCCTACAATAAAAGAAGTTAAAGGCCTTTGACAAGGGAAGCATTTAGGAAAATTTACATTAATGCAAACAAAAAAGAAAGGGTTTCTGCAAGGAAATTAGAGCAAGCGTGGAGGATATCGATAAGCAAGAAGTTTTTAAGTAGTTTTAAAAATGGAAAGGGAGACAAAAATATATATGGAAGTGTGCAATAAAGCAGCCATTGCATGGGCTAGGACGGGGGTAAGGAATCTAAGTGGCAGGATGAGATGCAAGGATTGTGGTAGATTGTGTGATAATTGGCACTATGAAATCATACGGAAAAAGGAAGAGAGAATTTAATACCCAAGGAATGGAAATATTTTCCAATAGAGCAAAAAGTTGTGAATTTTTTTAATTGGAGATCAGATGAATATATGGATAAAGCAGGAAAATATTTAGAAAAACTAAAATTAAAATGGTTAAAAGAAGTAGGTATGAATAAAATAGAAAAAAAAATCTGATGTGTTACAGTCACATAACTTTCTCTACTCTTGTACTAGCTGTTTCTACAAACACTTATTCCTCTGTCTTCTCCATGTCAGTCGAGATAAACATTTGCAGAAATTATTGCTAGTATTGTTATAGGTTCAAGGGCAATATAAGAAAAAATACAGTTTTTGGGTAGCTCTCCTATTTTAGGGTTGTAAAGACACGCCTGCTAATGGATCTGTAGAAAAAGACAATTTTAAATATGAGTGATAAAGGATAAATAATCGTAAAATGTAAAAATATTTGATAGATAAAATGTAATAATGTATAAAATTATTCTTAAATTTGGAAACAGAACAGCTGACCATTTTAGAATTATTTAATTAATTTAGTGTAGTACATAGATGATTGTGTAAAATATACAGAGAATCAGGATAATTTGTAAATCAGTATCTTCTAGAACACTTAATTGGAACCTCATCGAACAACCAACAGCCACACATCTCTTACTTCACTGCAAGCTGCAAGCCAGGAACAGATCAGCGCATATGAAGAGCCCCAATATAGCGTTTTCATCACCACGTACAATCCAGTTTATACATGAAATATTTAAGATATTAGGTTAAAATTACTTTCATAATGTCACCGCGCCCGCCGCATCTAATTGCCGACAACAGCAGTGTCACCCATCGCATTATTGTTGGCACTACCGCAAAGGAGCCGAAGGAAAGAGACAGAGAATGGCCGCACTGTTGGGGCGCTTGCCGAAAGAGAGAAAAGGATAGATACTTCGAGAATCTTCTGCTTTGTATTTCACCGCAGTAACTGAATTTTCCAGAATAGTGCCTGGGAGATATAAATAGCGGTAAAGTGCGACAGAAGAGGCAGAGACGTATGTGAAGCGTTGAGGAGTCGTGCCGACGGAGAAGGGACAGTTCTTTGTGTTACGGATTCGGAGCCGTGCTGTTGGAGAATCGGAAAAGACTTTCTTGCTGTGGCAACGAGTGTACAAAGTTACTGTTTACGGAAATAAAAGTGTTTCTTTATCTCGACTACATCTGTCTTCTTTACTTCACACCCACCAAAGTCACAATAAGCATGTGTATGACATTAAGTATCCTGCGGTATACCCACAGGGCGAAACGCGGGCTGTGAAAATAATTAAGAAAAACAGGAAAATTCGATTAAATACCAAACTTGATATTTAGGTTCAGCATCTTCGGAAGATTCCATTTGGAGTTCCCATTATGAACCAGAAGAGCAACCGAGATCGGCAGGGTTAGTGTGTCCGCTTGGAGCGCTACTGTAGTGTGATTACGTGGCCATCTAGGTGATGTGCAGCGAACTTCTACATTTAAGAACAAATAGATGTCCCAACAAGGCTATTTATGTATTTCTTTGATAAAGGAGACAAAAATGCGGCATCCAAAATGATATCTAGACGCAGCACTACAGGTATTTGTATGGGAAATTGACAGTTAACAGAAGTTACATAATTCCAGACAGTAAGGTTTTTACTTGTTTTCAGATATTGGTTGAAAGCATAATACGATGCTGCGCCAAAACCTGTAGATTTAGGCACCTATAGTCAGTGTTCGAATCAGAAATAGCAGCTGGAGAAAGTGGTCACCTACATCAACGACACACGTATTCACAAGGTCCATAAGACACTAGAAGAAATTCTACAAGGACACACATTTATACTACAGGACTTACTGAATCAAATTTTGAATCGACTGACACTCCTCAGAAATGTACTCGGTCCTCCACCCGGTCCTTCAGTACGACCCGATCCCCCCCCAAACCGCAGGTCAGTGTCAGGGCACCGCCATTACACTTGACCTGCCTAAGCCAACGACCCGACCTTAACATTACCCACAAACATTCGGTTTGCTTCGGCGGTACCGGACCAACTCCACCACTGTAAAAATTAAAAAAATAAACAGAGTCACCACAGAAGTAAATTAGTTAAGTTTAAAAAAAAAAAAAAAAAAAAAAAAAAAAAAAAAAAAACAGAAATAATGAAAGTATATTCGTAAATATAACAGAAACAAGATTTCTCCCCCTGGTTGGAAAATCTGGCAGCCGGCAAAAGCCTCGACCGTCATTCCTGGCACAGAATTGCTGCAATTGTGATCCTGATGCCAGTGGAACTAATGAGCCAAAGAATTATTTATGGTTTAGCTTACTTACAATATGATACTTTTGCTTACTCACAGCTGGCATTTGTACCACGTACAGTCTGCATCGAAAGTGTTCCGTGTCTTGTATTTTCAAAGGGGAAAAATACTTCCTTGGCAGGGAAGGAATTCTTCTTTGACAAGCCGGGGAAATTATTTGACGAGAGGGGGAAATCCCCCCACTCCTCCCTTAATTCAAACCCTGCGTATAATGTGGGTAACCCCGTTTCCTGCATATCGATAATCCACATATTTACATCATCAAGCATTGCATTGAACGTTGTGGAAGCGATATTCAAATACATTTTTAACATCCATTTCAGGTATTTCTCAACACATTAATAAGGGAAATATTGGAAATTATAATTAGTATCAAGGAATGGTTAACTTTATACTCATTCAGAAACAATGTTTTTACTTTTCTACCCTTTAGTGGGAACTTTTTACTTTGTGAAAACTTCCTCTAACGATGTTGATTTAAAGAACTAATGTATACGACATTTTCATGATAAATGAATATAGCCTGAATTTTCTACTTCTGAAGTCCTAAGTTTAGAATGAACTTTTTGATACTTTTCTCAAATTTTATGCCCCGGGTATACAAAGGGAATGGAACTTCAAGCCGTCATATAGCGACCAACTTGAAAACATTTGACTGTCACTTGAAGCTTACCATATTCTCATATTCCCCTTGCACCTACAAGAAAATTAGCAATAGAATAATTTCTGAAAATGTTTATCTCTATTAACGTGAAGTAGATAGAGGAATAAATGTTTGTAAGAATAGTTGGTACAGCAATGGAAAAAGTGAATGAGCGCATTAGGAGAGCAGGGTCCCACGTCGTGTTGAAGCGCGGTTTACAAAAGTCGATATTTCCAAGTTACAGCTGAGTTTATTGATAGTCTCTGTTCCATATGCTCGTTTGTTGAACACACAAATAGGCTGTCTCTTGAATAATCACTCGTATTTGTATGCATTTGCCTTTGGCGCCGAGGAGCAGGGTTCGATCCCTGGTACCAGCTTGGGGATTTTTCCCCCGCTGGGAGATATGGCACGGGGTGCACTCAGCCTCGTTAGGTCCCGGGGGCCAATTGAGGAACTATTGATGGAGAAGTAGAGGCCCCAGGTCGCGAAGGCCGTATAACTGCTCGGGGCGCTAACCACGTCCCACCCTCCAGTACTGTACCCCACCAATGACGCCTGTAGTGGGCAGAGGTGGGGGACGCAGCGGTTGGGCGGCAAGTCAATGCCCTTCCTGGGCTGTAGCGCTAAGGGGGGGGGGGTATTTGCATGTATACTCGCAGTTGAAAATATCGACTTGTATAAACACGAGGTTGCACCTGCTCTCCCAATGCGCTCAGACAGTTTTCCATGGCTGTACAAGAATAGGGAGAATAATTTGGGTGCTCAGGTCATATTTTTGAAAGACATCTGCCAAAGATATGTTAATAAGCGAGAGCAAGAGCTGATATTTCTGGTTTCCATCCTGCATTTAGATGTGTGCGTGTTTCAGATGAATAAAGATAAAAACAATACATTCCAAGAGAAAGTGAGAGTGGAAGATTCTCATTTGGTTGGTCCACATGCTCTGTTTCTGTGGCACTAATGAAGCTCTTATTTAGATATCTACTGCCGAGGCTGAAATAAACACCGCAGTTCATTCTACTTTTAATTGGGACTGTATACATTTGTATAATTAAATGATGATAACATGATTTATCCTTTTTTTTTTTTTTTTTTCAGAATCCTATTTACAGAGGAAAGCAGAATTGTACTTATATTTTAGGTAGGATTATTTAAGGTAAGATAACATAACTGCCAAAACAAATTTTACTTTCTGTGCTACGTACATTAAGCAGAGGAAGTGTGTGTCAAACTCGGTTAAAAACCAAAGTTGGTATTTAAGTTTAATGTCTTTCAAGGATGCTACACGAAGATTTTGAAGAAAATTCTTCCACCCTAAACTACCCTTTACATGCAAAATTTTTCGGAAGTTCTTATTTTCTCGAAAATGGCTCTAATGCTTTTGATTAAAATGCAATATGTTTAACATATTTTTATGAAAAATGAAAGGTACATTTTGGATTTTGTGGCTATAGCATATGTAGTTCTGTTGATGACTTTTGCATAACTAGTAAAACGTGAGAGATAGAGCAAATAGTACTATACAAAAATGTAGATCTTGCTAAAACACGCAATTTATTTCCAAATAAAGTTATTCGCAGAGTTAACCATTTCGGAGATATTCCTTGTGATTGTGAGTTTTGGAAAACAAACTTTTGTCAAATGGAACATCGTTAGTCATTTTTTATGTGTTAAGCGTGCAAAGAGAACGGAATTTGAAAGCTTTAAAAGATTTGACTATCGCTCAAAGCCTACTGTATTCCCATATTCCCCTTACACCTACAAGAAAATAAGCAATAAAATAATTTCTGCAATTCTTTATCTAAATAACACGAAGAAGATATAGGGATAAGACTTTGTAAGAATGGTTAGTACAAGAGTAGAGAAAGTCATGTGATTGCAACACATCAGTTTAGCAGGGAATTGAAACTCCTTAACATCCTGTTTAATTCGAAGTTAAAAACTGCTCATTGCGTGAATTTCTAATCGAATAATTAAAGAAAGAAAAGTGTCAGTTTTACAAAATCAGCAAAGCACAGTTGCTCCGCTCGCAGAGTTCCTGCTTATGATTCACTATTTATATAACCCCAAGTTTCTGATTCATGAAGGTTTTCGTTTTTCTTTTATATAAGATTAGCCTAATTAACTATTAGCTACACAAACCATTTTTTTGGGTGTAATGCACTATCAACAATATGAGGCTCCAGAGGCAGTTCGAGTCGAGTGGGGAAGCTTATTCTATGTCTTTACCGCAGTACCTAGCCGTTATACGGCTTTACCTGCGCGATAGTATGGTGTTTTGGTCTACAGGGATTTAACAGCAATTACATTTATATGAGCGGGAAGCGGGAAGCGAGCGAATAACAGCGAAAAACGGTTACAGAATGCAAACATGGGTTATACTGCGGATTTCGCTTCCCATTTAGGTGGAGATTCCCACAGCGCATGTGCAGTAGCGAGAAGATGGTCCTGCTTGTTCTCCTAATGTAATTTAATCACTTTGCTTTCACTTTTAATCACATATTCGATTCATGCGCTATTAGGAAAATTCTGCTCTATTTTAATTGCATTCGTCTCTGTTTTTTTCTAACACTTTTTGCGCTAAATTCCCTAGTCCGTCAGAAGGGAATTGTACCATGTTGTCATTGTAAGCGGCGCATAGACCCAGTCGATGTGCAGTGATTATGTTGCCAACCTATACATGAATAAAAACCCGAAGATTTGTTAGCGATCCGCGTAATGGGAAAGGAGTATCATTGTGGTTGAATGAAATAAATGGTAAGTAAAATTAAACTGAGGTGGATCAAAAACCTGAGTATATGTAAATAGTGGAACAATCATAATGGTCGTTAATGATCTGAGTTTCCCTAATGCGGAATTAAATTGAGTTTTATTTATGGATGTTCTTTAACTGCTGTGGTTCTCAGCGTCCCATTCTATACTGGACATGGTAGACCACTTAATTTTGCTCAGAGGCGTCTTTATGAGGCTTGAGGTTCTTAGGTATACCTACCCTAAATGTACAATGCGGAACCACGGGCTTTACTTCCCTTTCCGCCGGCTTTGGACCCGCGATCAGAGAGTAGACCAGGGGCGGGCAGAATAGTCTGCTCCGAATCCACTGTGCACGCAACACACGTAACATTCTTGTTAGTTGGAGGGGAGGAGTGGTACCTCTTCTCTTCTTAAACTGTTGACAGTGGTGAAAGGTTCACGAATCCACTTTTACCCTCCTCTGCGCTAGAGTATTGAGAACGACTCACAAACATGAGGATCAATATAATCCGAGTCATATGACGCGATTTAAAAAGAAATAAACAATTAGTTTTAGCGTCTTATTTTATTTTATTTTCTGTGTTTACTTTTTCTCGCTTCACCCTTTCTCTACAAACACACCTAACGCCTTTATTGCATACTTTTGTTGAAATGTGAATGAACTGAGTGAAGCAGGCGAAGAGGAAGACTTAGAAAGCACCAAAGTGAGGGTTTAGCTGCATAACACTTAAATACTTCTCCAAGAGATAACTCTCTCTCTCTCCCTATATATATAATTCCCGGACGTTGGAGGACGTTAATTTAAAAAAAAAAAAAAAAAAAAAACTGCTCCGAATATGGAATCCGAGTGCTTGTAATCAACGAGCTGAGAATGTCGAAGTAAGTAGTGGGAGTGATTTTCCTGTACTTTTAATATTTACCACTTGGTGAATTATAAAGTTCAGTAAATTAATTAATAAATGAAACATTACAACATTTTGTTTCGAATATTCTTTTGGGGGTACTTATCTATAATAGAGTAATCTTTAAAATTATCAAAATTTTGAAATGATCATGTGGAGCATTTAAGGTACGCTGCTAGAAAAATAGCTAGAAAAGCTAAAATATTAGGTGTTAAAATATTGCAATGAAAATTTGAATGTACATTATTCCTTACATGTATTATATCTGATAAGAGTTTGAACAAAATCCACTAATAACTGCAGAATTTAGAAATTTCACCTCTGCGTACCCTTAACACGAGTTCAAAGTGCATACCCAAGTCCACATACGCCTCTGCTCTACTTATAACTAAACCTAACCTAACCTAACCTCCCATGAATGACACACCCAGCTTATACATAGCCAGTCATACACTACGTTAAGGAAAGCACGCTAGCGAAACCACTGCCAAACAGGCATTTCAGCGGATTTCAGTTCCTGCGCTTAGGTTGGCAGCGAAGGAAAATGCCGTGGTTTGTTGACATTGCAACAAGATTTTCGTATGAAGCAACTCTTAATTAAAAAGGTAATTTTGGAGTATTAGCACATTCGGAAATGTTGAAATGTTATCCCAAACGCACTTTAAGGGTATTGCAATGACTAGAGCTGGAACAAATATCCTTTTGCTTGCAATGTGTGCGCGCTGCGACTATGTGTGGAGGGGAAGAGGTGACATAGGCAACCTGGAACTCTAGCCAGGGGTGTAACAACAGAAATAATTTAAACAAACCTGATGATTTGCACTCACGTGAGTTTCTCTAACCATTCTTACAAACTCTTATTCCTATATCTTCTTCGTGTTAGTTGATATAAACATTTGCAGAAATTATCTCATTATTACTCATTTCCTTGTAGGTACAAGGGGAATATGAGAATACAGTAGGCTTTGAGCGATAGTCAAATCTTTTAAAGCTTTGAGGTTCCGTTCTCTTTGCACACTTAACATATAAAAAATGAACAACGATGTATTTGGAGAACTTTTTTTAGCGAGATCTAAATGTTTTGTACAGTAAGAGTTTCTCTATCTCTTATGGTTTACGAATTATTCAAAGGTCATCCAGAGTAAACAGGACTACATACGCTATAGCCAGAAAATTCAGGATATTTATTTCATTAACCATAAAAGATATATTAAAAATATGGCATTTTAATCAAAGTCGTAACAGCCATTTTCAAGAAAATCAACATTTTCGAAAAATTTTCCATGTAAAGGGTAGTTTAGGGTGGGGCTATTTTCTTTAAAATCTTTGTGTCGCATCCTTGGAAGACATTAAACTCAAATACCAACTTTGGTTTTTAACCACTACTGTTCGTTTTTGAGTTACGCGTTATGCTGTCTAAAGACTGACGTACACAGAGCTAGAGAGAGAGAGAGGGGGGGGGGGGAGCGTGCGGGGGGCTTTTTATAGAAATGCTTTCTTTTCGTATTCAGGGAGCCAAAAACATATAATTCCGCTGAAATCTCGACATCAAATTTTTGGGTGGAATACAATACTTCCTCTACTTTACTATACGTAGTAGAATAGACATTACAGATACACTTACATATATTGTCAAAAATGTAAATATTTACGTACTGCATTATCTTCTATTTCGTCTGTTTGTCATATAGTTCAATATATTTTCTAATGAAGTTTTTGAGCTTTGTATAGCACGGAACAGAACATAAACACAGCTCAGCGCACAGCAACCAATTCTGCAATCGAGCTACGATCTACAACCCTAGACCCGTAGTTGAAGACGATGTCACCAGTGCTAGGTAGAGTGGCAGTCCCACTCAGATATTTGTCCTTGCTCTGGTAAGGAACGACTTTTAGGTGATGCAGTTACTGTTGGGGGTGCTAGTTTAGTATAGTAGGAAAACTGTGTTACTTATGTCGCTGTTGCACTCAATCGCATGTGTCTAAACTCGTTTTATAAGTATATTAGTAAAAAACGATGAGCTAGATGGCCATAGATTTCTTAAAACTATTTATACACAGCTAACCTAACCTAGCTTAACCTAACCTAACTTCGGTAATCTCCATGGAGTGAGTGAGTGTGTTGGGTTTAAGGGCCCGTCGACAGTAATCTCCATGGAAAAATGGCATAAGTGAGTGAAAGTTTTCTACTATACTAAAATTTAACCCTATTGCGTTTGTCCGTCAGACTCAGTTCGTCATTTTTTGGCATATGACAGATACGCAGATTAGCCCAAAATATCTTGGGTTTCTTAAAAAATGTTCTTTGAAAGTTACTGAACTTAAATAGCCAGTGTGGTGTATATCTTACGTGAGAGACACACACAGGAAACCCTTCTACTAATGGGAATGTTTGCTACACAGACTTACCCTGGAGTGTGATGTGGTTCCGGCGTTACCAGATCTCCAGACATTTTCTCTCACTTTTTAACACTACACATTTATTTAATTGACTATTACTATTAGGACAAGGTGACAAATTTAAATAATAAAGACGAAATGACAAGCAACCGGTTAATTTGGATTCACAAAACACGCACACGAGAATTTTGACGACGGATATGCTTTTGTTTTCGTGACTGTCACTTTGGTAACCCGGAAGACAGGTATTTGTTTTCGCAGTTGTACAAACCATACACATAAAGTACGAGGTATAAATTAAGGCACAATTGTACCTGGCTAATAAATATGTTGATTTGGTACTTATTTCAGAATCCTGGCTAGCGCCACACCACACATTTCGCTGGACTCCTCACCGGATTATTAGGCACGATCGTAACCGGGAGGGGGGAGGTCTACTCCTCCTACTTCATCCCTCCCTTACTATTCTTTCCGTCCAGAAAATATCTAGTTTTGATGAACAATTTCAAGCAGTGCTGTTACAACTTCCTCAACTGCAGATCCTCACGGTTTACAATGCTCCGGCACACCATATATCGCAAACCTTTTGGAACTCCCACGTTTTGCTTAAACCCCATCTACCAACCCTCATATGTGGCGACTTTAACCTCGGACTCACGCCACAGCAGATACGGCACGGTGCACACACGCACCGGATGCTACACTTCTTGGCTTCTTCCCGTCTCCTGCTTCTGAATACCGATGACCCTACGCGCTATGGGCCACCTCCCCAACGTCCGACGTCTCCCGATCTTACGTTTATCTCTGACTCACTCTGGCCACAATCTACTTGGAAGGTGGATCTTGACAGCCTAGGCAGTGACCACAGGCCCATACTACTGCAAATTTCTCCGCTTGGTCCGGCTCAACGCCTTCGCCATATCCCAATACGCCCGCAAATACAAGACTGGAACCAATTCACGCAGGACCTGGATAGTGCCTTTCTTCAAATCACTTCCACACAGCTAGCCTCTAATCCCCTCGACCTATTGGATGCCACGCTAAACACTACCCTCCCTAAATACTACCCCAAATCTCGTCAGTATGCCTTGACACGAACTGCGAAGCCTCCGTGGTGGACACCGGAGTGCTCTGCGGCAGTAGCTAAACGGCGCCAGGCCCTGCGACAGTACAAAGAATCTCCTACCAGATCCCTCTACTTGGCCACGCAACGACAATATGCCCAAACTCGACGGATTCTACAACAGGCGAAGCGCCTCGGATGGAGGAATTACTGTTCTAACCTCGCACCCCACGTCTCATCCTGTGAGATATGGCGTAAACTTCGATGGTTCACGTCGCGTATTCGGGGACCAATGTCTCCCATAGAATATAACCCTGAGCTACAACAGGAATTTTTATGCTCCGTAACCCCAGATTACGCAGCCGAGAAACCGGAGGTGGAGGACACAACTGACAGTTGTGTGGAGTGTATTCCTGGGAGACGAGAGTTGATTTCCGCAGTGACGATCGAGGAACTAAAAATGGCTCTCCAACGACACAACCACTCTTCCACGCCGGGTCCAGACGGTATTTCCTATGACATGATTCGTCATTTTCCAAGCAAACTTCTACACCTACTTACAGAATGCTATTCGCACATCCTGACCACAGGAACGATTCCCGGAGGTTGGAACACATTTTATGTGATCCCTATCCTCAAACCGGGCAAGTCGGGCGACGAAGCAGCACACTATAGACCGATAGTGCTCGCCTCCGTACTGCGCAAGCTGTTAGAGCAAATATTGGTCTCGCGGCTATCCTTCTACCTTGAACGCGTTGGTCTGTGGCCAAAGGGACAGTATGGCTTTCGTAAGAGTTTCTCTACTACGCATAATCTGGTACAACTTACACACGACGTTCGAGTCTCGTGGCATCAGAACCAAGGGGTTTTAGCCCACTTTTTAGACATATTACATGCCTATGATTCTGTGTCTGTTGGCCCATTAATCCAAGGATTACGTCACTTTGCCTTCCCATCTTCCCTACTTACACTTTTTATCAACCTCCTGTCAAATCGCTGCATTTACCTTCATCCTCGCTATACGTTACAATCCCCACGTTTTTGTTCCCAAGGTCTCCCCCAGGGCACGTCCCTCAGTCCTCTCCTTTTTATCCTTTACATTCACACATTAAGTACATTACCATTTAAGCATAGCCAACTACTTTTATATGCCGACGACTTAGTCTTATATTCCCAAACCCCTCTACATACTGTGAGTCACTCTCCGACCACCCTTCAGGACGATTTAGACCTCCTTCTTGGCAAGCTCAAAGACCTTGGCCTGACGGTTCACCCTGACAAGTGCGTATCGATTTTCTTTAAACGCGGTCCACCTCTGCTACATGCTAATATGACCATAGGGGAAAATCCGCTGCCTTTAGCTCGATCCGTCAAATTTCTTGGGTTACACCTGGACCATAACCTGAGTTGGAAATCGCAGGCGATACACCTGCACTCATCCCTCTTGGCCTCTAGTACCCTGTTCCGCTACTTGCAAGGCCGTAGCTGGGGAGCACACCCCCAGAGTCTATACAACATTTTCTTATCTTTATGTCAGGCAAAATTAGACTACGGCTTGATAGTCATTACTCATCTTCCTAAGGTGTGGCAGAGGAAAATAGACTCGGTCCTATACCGCATTGGCAAAGCCATACTTGGGGTAGGGGGCAAACCTTCTATGAATAAGGTTTTCAAGGAGCTGGGAATGCAGCCTCTTCTGCATAGGCAGGTGGTTCTTGCTGTCCGATTTATAGCCAAACTATTTCAATATCGAGAAACGCCATTGTACGCGAAACTCCTGTTAAGTACACGCTTACCACTTTACCAAGTAGTTGCTTCCACACGCCATCCGTTGGTTTACTTAATAGTATTTTGGAAATGCCAAGAATTAGAGGGCATGCCCAGTTTCCCCAGGCTACCGATATACTTAGTGGACTACTTAGTCCACCAACCACAGGCGACTCTTCTGACTGCCGATCTGCATCGCGGGGACCCGTCTACTCCACAACGGTTCCACCACTTCATGTCCCAACACAAGGCATCCATGACTCAACCATTTTTCCACCTATATACCGACGGCTCCGTTACCACAACAGGTGCGGGAGCGGCGTTCATAAATTGGACAACACTAACGTCGGCACGAGTTTCTCTCCCTGCGGGGTTCTGCAATTATTTTGCTGAGATTTATGCCCTCTACCAAGCTCTACGATCTACTCTTGGAATTTCCAACTCCACGATCCTGTTTTGTTCAGACTCTTTGAGTGCCCTCCGAAGCATCAGCTCACCCAGTATGCATCCGGGGATGGATTGGTGGGAGGTGATGTGTCGACTAGAAATCTCAAAACACTTTAACCGCAGCAATACAATTCAATTCTTGTGGGTCCCGGGACATGCAAATATTTCGGGCAACGAAACCGCAGACCGCCTGGCTAGAGAGGCGGCTCATCTCCCCGCACCGATGGAACCGATAACCCTCCCTTGGAGAGATGCTGCACGGCTTATATATAACCACGTGGTTTCACACCTCTCTAACTATCCCGACGCACCTCCCCTAACGGAGTGCTACCCATGGTTTAAGAAATCCACTCTCAGTAGAGCTGCAATCTCATTGATCTCAAAACTCCGATTAGGAGTCGCCGTTACACCGGCCTACCTTTTTAAAATCCGCCAAAGAGCCTCTCCAAATTGTGATTGTGGTGCCTACGGTGATATCAACCACATCTTTCTTAATTGCCCCTCACACGCACTCCCAGTTACGCAATTTATCAGCAGACTAGCCAAGCGTTATGGAAATGGCCCATGGAATATTTCCTCCCTGGTATATAGTGTGGATACCGATTTGCCACGGCTACTACTTCGCCATCTCGTTAACTGCAAAATGAAACTATGATCTGTGCTCCGATCCTCCTTTAGTGATGCAACGTTTATCTCAGTTCTCCTACATATTTCGATTCGACGCAGACATCGATTACTCCTGCCAGGAGTGTGATAGTGCGTCCAAAAACCCCCAACAACAACAACAACAACAAGGCACAATTGTCTTAGGCTGTGTTGGTGTAAATCAACTTATTTGTTCCAACGCTGAGGCCGGTGTTTGAAACCCTGTTCGGTCAAAGTGCCTGGTCTAGGCTTTTTGATACTTTTAGTCTCTTTGATACGTGCTTATAGTAAATAAGGGAAACACTGCATTCCATCTAAACATTCAGTACCGAGATTATGGAGAAAATACATATTTTGAGACCCCTTGGACACAAAAAAGCCGTTTCAGAGAAACGTGTGCGTCAGTATGTGTGTGTGTGTGTGTGTGTGTGTGTGTGTGTGTGATTTGTCATGAAAGTATCTTAAATATATGTTATTTTAATTAAAATGGCTAAGAGCCTTTTATTTTGAAAAATGTTCGATGTAAAGGTAATCTGGGGTGGGGGAAATTTTCTTCTGAACATTCGCGTCATGGCAAAATGTAATACTAAGTCTAGTATTTGACCGACTGTTCGTTTTTGAGTTATGTTGTTCACATACATACATATACATTGTATAACTGTATTTCTGTTCAGATGTTGCTGAGGACAGTAGAGTTGAAAGAAAGAGGAAAATATTAGGTTTTCTGTTGCCTCTGTTCGCTGAGACTCACTTCGCCCTTGGCTAGAAGTGTAAAGAAAGGAAAATGTCTGTAATGTGTGCTTCAATAAAATATTAATAAAGGAGACAATACGAGATGTGCAGCTGGTCGTTATGCCCCAGAAACTCACCCAGCAGAGCACAGCATACTTGATACTCTACACAAGGTTCTCATTCCTGTTATTAACTGGACTTGTCATCTGTCACATTATTAATTAAACAAATAACAGTCAGATAAAGAAATAATCGCAATAAATGAGGTATATATGTACATGAAATCAATATAATATGCAAGAAGCCAGGATCAACAGATTGCACAGAAAAACAGGGAATGGTCAATTCACGTCGAGATAAATCATTAGTAAACGCAACGAGGTAGCGAATGTTAGAGGTAAGGGTTCTGCGAAGTTTGTTAGGATGGTCAAGCTTATGCAGTTTACCGCAGTTTAACCTTCGTATTTTTTATAAGAAAGGTGAACTTAGCTCTTTTAAAACCACCAGTCGGAAACTATATCGATCGTTATGTTTCAAACGTTTTAACGAATATTTAAACTAATTTAGCAATCTTGTCTTTGTTAATAACACCTACTCATACCCTGAGATCCAGCAGCTGAGGTAGCATCATCATCATCGTTATCATCATATCATCATCATTATCACCATCTTCTTCATCTTCATCATAATCTTCATCGCCATCACAATCATTATCATCTTCATCATCATTATAATTTTCATTAACATCGTCATCGTTATCATTATCATATTCATCATCATTGCCATCTTCACCGTCTTTATCATCTTCATTATCATTATCATCATCAAACCTGATGCGAAATTGTCGCAACAAAGTTTCTTTCCTTCTTTTTTTCCTTTTTTACTTTCTCTGCTGGTAAGTAGGGGAAGTATTGTATTCCACCCAAAACTTCAATGTCGAGCTTTCACCGAAAATATGTTTTGAGACCCCTGAATCCAAGAAAAAGCATTTTTAGAAAAAAGCGTGTGAGCGTCTGTGTGTCTGAGGACAGCATAACTCAAAAACGAAAAGTAGGTTAAAAACCAAAGTTGGTATTTAAGTTTAATGTCTTTCAAGGATGCAACACGAAGATTTTGAAGAAAATAGCCCCACCCTAAACTACCCTTTACATGGAAAATTTTTCGAAAATTTTGATTTTCTTGAAAATGGCTCTAAACGATTTTGATTAAAATGTCATATGTTTGAGATATTTTGATGACAAATGAAATGTATATCTTGAATTTTCTGGCTATAGCCCCTGTAGTCGTATTTATTCTGGACGGCTTTTATATAATTGGTAAACCATTAGAGATAGATCAAATCATATTATACAAAAAATGTAGATCTTGCTAAAATACACAATTTATGTCTCAATAAATTTTCTTGTAGGGTGAACCATTTCGGAGATATTCCTTGTTATGTGTGTGAGTTTCGGAAAACTGAACTTTCGTGAAATGGATCATCGTTGTTCATCTTTTTATATGTTAAGTGTGCAAAGACAACAGAATCTCAAAGCTTTAAAACATTGACTATCGCAAAAAGTCTACTGTATTCTAACATGCCCCTTGCACCTACAAGGAAATAAGCAACAAGATAATTTGTTCAAATGTTTATCTTAACTTGAAGAAGATATAGAAATAAGAGTTTGTAAGAATGGCTAGTGCGAGAATAGAGAAAGTCATGTGAGTGCAACACATCAGATTTTTATCAATAGCTCTAACGATTTTTATTGAAGTACCACATATTTAAGATATTTATATAAATAAAACGTACATCTTGAATTTTCTGTGTATAGCCGGAGAAGGCCTCACGTAACTGGTCGAGCTTTATATCACAGTAATTACTGTTGTAACTTTGGTGTTAAAAGCTGCTTATAAGGTAATTATCATTTATTCATGCCAACAAACTTGCTGCTGGCTATAAACATTTGGGTGTCCATTAAATACTTGTGCAGGGAATATTTGGTGTCATTTTCTCTGCCACAAAGAAGACTCGAGGGTGAACTAACAACAAGAGGGTTGCTCATGCTGACAAAGATAAGTGCAGGAAAACATTAGACGAGAACCCTTGTGAGTAATGGTAGGAAGGGTTGAAACAGCACACTATCGATCTCTGCGAGGATGCAGCCAATATCAGGAGCTCAAGGGTAGATATAGCAAGCATTCATTGGAGAAGATGATGAGAATCGTAATTTAATAATAATAATAATAATAATAATAATAATAATAATAATAATAATAATAATAATAATAATAATAATAATAATAATAATAATAAAAATAGTAATAATAATAATCATCATCATAATAATCATAATAATAATCAGAAGAAGAAGAAGAAGAAGAAGAAGAAGAAGAAGAAGAAGAAGAAGAAGAAGAAGAAGAAGAAGAAGAAGAAGAAGAAGAAGAAGAAAGTAACTGTGAAATATAAACAAAGTTTGTCGCCATCTCGTATAAGTTTATGTGAACGCTGGCATTAAGATAACAGGAAACAAGGTTATGTTTCGTTGTGAATGAGTGGTAACAAATGGCGCACGTGGTAGGAGTTGGGCAGGCCGTGCTTGTCAAAGGAGGCCATGGAATATTGGAGGAAGAAGAACCCGTTGTAATAGGAAAGTGACGTCAAACGCCTCCCTTTGCCTTGTGGCTTTGCTTCTTCTTGATTCGCATTGAAATGCTGGGCAGCACATGATCTCCCCTCCTCTTGATCTTCAAGACCGTTGAGAAGGGCCTTTGTGTGACGAAAACTGGTCCGTGCCGTGCAGCAGCTGCCCATCTCCCATCTTCACCTTTATTGATCCTATGACTTTCTCTACCCATCTTCTACAACCTTTTCTTACACAACTTTGTGTTCATATTAATCGAGATCAAGACATAGTTTGGTGATGGAGGAATTAAACGGTTCGTGTACTTCTCTTCCATTTCGCCTCATTGCAAGCTCTAATCTGATTATAAATCGTTGTACGTTTCCTGTGGGAGTTCTATATACCACTATTTAATTCCTCTATTACCCTCTTGTGCACTGGGATACATATATACATATATTAAAAGTAACATTGAATCACTGAAAACCAAAATTAATAATTTGATTATGACGAAACGTTTTCTGGACATGTTTTAAGTTTTCAAATACTCGGTAAGTACACATTGTGTTCTGGTTTTGTGGAAATAGATTGAATTGTGGACGAGTGTATTTGATAAAGTTCACCAACATAAATGTTGTATTGTTTTGTGAGGAAAACGAACTTGAATATAGTTCAGTAAGAGAGGAATTTGGTAGTAATACGTATATCAGTATTAAATAGAGCTGCAAGGAGGGGATATGGGCCATGTAATTCCTCTGTTACCCAAACTTTCATATCCATTCGTATGCGCTAAAATAAACTTGCAGTCATAAGTAATATGATAAGACACGTGGCCTAACCTATAAACTGTCGAGTTATAATTGACTATTTCATAAATAAAATATGAATTACGATTAGTGTAGTTCAGCACTACCAACTGAGAAAAGCGAAACCCAAGAATTAAACATATTTCCACTTTCTTTTGTTATAACAGAAAACCAGTTTATAATCTCAAATAAATCTCACTTAATTGTTAACATTAACAAATACCTTTATTCTGGAAAGATATATTAATTATTATTATTAAAACCACAGTTGTCGAATTGAAATGGAGGATATTTTGATTGCAATGTGTAATAAATTGTTTTTCAGAGATACACTTGGCGACACTGACTAAACGAAAGAACGACCTAGCGATAATTTGAACAAAACAAAAACTAATGACCAGGTATATGATAATTTAATACATCATGTAGGAAATAGTCTTATCAAAACCCTTAAAATATTTCGAAATACTACATATTTATTTATACCTGAAATAGGAATAGAGGTATACTTACATATAGTATTTTTTTAAAAATTCTTAAAATCGTTCTTGAGATTATCAAAGTTTTCGAAATATTTACCATGTAAAGTACCTATAGCCTAGGATAGAGGGAATTTCTTGAAAATCTTCCTGTTTTTTAAGAACGATTTTTACTTTCTTTAGTACGTATGTAAGCAGGGGAAGTATTGTATTCCAAGTAAAAATTGGTGTCGAGACTTGAACGGAAATGTATGTTAAAAGTGTTTATAGTATCATACACTAGTAAGTGTTGACGTGTTGTGTAGATGATGTGACGTATGTAAGTACGAGAAAGCTGCACCCACCCTCGCGGTATATGCATGTTGCATAAGGAGTCAGGTATAAAACAAAACATGCAGCGTCCTTGTAATGCTAATTTGTCGGAGTGTACAAACAAACAAACAAGGTGAAATAATGAAATTCAGTGAAACCTTTTCACACACACTTAGCAGAGCGGAACAAGTAACAAAACTTTTCCACGAAATGTCGAGACTTTCCCAATTTCTTTTGTTAGTGTTAATTGCCCTCACGTCAGGCAGGTGCTGGGAACAGATATATTACAGTGTCACTGTGGGAATTCTCCTTATCAATGTCATCATTAGTATTTCTTTACCTCTTACTCCTACGTTTTTACTTTCTATGCTGCCTACTTGGAACGTATAGGCAGATTTTTAAAATATTTTTACTTTCCCTATTGCTAAGTAGAGGAAGTATTGTATTCGATGTCGAGATTTCACCGGAAATATATGTTTTGAGACCCTCTGAATCCCCCCCCCCCCAAAAAAAAGCATTTTTAAAAAAAGGTCCGTGTGTGTGTGTCTGTGTGTCAGTCTGTGGACAGCATAACTCAAAAACGAAAAGTCGGTTAAAAACCAAAGTTGGTATTTAAGTTTAATGTCTTTCAAGGATGCGATACGAAGATTTTGAAGAAAATAGCCCCAACCTAAACTACCCTTTACATCGAAAATTTTTCGAAAATTTTGATTTTCTTAAAAATGGCTGTAACAATTTTGATTAAAATGTCATATGTTTAAGACATTTTTATGACAAATGAAATGTATGTCTTCAATTTTCTGGCTATAGCCCCTGTAGTCGTATTTACTCTAGACGATTTTTGCATAACTGGTTGCTAATTTTCTTGTACGTACAAGGGGAATATGGGAATACAGTAGACTTTAAGCGATAGTGAAATGTTTTAAGTGCCGGTAGCTATGCGATGTCTTTGAAATTCCGCTCTCTTTGCAAGGCCGAGGAAAGAAAAAAAAAAGTAATAACTTAATCCTATTTTCCAAGGAGAGAAGATTGGACACCCCTGCTGTATACGAACTTAATTACCTACTTCAATTTTTTTTTTGGGGGGTAGTCTCTATTATTGATTATGTTCCATAACTTACCAAACCGAAAGTCGATAAAATGATTGGAATGGAATGTTCGATCCACAAATATTTCGGACGCAATTTACACATCTGTTGTACTATGATAGACTGGTGCACAACACACCACCGCGAAAGATGAATAATACAAAATTGACATTAATTGAATGTTTCCGATGCGGTGTGTGTGTTCCGCTGTCCTTGGTTCTGCTTCTGCACATTTTCCGGAATATCACTAAACCAAAGAAGCGGACATGTGTCATGATAAGCTGAACAAAGGAGGCCACGCATCCGTCTGAGTCATACAATCTGTTTCAAAAACACATATCTCACATTTACTCTCGAAACAATAGCTCTGTATTCCATATAATTGAAGAAACCAAGTTAAAAAATAGTGAAATAATAAGGAATGACCGAAGTTGCTGTATTCCAGCAGGTGGTATACGTTATCTGGAGGTTTAGTTCTTTGCAGATATACGCACCTAATTGGTAAAGGGAGAAGTTCGTAACGGTAGCGCTGTATGCAAAGTTGCTTGTTTCCAAGAACTGAGAGGCGAAGAACCTGACTCGAACCCAGTCAGGGAACAAGAACCTGTTCCTGTTCCGTGGGAGGGCAAGGAAATTGGGACAAGCACTACGTCACTACGCACTCTTTGTTTATATGTATATGCACAGGTGCAATTGAGTAATGTCTACTTGCTCTGGAAGTACCTCTCCTTAAATACCTCAGCCGTGCCTATTTCCTAATAGGAAACCGGAGATTACACTCAGCAGTTCTAAAAAATCAAACATTATCTTTAAAAAATATAAATGATTTTATTATCTTTCAAAATATTTCCGTTTAACATCAATACATTTTTAAAGCAGTCCTTAAACCAATGTTGCCACTCTTCCTGAGTCACTGTTAGTAACACTGTTTTAGGCTTTTTCCTCTCGTTATACGGAGTTTTAACACAGTCAGTTTCTTTGAACAACTTGGGAACATGCACAGTGCTAAGGAGTTACCGGAAATTCTCATGTCCTACACTTTAACCATTTGTCCGACGTCCGAGAGGAAGTTCTGCGAAGTGTCTAATGTCCTACATGTTCGAAACAAGTAGTGATTGTTAGAAAATGAACTGCAAATTGCAAAAATAGATATTGTAGTGATTTTTCCTTCATTCCATTTCCTTAATAGCCGTACATTGTGTATGGCGGTGCGGACAGATGACGTGGATGCCCTAGTTGCTGGGTGGCATTGTGCGGTCGCTGTCTTCTCGGAGGGAGACGCTTGTGGCCGACAGCGGACCCCGAGTGTAACCCTGAGGACACACAAGCGTTTAATTCGCGTGCGCTTTAGGCACGTAATATGCGCACAGCTCAGCGCGTAATCAAGGTCACGAAATCAACCGAAGTAAACGTGCGTCTTAGCAGTGAGCGGAATTGAAATGCTAGAACGCACGTAATCTGCAAGTGCGTGCGCACTCAGCTGACTAGAGACAAGTGAAACACTTCACATTCAGCGCGTTCTGCTTCTCCAAGAGCCTCTGCAATTGCAAATATGGATATAAAGCGATTAATAAGTGAGGTTAAAATTCGTCCTGTGTTAAGGGGTATCCCTTGTGATGTGGACAAGCGTCCCTTTATATTTCAAAGAAGTTCATTAAAATATGATGAAACTGACATTCGAAAATAATGTAAAATATTGTCAGTATCTTCACGGAGAGGAAGTTAGTGTCTAAAAGTTGCCGTGCAAATGCCTCTCGCTGTTAATTGGATGTACTCAATGTGTGTGTTTGGATCTTAAACGCGCGCAAATATTACGCGCGTAAAAGCGGACGCAGATTACGCTCGTGTGGTTGCTTGGTGCGGGGATGAAGAACTCTTAGCACTTGTTAGGGACTTCCGCAGGTCTCTGCGTCTGCCCTTTACCCTTTTACATACTACAACCACGGGTTGTCCAGCACAGCAGCTAGTTATACTTATGTAAATAGCAAAGTACGCGTGATAATGACGAAGGAACCTTTGTGTTAACTGTTTTGTTATCATGAGACTGACGTGGAACAGGAATATGTCATGGCGATATGCTAATGACCCACCCGACGACATATTCCCGTTCTATTATCTATACTCCTACCGCTAAAAGGACGATTCCAATGTAAACTGTGCCTCGACCAAGTCACCAATATGTGCAAAGCTTGAACATTCAACATGGATATTCCTTGGATTCACAATTTTATGGTCACCATGTTGGCACCCCTGTCCAAGAGGGATCGTATTGCGCTCATAAGTCTTCTGCTCCAAAAATACTGTCAGTACTTTCTGCCTTTAACGGTAAGTAACGTCATAATTTGGTCAGCCTTACGCATAATTTCATACAGTCAACTAGCGTTGCCCCTGGCTTTATCCATAGCCATATTTAAAAAATGTTACTTAATACCCTTAAATAAAGACTTCAACTGTCAGGATACCTTAAATAAACAAAAAACAAAATAAACAAAAGTTTGGGGAAAACATTTGCTAACGCACTATTAAAGAATCACGAATACTACAGGAAGAAATCCGAGTAGAGAAAGCCGTGTGAATGTAATACGTTGCATTTCTATTTCAAACATATAACAAATTCCATGAATTGTTTGTAGAAGAGGAAGTAGAGAAAGAAGTGTGAATGTCTTCTCTAAAAGAAAAGTAGATAGAGAAAACCATGTGAATGTTATACGTTGCGTTTACATTTCAAACATACCAACAGCAAATTGTAGTAATTGTATTCTGAAGGGCGAGTAGAAGACATGTGAATCTGTTACGTAAAAGAAAAGCGAATAGAAAAAACCATGTGAGTGTAATACACTGACTTCTTCTACGAAAAAATACGGACATGTACTCGTATGTGCCGAATTTCTCGGTAATTGTTCCTCAGCAGAAGAATACTTATTTTACTATGCAAATAACCAGATTTCATCGAAAATATATGAGAATCACAGTGAATTCAAATTAGGTGTGTTTTTTGTTAGTGATGAAGGACGTCCAAGAAGTGTAACTGTTACTCATGAAAATATTGCCACTGTTGGAGCAATCATCGACGGACGGACATGTTATGAATTTATTAGGACGACATTGGACATTGGTATGAGTCAAATACAAAACATTTTATATAAACAGTTAGACGTGAGAAAACTTTGTTGTCCATGTATTCCACATAAACTGACTCAAAACAACAACTATCTATTTTAATTCTTTGTGGCATCAGCCATTTCCGAGATATTTCTTTTTATGGGATTGAACGGTTCAATAAGTTGTCATTTCTTGTTTCTCTTGTACTTTCCTTTCTTTTTCCCCAATAATAATAATAATAATAATAATAATAATAATAATAATAATAATAATAATAATAATAATAATAATAATAATAATAATAATAATAATAATAATAATAATAATAATAATAATAATAATAATAATAATAATAATAATAATAATAATAATAATAATAATAATAATAATAATAATAATAATAATAATAATAATAATAATAATAATAATAATAATAATAATAATAATAATAATAATAATAATAATAATAATAATAATAATAATAATAATAATAATAATAATAATAATAATAATAATAATAATAATAATAATAATAATAATAATAATAATAATAATAATAATAATAATAATAATAATAATAATAATAATAATAATAATAATAATAATAATAATAATAATAATAATAATAATAATAATAATAATAATAATAATAATAATAATAATAATAATAATAATAATAATAATAATAATAATAATAATAATAATAATAATAATAATAATAATAATAATAATAATAATAATAATAATAATAATAATAATAATAATAATAATAATAATAATAATAATAATAATAATAATAATAATAATAATAATAATAATAATAATAATAATAATAATAATAATAATAATAATAATAATAATAATAATAATAATAATAATAATAATAATAATAATATGTATGCTTATGTATATGGAACAGCATATCTGAAAAGGTTACTGTGTTCCCTGACAGACGTCTGACTCTAGACACTGACTTGTAAGTCCTACATAAGGGGAGGGTAATCACTTCCTCACTCTCATACTGACCACTTCACTCTGTCTGGTACATAGGTTCCTGTGTTCCCTGACAGACGTCTGACTCTAGACACTGGCTTGTAAGTCCTACATAAGGGGAGGGTAATCACTTCCTCACTCTCATACTGATCACTTCACTCTGTCTGGTACATAGGTTCCTGTGTTCCCTGACAGACGTCTGACTCTAGACACTGACTTGTAAGTCCTACATAAGGGGAGGGTAATCACTTCCTCACTCTCATACTGACCACTTCACTCTGTCTGGTACATAGGTTCCTGTGTTCCCTGACAGACGTCTGACTCTAGACACTGGCTTGTAAGTCCTACATAAGGGGAGGGTAATCACTTCCTCACTCTCATACTGATCACTTCACTCTGTCTGGTACATAGGTTCCTGTGTTCCCTGACAGACGTCTGACTCTAGACACTGACTTGTAAGTCCTACATAAGGGGAGGGTAATCACTTCCTCATTCTCATACTGACCACTTCACTCTGTCTGGTACATAGGTTCCTGTGTTCCCTGACAGACGTCTGACTCTAGACACTGTCTTGTAAGTCCTACATAAGGGGAGGGTAATCACTTCCTCACTCTCATACTGACCACTTCACTCTGTCTGGTACATAGGTTCCTGTGTTCCCTGACAGACGTCTGACTCTAGACACTGACTTGTAAGTCCTATATAAGGGGAGGATAATCACTTCCTCACTCTCATACTGATCACTTCACTCTGTCTGGTACATAGGTTCCTGTGTTCCCTGACAGGCGTCTGACTCTAGACACTGACTTGTAAGTCCTACATAAGGGGAGGGTAATCACTTCCTCACTCTCATACTGATCACTTCACTCTGTCTGGTACATAGGTTCCTGTGTTCCCTGACAGACGTCTGACTCTAGACACTGTCTTGTAAGTCCTACATAAGGGGAGGATAATCACTTCCTCACTCTCATACTGACCACTTCACTCTGTCTGGTACATAGGTTCCTGTGTTCCCCGACAGACGTCTGACTCTAGACACTGGCTTGCAAGTCCTACATAAGGGGAGGGTAATCACTTCCTCACTCTCATACTGACCACTTCACTCTGTCTGGTACATAGGTTCCTGTGTTCCCTGACAGACGTCTGACTCTAGACACTGCTTGTAAGTCCTACATAAGGGGAGGGTAATCACTTCCTCACTCTCATACTGACCACTTCACTCTGTCTGGTACATAGGTTCCTGTGTTCCCTGACAGACGTCTGACTCTAGACACTGGCTTGTAAGTCCTATATAAGGGGAGGATAATCACTTCCTCACTCTCATACTGATCACTTCACTCTGTCTGGTACATAGGTTCCTGTGTTCCCTGACAGGCGTCTGACTCTAGACACTGACTTGTAAGTCCTACATAAGGGGAGGGTAATCACTTCCTCACTCTCATACTGATCCCTTCACTCTGTCTGGTACATAGGTTCCTGTGTTCCCTGACAGGCGTCTGACTCTAGACACTGACTTGTAAGTCCTACATAAGGGGAGGGTAATCACTTCCTCACTCTCATACTGATCACTACACTCTGTCTGGTACATAGGTTCCTGTGTTCCCTGACAGGCGTCTGACTCTAGACACTGACTTGTAAGTCCTACATAAGGGGAGGGTAATCACTTCCTCACTCTCATACTGATCACTTCACTCTGTCTGGTACATAGGTTCCTGTGTTCCCTGACAGGCGTCTGACTCTAGACACTGACTTGTAAGTCCTACATAAGGGGAGGGTAATCACTTCCTCACTCTCATACTGATCACTTCACTCTGTCTGGTACATAGGTTCCTGTGTTCCCGGACAGACGTCTGACTCTAGACACTGTCTTGTAAGTCCTTCATAAGGGGAGGGTAATCACTCCTCACTCTCATACTGACCACTTCACTCTGTCTGGTACATAGGTTCCTGTGTTCCCTGACAGACGTCTGACTCTAGACACTGACTTGTAAGTCCTACATAAGGGGAGGGTAATCACTTCCTCACTCTCATACTGACCACTTCACTCTGTCTGGTACATAGGTTCCTGTGTTCCCTGACAGACGTCTGACTCTAGACACTGACTTGTAAGTCCTACATAAGGGGAGGGTAATCACTTCCTCACTCTCATACTGACCACTTCACTCTGTCTGGTGCATAGGTTCCTGTGTTCCCTGACAGGCGTCTGACTCTAGGTACTGGCTTGTAAGTCCTACATAAGGGGAGGGTAATCACTTCCTCACTCTCATACTGACGACTTCACTCTGTCTGGTACATAGGTTCCTGTGTTCCCTGACAGACGTCTGACTCTAGACACTGACTTGTAAGTCCTATATAAGGGGAGGATAATCACTTCCTCACTCTCATACTGACCACTTCACTCTGTCTGGTACATAGGTTCCTGTGTTCCCTGACAGACGTCTGACTCTAGACACTGACTTGTAAGTCCTACATAAGGGGAGGGTAATCACTTCCTCACTCTCATACTGACCACTTCACTCTGTCTGGTACATAGGTTCCTGTGTTCCCTGACAGACGTCTGACTCTAGACACTGACTTGTAAGTCCTATATAAGGGGAGGATAATCACTTCCTCACTCTCATACTGACCACTTCACTCTGTCTGGTACATAGGTTCCTGTGTTCCCTGACAGACGTCTGACTCTAGACACTGACTTGTAAGTCCTACATAAGGGGAGGGTAATCACTTCCTCACTCTCATACTGACCACTTCACTCTGTCTGGTACATAGGTTCCTGTGTTCCCTGACAGACGTCTGACTCTAGACACTGACTTGTAAGTCCTACATAAGGGGAGGGTAATCACTTCCTCACTTTCATACTGACCACTTCACTCTGTCTGGTACATAGGTTCCTGTGTTCCCTGACAGACGTCTGACCCTAGACACTGGCTTGTAAGTCCTACATAAGGGGAGGGTAATCTCTTCCTCACTTTCATACTGACCACTTCACTCTGTCTGGTACATAGGTTCCTGTGTTCCCTGACAGACGTCTGACCCTAGACACTGCCTTGTAAGTCCTACATAAGGGGAGGGTAATCACTTCCTCACTTTCATACTGACCACTTCACTCTGTCTGGTACATAGGTTCTTGTGTTCCCTGACAGACGTCTGACCCTAGACACTGACTTGTAAGTCAATCCTCCATACGGGGAGGGTAAAGAAGGCATTTATGATATGGAATTATCTTACAGGTTGTAAAAGCAAAGCCAATTAATGTCTTGTATTTTCTCCACCTGTCTCCATACCATAGACTGTCACCTGACAGGGTCAAGCGACCTCTGTGACCGGAACTCGGTGTTTTTTGGACACTTTTCAAGATATGTGCGAGGTATCCATATTAGGAGACCCTATGACCCGCGACCAGACGAGGAAAAGAGGTAAATCATGCTCCTAAAAAGGATGTGGGCGCAGGGAGAGGGGGGTGGGGGGGGGCTTGCTGCGCCACTGCGCTATTTATCAAAAGTGTCCCAACAAAACAGCGCGACAAGCCAGGTGCGATGTGGTAATTCCACGTGTGGCCGATAGCCGGCGCTGCTACTCTCCGCGACTATGTGGTGGTGGGGGCAAAGCACAGAGCTACAACTTTTTTGAAACGATTCGATTGTGCCAGCATTCCACGTTTGGCTCCTCGGCGCGCGTTAATCGGAAAGAGCCATGTGACAATGACAATATTACAGTGTAAGTGCAGTGAGACGGTGCAATGTGCATGTGTGAAAACGATCCTTATTATTTTTGGTTTCTATCACTTTGTGTAGTGCATTAATGAAATGAAGTTTTCAACGGAAAAGAAGAATACACTTTGCATCTACACCGAAACGGAATACGGCAGCGAAAAGGTAATTCATTTTATGGAAGTTTTATTAATATCTGTAAGAAGTACACAAACCTGCAGGTTAAGCCCTGACTTTCAAATTTGTATGCTAAGAAAACCCCTGAATTGTATCTGAAATTATTAATTCAGTCATTCAGCACAAATAATTAATAAATAAATGTGCATATTTGTATTCCCGTAATTAATAAAGGTTTTTTACTATGCAAGACATAATAAACAACGAGCCTAGTTACTCATTTGTTTAGTTGCAATGCATTATCTATCATTTCAGTTGTTTAAAATAATTTTTCAACATTTTATAACACTGGAATCAAGTTTATTAGTTTAAATAAAAAGAAATCCCATGTGTTGCACTCACATGACTTTGTGTACACGTAACTATATTTACAAACACTTATTCCTATATCTTCTTCATGTTAGTTGAGATAAAGATTTGCAGAAATAATCTTATTGCTGATTTTCTTGTAGGTACAAGGGGAATATGGACTTTGAGCAACAGTCAAATCTTTTAAAGCTTGTCGGTACATGAAGGTCAAGAGACAAAAAAGTGAATAACGACCTTCCATTTGAGAAAAGTATAAATATTGTAAAACTTACAAATAACGAATATCTCCAAAATGGTTCACTCCACAAAAAAGAAGAAATACATTTGGACAATAGTTGTGTTTTAACGAGATTTACATCTTTGAATAGTATGCTTTGGTCTCTTACGCTTTACGAATTATGCTAAAGTCATCAAGAGTAAACAGGACTAAATGGGCTATAGACAGAAAATTCAAACTATATATTTTATTTGCCATAAAAACATCTTATATATATGGCAGTTTAATCAAAATCGCTAGAGCTATGTTTGAGAAAATCAAAATTTTCGAAAAAGTTTTCCTGTAAAGGTAGTTTAGGATGCAGGAATTTACTTCAAAATCTTCGCTTCGCATCCTTGAAAGACATTAAACTTACCAAGTTTGGTTTTTAACCGATTTTCGTTTTTGGGTTATGCTGTTCACACACGCACGCACGCACGCACGCACACACACACACACACACACACACACACACACACACACACACACACACACACAGGACCTTTTTCTAAAACTTCCTTTTAGTGGGTTCAGAGGGCCTCAAAACATACATTTCCGGTGAAATCTCGATATCGAAATTTTGGGTCGAATACAATACTTCCTCTACTTGCTATTGGTACGTAGTAGAGAAAGTACAAAATGTCTGTATTATTGCCGGTCCTAAGTTAGGTTATGTATTGTTTAAGACTCCCAAATAAACATCTTCACGCTTCCTAACCTCTAAAAGCACCAAGCACGATAGAGTAATTCAATTCTTGACAACAATGATTCATACCTCGGCAAAACCCAAAGAGAAAAGTAATTTTTCAGCTGTTTTTTGTTACAACGGAGGACGCTATAAAGTTTTAATAACTGTTGCACGATTCACGAAAACTTAAGTCGTTCGGGAGGAGCAGGATATATCACATTTCGTGATGTATAAACTTGTAGAATTTGAGAATACGCCCGGTAACGTAAGAGTTGAATATAGCTAGGATTTTGTAAAGGACGTTCGTTTATGGGAAATTGTATTAATAATAGACTGAAGCCGTTGGGGCCGAGTGTATTTTCCCCCGTTGCGTGCTGGAATATGTAAATAACCAGTACGTTAACGTTCGAATCGATTTCGTAAAGTTGGCTGTTAGCCCGTATACATGCGACCGACCGGCTAGCCGGCCGGCCGGCGCTTTACAATTGTTTTCAAGTGCACAGATAAAAGAAAGAACGTTTCGAGATAATTGTATGCTCAGGGCAGCTTAAGTTCGTTGCAAATTAATAAATAACGTTTTTCAACCTGTGGGTTGGTAATTTAATGTATTAATAACAGTTACTTAAGAACGAACGACTCTGCCCGCATTGTCTCTTAATTCGTGAATCAATTATTTTCACTGTAATTCATTATAATGAAAATTGTGGCTTGTTATATCCACATAACCTCTCTACCCCTATCTGTATATGCTTGTTCTCTATACGCTCCTAAACCCTTAACCCACCACCTCGAAATTCGGCAAATATATGTATTATCTCATGGAGAAGGTTTGTAGGCTATGCGTTGTACTATACAACGCAACATTCACACGGTTTTCTCTACTAGCTTTGATAGGTAATCAGATGTTTAAGCAAGACGCCATATTCTGGCCTTGGAATTCCACAGTATTTCCATGTATCATCAATAAAAAATGTAACATGCTTAAAAAATTCACACAAATAATAACAGATGTGGAAAATGAATCCGCAATAGTGATATGTAATACATTTATATATCAGTTTATTAAACTCAGCTAATGAATAACGTATTAATTTCATTGATATCTTTCGCCAGTGTTTAAGCCGCATGTAGTCTGCATCAGATACTGATAACCAAAGAATCGATTCAAAAGCTATAAACTGCTTTCATTTATGTATATGTCTTAATATGTATAACTTTGTTTACATTATGCGAAACTTGACTGTTTTTGATTTAGAACTAAATTTAGCTTTGAGTAGCTTGTGAGATATTTTATTGATGAAAGAAACTTTTTTCAGAAAATGGTCCGTGTGTATATGTTTATCTACAAACAACACAATTCAAAAACGAAAAGACTTGGTATTTAAGTTCAGCATGTTCGAGCGATGCAAACAGGAAGATTTTCAAAAAATGAATCTTCATGCCAAGCAACCCTTTTTATGGAAACTGCTTCGAAAATTTTTATTTTTTTTTTAAAAATGGCTCTATTTTGATTTAACTACCAGTTTAAGATATTTTCATGACAAGCGAAATCTATATTTTGAATTTTATGTGAATAAACTCTGAAGTTCTCTTTATTCTGAATGAGTTTTGTACGTATAACTGGTAAACTATAAGAGATACACAAAATATTAATGTAGACCTCGTTAAAACACAATAAAATTTGTCAAATACATTTGTTGGTGTAGTTAACCATCGTGAAATCGTGATATGAAATAATGCACCCCAGCATTCACCTAACCAACCACGGATAAAAAATAAACTCAAGTCAGGATACAAGGTCGCCGGGATCGAACCCGGAACTTCAAAAATACGTTGCCGCGACACCACTTCGCTCGATTTCAAAAAAGACATAATTTTATTGAGGTTATATTGTAGCAACTTTGGTATTCAAATATGCCGTTTTGGTTTCAAGGATCTTAAAACGTGCATCTCCGGCTTTCACTAGCTACTAGGTATGCGTAAGAATGCTAGACAGTTGTGTGTTTAAGGTCGTTGCAGCATGTCAAATGAAGTGTATTTGAAAGCAGCTGCATGACTGCACCTCCCCCCCAACCCGCACCGCCCGTCAAGATTGAGGTAGTGCCAACAGTTTTACAATCCCTCCCTTGCGTGACATTATTATCCCTGGCAACAGCTGCGTTCTCTTGATAACAGTTTAAATCTCCCAGCACTGTTCGTCGTCACGTCTTGAGGTGCAGCCACCACTCATTTGTTTACATTTTTTTATTAACACCGTCTCGTCTCAGTTAATATATTTTACAATTTAAGACATAACTTTCTTTAATGGTTGAACCCTCCAGTGAAGTTAAAGTAATTTGAGCCTTTATCTTTATGTTTAGTTGCTTTATGTCCATAGAGCCTTTAAACCGCATCATTCAACTGTTAACAGCAAGTACATTCAGAAATCCATTTCAGGACGGTCCAGCTCAGATCGGTGAAAACAATGAACAAATTAACATTCACTTTTATGAATTTTTTTCAATACAGATGACTTCTTTTAAATCGAATGTCCAATGTAAAAACTATAATGACCATATTTAAAGCAAAATCATTATACTAGATACATATTATTAAATGTTAAGGCTTATTTTTGTTCTTATTTTTAACATTTTATACTTTAACAATATGTATGATAAAAATTTTTAAATTGTCAACTAATAATGGTTGTTTTTAAAAAATTCATACCATACGTGTCATTCAATACAAACATGTTACAGTCTAAATTTGAACTACTTTCCTCAAATTTTAAATTTGGGTATAATATCTTAACTTTAGGTTGAAAGTACATCTATTTTTGAAAATTGCCCAAGGTATTTCTTAGGCAGTAAAACTTGTTTAACTTGCAATTTTTTGTCGCCACCTGTATACCCATAAAGCGCTGAAAAGTAATTTAATACACGTTTCAATCGGTTAGCAATTGAAGCTCAAAGAACAGAGCAACCCAAAGCTGTTTGGTTATGTATCAAATTATGAAATTAAAACAATAATTCAAAATTATATGCCAAGTAATACAATTAAAAATAGAATGAGTGTATGGCATCAATTCAGTGATTTCTGCAAAGAACGGAGATGCCAACATCATATGGAACCGCTAAATAAAGTACGAAACACTATTTTCACGTCTACTTCTCCAAATTCCATGTTTCTCCATTTCTGCATTTTTAACATTATTCTTTTAATAATTAATGTATTTTTTTTTCAGAACAAATGTTATTTGTTTATGTTAAAAATAAAGTGAAATTTATTTGAAATTTTAAACTGGTTTTCTGTTATAACAAGTGCAGATCGAAATAAATGTGATTCTTGTGTTTCGTTATCCTCGGTTGGCAGTTCTGAACTACACTAATCGAAATGAATGTATTTTGTTATTTTTTATATGATTTAACATTTTCTAGTCAGGTATAGTATTTAAATTCATATTTTATTTATGGAATAGTCCATATAAATATATAAAAAAAGAGAAATTGGAGTAATAAAACACTAGAACAGTCACTTTTATTGTTTCTATAATCTAGCAAAACATTCTTCTCGAAAACATTCACTAACCTCAAAACTTGCTTAAAATCCGCAGAAAACAATGTTTACAGGTTCGCCAACATAAACCAAGTGACCAACATAAAAGCTTGAATTATTTATGCTTGAGCTTTGCGTATCCAAATCGATCTCATTGCGGATTGAATTCCACGTGGAAACGTATTGAGAATGGGATTAGACTCAGCTATTTCAGTTCCCCATGGATTCAGGTGTCCCAGAAGGAATATTTCTGTTGAAAGGTGAGTATGAAATGTTTGTATGGAACGCAAGTGGTTGTTTATTTAGTTATGTATTTATTCAGAAGTTGTGAGACAAATTACCGAGGAGCACATTCCATGATACCAAGGCCGCCGCGCCGTCACAGCCGCCATTTTTGGACCTCTACCTACCAGGCATGCATTTAATTACCTACTCTCATCTTCCACTGCCTGTCTACCTCCACCTTCTTTACCACGTTCATGCAGTAGACAGGGTGCTTAATGCACCTGTAATAGACAAGCTACTCATTGCGTTGCGCTAGTCATGTTTTGAGGCCCCCTGGATTCCAAGAACGCATTTTCAGAAAAAGGTCAGTGTGCTTGTGAACTAGTGTTGCCAAGTTTTGTTTACGGAAAAAAGCAAGATTTTTTCCTTTTTTTAAGGGAAAAAAGGAAGATTTTTTTTTTACTGACACAACTAAACTAGAATTTTTGAGACTCATTTTGGTCATGGGTACTTTTATGGCTGGTAGTTATTTTCAAATTTTGCAGCACGTTTTGCAATTTCTAAAAATTTGCATAAATATGGAAATTTTACAACTATTTGTAATTCAGATTCAATCAATTCCTTAGTGCATCTGATTCTCACATCTCTGAAAATGCGACTGAAATGAAAATCGAAATATAAAATTAACTCGGTTTGATAAAATTATGTATTCTTAAACGTTTAATAACTTTAGTGTCCACTACAACACTTCTATTCTAAGCAAATACTTATTACCTTAACCTTGCATATATTAGAAATGTAGTTTTGTTCTTCAGTTTAAGAGAGAGAGAGAGAGAGAGAGAGAGAGAGAGAGAGAGAGAGAGAGAGAGAGAGAGAAAGAGAGAGGGAGAGAGAAATTGGAGTAATAAAACACAAGAACATTAACTTTTATTGTTTCTATAATCTAGCAAAACATTTTTCTCAAAAACATTCTCTAACCTCAAAACTTGCTTAAAATACGCAGGAAACAATGTGTACAGGTTCGCCAACATAAACCAAGTGACCAACATAAAAGCTTGAATTATTTCTATTTGAGTCTTGCATATCCAAAGCGATCTCATTTCCGGATTGAATTCAGCATGGAAACGCGGAAATGTGAATGAACACAATTCGAGTACAGACTAGTGCAAATACATGCCGGTTTGTGTGGAATAGCACCACCAAGGGGGCCGTGTTAGCAGAAGGACTTGCTTTTAACATGGTGCTTGTTTGTCGAGGAGGTTATGTTTACTGTTTAAAGTAGTAAACTGTTCTACGATAAAGCAAAGAATCCTGGCTTTCTGTGGTGGGAAAGACGGTTTATAATAGTTATGTTTCAAAGTAAAATATGATTTTTAACAAAAACACTCCTTTACACACAATATTCAAGAGTGCTAGAAATAGAACTACTCTAGTGCACTTGGAGGGTTTACATAAGGTGCCCATATTAGGAAGGGGCTATACATACACGTGTATTTAACCTTATCATATATTTAAGATGAGAAGTAAAATGTATATCTTGGGTTTTCTGTGTCGTTCTGCGTGGATTAGTTAGGTGCTGGCTTACTGCGGGTTCGAATCCAGCCCAGTGTAACGGTTTTAAACGTGGTTAAACACGACAGACGTATGTCGGTAGATTCACTGGCATGTAAAATAACTGCGGGCGAAATTCCGGCATACCGGCGACACTGGTATGATCCTGTGTGTATTTTCGGTAAACAACCGCAGAAGTACTTTTCATTCAGAGGGAATTTGTTTAATATTTTATAATTGGCAACGGTTAAGGAAAAGCTAGTACACAAAAAAAGTGGGTCTCTTATAAAACGCGCAGTTTATTTGAAATAAGCTTTTTCGTGGCATAAGCCGTTTCCGAAATATATCATTAATGGCTCAAACTGTTCAATAGTTTGTATACTTTTAGTTTGGCTACTGCTGCTCCTTTTATGTAACTATTTCTGCAAAAATGTATCTCAGTTGAGATGTAGATTGAAGATTGAAGTCTAGTAAGATAAACTTTTATAGCCATTAGTAAATGCTATAGGACAGGGAAGAGATGTGAAGGTTTTTATTAACTACTCTTTATCTCTCTTTGTTCCTTGTTCCGTTTCCGTGTATTATCTCGATGGTGTTTTCCCCCTCGCGGATTCCGGGAAACGGCTCCAGTTGGCAATACAGTCGGTCCCTTGGGATCACAATCCTAACTAAAGCGCTTCTCCCCCCCCCCCCCTCCAGACCGTATAATACAGGGTTTCGTCGCAATGCAGCACGCGCCGCATCCTCCATAACGCCTTCTTTGTGGCTTTGTGCTGCAACCCTCGCCAAGCCAAGAGGGAGGCGCCAAATTATAGGCCTCTGTTCGGTCCAACAATAGCAGCAGCAGCAGCAGCAGTAGTACTATTAATAATAGTCATTGTAATAGGTACATAATAATAATAATAATAATAATAATAATAATAATAATAATAATAATAATAATAATAATAATAATAATAATAATAATAATAATAATAATAATAATAATAATAATAATAATAATAATAATAATAATAATAATAATAATAATAATAATAATAATAATAATAATAATAATAATAATAATAATAATAATAATAATGCCTAAAATTTTTACAGAGGAAACGATTAAATACTTCTGTATTATTTCTATTATGTGCGCCCCTTGAAGAAAACTGCAAGATGGGAAGTATTGTATACCAATCAAAAATTATATACAAAAAGTGTGTGTGTGTGTGTGTGTGTGTGTGTGTGTGTGTGTGTGTGTGTGTGTGTGTGTGTGTGTGTGTGTGTGTGTGTGTGAACAGCATAACTCCAAAATCATAAGTCGGTTAAGTACCAAATTTGGTATTGAAGTTCGTCTTTCAGGGATACGACACGAAGATTTTCAAGAAAATTTCTCCATTCTCAGACTACCCTATAGACAACGTATCTGCGAAAATTAAAATATCCACAGTTTTCTTCTGATCACCTTGGATTTTTCTCCACACACTCAGAACTTATAGTGTACACAAAATTTAAATGTTCTTTGTCAAACCGTGTTTAAAGAATTAATATATTTATTAATAATAAATCATTTTTTCATACGCTAATATGATATGATCCTTGGACCCTGCAGTGTATTGTATCTTCCTAAATTTTTTATTTGAGCTCAGTATACAGATATAAAGAAATTGTCATATCGCCATTGCTTAGAATTAATTAGTTCAAGAGAAAAGGATCTTTTGTATACAGTTTATTGACATTTACAATTTTTTCAGTATAAGTTATGAAGCATGTTTAATTTCAGCTCAGTATTTTTAACTAGCGCATGACAAATTTTAATACTTTAATCTCTGATGATTTCCCAAAAATTTTAAGCCAAAAAGCAATTTATTTTGGTTCGTTAACTAAATCCAATCAACTTAAAATTCCCCAGCGCCATATATGGGACCTTCTGTTCCTTTCTTCTTGGCCTGAGTAGGACATTTTGGTAATTTTAAGTTTGCTTGGTTGTTTCATAATATGAAAACTTTCCGTTCGCCTTCGCATTGTTCACAAAACTTAGACATTTATTGTTCTTCCTAACCTCTACACCATGCACTTTCGCTAATTTATACACAAAATTCATAAAATATCTGTTTGTTAAGGCTTTACTAGAAAATGACGAATAACTTAAAACCTATTAAATACGTAAACAATGCCTAATATAACTGGAACACTGAAATAACCTGGCAAGATTACAGAATTACAGAACACTGACGGCATCTCTCTGTTTGGAAGCAACACTCGTGTCAGATGCGCTGCATTTCAGCTGGATATATCGAATTCATTTCAGCACAGCCAACTCACAACATTTCTGAAGGAAAAATTCCCTGCAAGAGATTAAAATCAAAGCCGGTGAAAATGAAAAAAAGAAAAAAAAACATTTCAAAGCTGTAGCGACGAAGTTTAGCACTAGTACATTTAAATGCCTTCCTGGAGCTTTAAAAATGGCTGATATTAAGAAAACCAAAATGTACCGTTAAAGTTCAAAGTATAACCATAATAAAATGCAAAAAGTAAAAATCAAAATTTTCGGCCATTTTTATGGAGTTAACCATTTTCGAGATCTTCCTTGTTATTTATTTTCCAGTGCCTAGACTTCTCTTAGATAGTAAGTCCTAGATGTGGAAAGTGAATGGATTGTCAAAGTCATCACACAACCACGAGCTCTTAAAATATTTATCTTTTAAGGCCTACTGTAGTCCCATATTCCCCTTGTATCTACAAGGAAAGATGTGATAAAACGATTTCTAGAAATATTTATCTGTATTAACATGAAGTAGATAGAGGAATACGCGTTTGTTAAAATACTTTATACACGATTGAGTAGAGAAAGTCATGTGAGTGCAACACAGAATAGGTTAGGTCATTATGTGAACAGATGTCTCTAGTTGATTACCTTTTATGAAGAACAGTAATGTGTAAACAAATATCTGTAAAATTGCTATTCTGAAAGCCCCGGACAAGGTAAGGTTTACAGTTGAGGCAGTATTCAGGATATCTGGGGAAGACATCTGATTTGTGACGTATATGACAGTTTTACCACCCATAACTCTCCTTCAGCTGTTACCTACACCAGGCATGCGCATTTCAATCCCTTATTAAACGCTAATTTCTGGGAAATGTCCAAGTACGTATAAAAACTTACATATTCACGAAAGACAAAAGCTACCTACTGGATTGGAATGCAGTTTCTGTCCTGTCTGATTCCTGCATATACAACTACATATGTGGACAGTTGTGTTAATAACACTGAAATGCACTATTTTCACTTTCTCTACTATGCATATGTTCCTTTAACAAAGTGTATTAATAGTTATTTATATTATACGTGGCTTAAATTCTGACTGTCCTAATTTCTCACGAGCAAACAATTGCCTGAAAATATACACGTTTTATTTTATCCTAATATTATATTGAAAAATTCTTCTAATATTAGTACGAGGAATTGACGTTTAGTCGTGCTAGGTAACCCCGCTGGAATAAAGTTCCAATTCTGGTTGTTTAAACTGCGCCTAATAAATGAACGAAAATGGATATTTACCAACAAGTCTCAGATTATGCCAAGAGAACTGCACTTAGTTCGTTACCCGGCAAGTCGAAGGACTTCTATGACAATGAATTTAAAGAATGGAGCGCTGCCAAAGGAGTTAAAATAATTTCCGAAGATGTGTTATTGGCATATATGTATGTTTGCAATAAGGTAGAGGAATCTATTTAATGAAACTACAATTTGTTTGATTTTTTTCTGTGTTTAATAAATAAAGTTACAATGAAATAAAGCAGTTTTTGTTGCTTCCTGTGATACATGAAGTGGGTCTATAGGATAAGATAAATGTATATAATTGTATAGTAGTATCGGCGTTTCCACAAAGTAAGAAAAGAGGCCCATTCAAGGACGAGAAGGAAGTATCATCATCCCGTTGTCAGGTCCCACAACAGTAAATTTGGCATCCCAGCGAGCGCCCGCCCGTCAAGGGGAAAACAGGTTTTTCGAAATGCTTCTTCTCCTCCTGGATCTGGAAATCCATTGTGATGTTTTCGTTCTGCTGGCGCAACAACCTGCCTCTCTGTCTGTCTGTCTGTCTGTCTGTCTGTGTGTCTGTCTGTGTGTCTGTCTGCCTCTCTGTCTGTCTGTCTGTCTGCCTCTCTGTCTGTCTGTCTCTGTGTCTGTCTGTGTGTCTATCTGCCTCTCTGTCTGTCTGTGTGTCTGTCTGTCTGCCTCTCTGTCTGTCTGCCTCTCTGTCTGTCTGTCTGTCTGTGTGTCTGTCTGTCTGTCTGCCTCTCTGTCTGTCTGCCTCTCTGTCTGTCTGCCTCTCTGCCTGTCTGTCTGCCTCTCTGTCTCTGTGTCTGTCTGTCTGTGTGTCTGTCAGTCTGTCTTTCTGTCTGTCTCTCTGTCTTCCTGTGTGTCTATCTGCCTCTCTGTCTGCCTGTGTGTCTGTCTGTCTGACTTTCTGTCTGTGTGTCTGTCTGTATGTCTATCTGTCTGCCTGTGCGTCTGTCTGTCTGCCTCTCTGTCTGTCTGTCTGCCTCTCTGTCTGTCTGTCTGTCTCTCTGTCTTCCTGTGTGTCTATCTGCCTCTCTGTCTGCCTGTGTGTCTGTCTGTCTGCCTCTCTGTCTGTCTATCTGTGTGTCTGTCTGTCTACCTCTCTGTCTGTCTGTCTGTCTGTCTGTCTGTGTGTCTGTCTGTCTACCTCTCTGTCTGTCTGTGTGTCTGTCTGCCTCTGTCTGTCTGTGTGTCTGTCTGTCTGTCTGTCTGCCTCTCTGTCTGCCTGTCTGTCTGTCCACCCTTTATTGCACACTCATTATACGGCTAGACATCTCACTGCACCTAATGTGCTCGTGTCGATTAATAAAATATAAAACATTCTTGTTTCCTTATCAGGAACAAAAGTCGAACTCACACACTTTATCTAGATCTGTTGTTGATAAACATACCTTTAAGGTCGGCCATGCCGAAATATAGTAATTATACCTCGAGTAACTGTATCTTAATGGACTTCATTAAAGTGCAGTTTTCCACCAATGAGAACAAAGCACAACTATCGATTAGTCTCGAACGTGTAATCGAAGTACACTAGCGCGAGTTAAAGTAAGAATATCGCATACGAGTGACAGTGAAATACGCCGGAAATTTCTACAAAGGCACCACCCTGACTAATATCTTATTGCTACAAAAATCAAGAAAAATATGCCTGCAGAAAATCAAAATGTATAAGCTCATTTTCATAAAATGTATTGCTGGTGAAGAAGTGTCACAAACCATCGACCTTTTGGACCAACTGCTCTATACAGCAGACTTCTATATCTAAGTGTTGGAAAATTATGACAACGAATATCTCTCTCTCTCTCAAAAAAAAAAAAAAAAAAAAAAAATCTTAAAATGGCCAAATCATAAAATCACTGTCAAATGTTGAACTGTTTAGACTTCCAAAGTATGGAACAAATTGGACAAGAAAAGATGTGAATTTGTGACAACCGTTGGAAAATGTAAATCATTGAATTTAACAAAAACTTAGATCGTATATAACTTGTTTACAAGCATACCAACATTCTTGCTTTCATATTGTAAGAGTAACTCAACCGTGTCGAATTACAACAGCAATAAACTCGCGTGTTATAAAATTAACACACAATCACTTAAGTTGTTATTATTAGACTCAAAGTAAAATAAGAATCGTGAGGAATTTAATGACTTGTTGGAATCTCATGTTTACATCCTTAAAAAGGAATGCGGTGTTGTTACTTTCACATACACAAACGTTGGCATCACTGACTTCCGGGGATAAACAAACGCGTCATGTTGGTATTTTATGGTCTGCATGTTACATTTTTACTTTCTCTACATGCTAGAGAAAGTATTGCATTCCAACCAAAAATTTGGTACCAAGATTTCACTCGAAATACACGTTTTAAGATCCCCTGAATACAAAACAAGCATTTTTATAAAAAAAAAAAAAAAACGTGCTTGTGTGTGAAAGGGAGAACGCCATAATTGAAAACTAGAAAGTCGAATAAATACCCGAATTTGATAGAAATGACATCCAAGGACTAAAAATTGAATTTTCTATATTTTTATAGACCAAATCTTACTATGCAAAAAAATGTAGATCTTACTAAAACACACAATTTATGTCCAATTAACGTTTTTGTAGAGTGAACTATTTCGGAGATATTCCTTGTTATTTGTACATTTTGGAATACTTAATACTTTCGTCAAGTGGAACGTCGTTATTCATTTTTATACGTTAACCATGCAAAGAGAATGGAATTTGAGAACTTTAAAAGATTTGACTATCGCTCAGTGTACTATGTTCCCATGTTCCCCTTGTATCTACAAGAAAATACGCAATGCGCACTTACTGAAACCAAAATGTAAACTCTGTGCCAGGCTCAATTGCTGCGTCACCCTCTACGTCTCACCAAAGCGGCCCGGGTTCGATTCCAAGCAACCGCATGTGTGATTAATGGTGGACGAAGCGGCGCTGGGGCGGGTTTCGTCCGGGTTCTCCGGTTTCCCCCGCCATCTCATTCCACCGGTGCTCCATCTGCTTCCCATGTATCATCAGTGTCACCGCCTGCGGTGCCGTAGTAGTAAAAGCGGGCGCTAAATACTACAAAAACAGAAAACCCTCTATGTCCACAACGGGCATCCTGCGTAGGGCGTACTTTTGAATGGTGAAACATGGTTACCGCTCCGAGTCCCGGTCTTAGGAACCTGGAGCTGTTACTTTTCCCTCATGTGGTTTTGTAATTGGTCAGCCGGGATCTCGCGAGGCTTAGTGCACCTCGGATCTTCCAGTGGGAGAACTTCCCATGAAGTTACCGGAAATCGAACTCGGGCCTGCTACATAAGGACACTCAGTAACTGACTTATTTCGTTATCACGAACATGTTGGCTTATAGCCGCTGGAATTTTCCACAGTACATTCTATAAAGTTCCGGAGGCGGCGAGAGGAAAACTTCTAATAGATTCTGGTTATGTGTCGATAGCCCATTTCTAATCGAAGTTTTAGTGGAGAAAACGTAAAATGGACAATTTTAAGGAAATTAATAATAACATTTCAGGCTAACGGGTCGTGTCTAGTTATCCTTACTGAGCAGAAAAGACAGAGACTGCGTCTAGTAATATCGATCTGCTTTATTCGAGATCAGGCTGGGAGTGTAGTCTAAATATTTGTGGTTGCACTCTTGTGGTACAGAAGCTATGTGTTTATAAAATGGGCGGGTGTCTTGTTTGACTAGAGGGTGAAATAGCAGCCGTGTTTGTTTAGCAGATGCAGGGGTTGTCCTCCCTCAGCATCCCCCGTACACACTTCACTTTAGTATATACACCAGAAATGTTTATAAAACAGAGGGGGCATTAATGGACACAGCATATGTCTTTATAGGCCTGAAATATTTGTTGTATTGTTAATAAACTGTGGCAGTTAGCAAGTCACCATGTGATCCAATATCCAATATCCAAAACCTGCATAGCCGATATCCTATTTTGTATGACGTCACGAGCAGATTTCACCACAAATACGTGTTTTGACATGTCGTATTTTAATAACAATCGCTAGCCCATTTTAAAAATGCCGATGTGTTGCACTCACATGACTTTCTCTTCTTACAAACTCTTACTCCATGTTAATACAGATAAACATTTGTACAAATTATCTTATTCGTACATATTTCCTTGTAGTCCAGGGTTACCAATCGTCATCCTGGGAAAATACTGAAATTAAATATCAACTTTGGAATTTAATCAGGCCGATATATGTAGAGGTCTTTTGTTATCTGTTTAGGGAATTTCCAAACACGCATTTCCTGTGAAATTTCCATATTTAATATTTAATGTTTGGGTGTAATGGAATACTTCCCTTACCTAATTTATATTGTTGTTGTAGTGTTTAACGCCCGCTTTTACTACTATGGCACCGCAGGCGGTGACACTGATGATACATGGAATGAAGATGGAGCACCGGTGGAATGAGATGGCGGGGGAAACCGGAGAACCCGGAGAAAACCCGCCCTGACGCCGCTTCGTCCACCACGAATACCACATGCGGGTCCCTGGGATCGAACCCGGGCCGCCTAGGTGGTAGGCGAGCGCGCTAACCTAATTTATATTTCACATAAATACGAAGGTAACTGAAAGCATGACTATTGAAGGAAAGAATCCAAGAACGTAAGCTGACAAAATACGGGCTTTGAATGCATATCTGACAGTTGATGGGTTCACATTGTTATCATTTCAAGAGAGCGTTGTATTTATAACAACGTTGGTAAAGTAATCAAAATGTAAATTGCAGCACAAACCGGTTATTCTTGTAGCAAGTTTATTTCATCTTATTGTCACGTCATTAAGTGCTACAAAATGAGTACAGTTTTTCTTTTCTCGTTGCGATGCCTGCATGCTAACTTATTTTACTCTCCATTTGTGTCGTAATACTGGGAATGTAAATTTCATACATAAAAGTGTTAAATTATCATATTCGAATTATCACCTGGTCATTCTTTTGTTTACTCAGGGTCGCCAACTGTATCCCATAAATCTGTGAAAAACAATTGATTACGCATTACAATAAAAATATCGCTCCATTTCAATTTGACAACTGTGTTTTTAACAATTGTTATTTTAATACTTTTCCAGAAGAATGGTTATTTGTTAATGTTAAAAATAAAGTGAGAGTTATTTGAAATTATAAACTGGTTTTCTGTTATGTCAACAAGAGAGGATCAAAATAATTCTTGTTTCTTTTCCTCAATTGGCAGTACTAACTTCACTAATTGAAATGAATATATTTTATGTTATTTTTATATAATTAGACATTTTCTGGTCAGATGTAGTATTTAAATTCATTATTCATGAAATTGTCCACATAAATATAATTGCGCGATTTGACTCTCACTCCGCCTGACAATTTATAGGTTAGGTAACACGTCTTATAATATTACTTGTGGTGAATGGCTGGAGGACGGATATTCAGATGAAAACATTTAAAACAGACATTGATATCTTTGTATTATCCTACAATGTAATAAACTTGGCACTGCATTTCTAAGGTAGAAGACAATACTTAATCAGAAAATGCCATTTCGACATACTGAGGAAAAAATGCAAACGTTTTCCTTAACCTCGTAGGAATCCTAACCTAATTTACACGCACAAGGAAATGACTGGCTGTAAATTCGACCGCTAAGTTACTTTAAAACACCTATAAAAAGATCTAAAAACGACTCTATAAATCGGATGTACTGCGCTCAAATGACCTTCTTTACTCTTGTACAAACATTAATACAGATAAACATTTGTAGACATCATCTTATTGCTCATTTCCTTGTAATTACAATGTGCATGTGGCAATACAGTAGACTTTAAGTGGTAGTGAAATCTGCTCGTTATATTCCTAATACCTTTGAAATTCCATTCTCTTTGTCTGGGCACGAGATAAGAAAGAATAATGACTTCCAATTTGAGAAAAACATAAGGATTGCAAAATTCAGACAAATAACAAGAATTATCTCGGAAATGGTGCACCGCATAAAAATGTATTGAACATTAACTATGCGTTCCGACGACTTCTACATTTTTATGGAGTAAGATTGTCTACCTCTTACAGTTTACCAGTTAGACACCGTTACTAGAATGGAGAGAACTTCAGAAACTATTCACAGAAAATTCAAGATATACATTTCATTTGTTATGAAAATATATAGAAATATGGCATTTAATCAAAATAGCTAGAGAGCATCAAAATAAAGGGTAGTTTGCGTTGGGGGATGTTCTTGAAAATATTCCTGTCTATTATCATCGGAAGCTGCTGAACTTAAATCCCAAGATTGGTAATTATTTAGAGTTGCCTATCCTCTTCACAGACAAACACGGAAATCTCAGCATTCAATTTTTATGTGCAATGCAATACTTCCGAAGTATGTGGTAGAAGAAGTAAAAATGACCTAATAACTGGAAAAACGGACGTAAAATGTGGTACAAATTAATATTTTTAATAATCTTGATGTTTGATTGGTGCGAATTAAAACAGCAATAGAAGTGAACTAGATCTATGGATTTACCTCACGACTGTTGTATAGATGCCACTGGCGTAAGGACAACAAACGTCGCCATCTTCCCGCTACTACGCATGCGCCGTGGAGACAACGAACCTAAATGACAAACGAAATCCGCTGGATTGGCGATGTAAATTGTTTTTGTTCTTCGTGTTCCCTTTCCGGCCCTAGGATAGTGAATTGTTGAAGGTTTATTTCAAACCTGAATCATTGGGAGGCCTAGATAAACAAATTCTATGCCCTGTTGTCGCTCCGTCAACTGTTTCGATAATCAAGCATGTCTCTGCTACGCCTTATAGGTTAGAGTTGCCAATCGCTTAGCTACCCTTAAGTCAGTCATTCCTTCCGTAATAACAGCGGTGTCTTTTGGTTTAAATAAGTATTTAAACAATGAATATGTTTTACATTAAGTATAATCATCTTGTCAGTCGTTACTAACCGAGTGGTTTAAATGCTTTTTAAGTTTTTGTCATAGTCATACAAACTTCCAAATGAGAATCAGGTCATACATATATCAAGTATTGGCACTTTTTGGCCTATTTTTATAAATTCATCGCGCCCCCCTCCACACACACACACACACACACACACACACACACACACACACACACACACACACACACACACACACAACACAAACACACCACGGACCTTTTTGTAAAATTTTGAAATTTTTAAGTGGTATTGAATTCTTGACTGGAATCCAATACCTCAGATATACTTGGTACGGAGAGTAGAAATGATATAATAACTGGAAAAGAGAACATAAATCAGTGCTGCAAATTAATGTTTTTAATAATTGTGATGATTGTTCAATACTTTGGGCCCGAATTAAAACAACCATAACATTGATGACTTACCTTAGCAGCGTTGCACAGATCGATGATGTCACTGGCAAACATCGCTATCTTCTCGTTACTGCGCACGCGCAATGGAGACTGCGAACCTAAATGAGAAGCGAAATTTGCTCGATTAGAGACGTTTTTATTTGTTGCTCTTCTTCTTAAGATAATTTCTAGAAACGTTTAGCTCGACCAGCATGAAGGACATATAGGAATGAGTGTTAGAATACTTAGTACAAGAATAGATTAAGTCATGTGAGTAAAACACATCAGATTTTTGTACATTTATCTTTATCTCCAGCTTTTCTCATGACTAGTTCCATATATGATATTTATCTGTATTTTTTGTTATCATTTTTATGCTTTTTTCAAGTTTATCTCTGGCCTTACCGTGATTATTTCCGTATAAGGAGGTTATCATTGACTTTTGTATTGATGCTTATCTCTTAGCTATGATTAGTTTTATAGTCTAGCCCAGCGATGTCCAACGTTTGTGAAAGAGGGGAAGTTGCATTCACCTCCTTCTACTATATGCGGACTTTGCCACACAGACGTGCATTGTGCTGAGTGTAGGGTTGGTTATATGTGCGTTGCGTTTGATTTATGACAGCACTTTCAAATCGTATGTGATAAACATCTGTTTATCAAATGTCTATCAATATTTTGTGAAGATGCACGAAGTGTAACATATTGAGTTTTAAATTAGTTCAATTTGGAGAAACTCTGTTCACAAATATATGCAGAGTTATACTCACTCTTATACACACTATTCTTGCAAATGCCTATTTCTCTATCTACTACATTTTAATCGACATAGGCATTTGCAAAAAGTATCTTATTGCCATTTTTTGTAGATACAAGGGGAGTATAGGAATACAGTGGGGTTTAAGTGATAGTCAAATGTTTTAAGGGCTGGTTGCTATGCGGTGCTTTTGAAATTCCATTCTCTTTGCAAGTCCAAGAAATAAAATAACGAATAAACTATTCCTGTATGAGAAAAGTATAAGTATTGGCAAATTCAAACAAATAAGAAAGAATATCTCGGAAATGGTTCACTGAAAAGAAAAATGAAGTATTTGACATAAATAGGTGTTTTAACGTCATCTACATTTTATATTCAGCAAGCTTTTCTGTCTCTTACTGTTTACCATTTATGCAAAATGCACAGGTCTTCTAAGGACATTCCCAGAAAATTTAAGGTATGACTAAGAAACTGCCATGGAGTCGCCTGTTTGCGTCCGTCACTGGATACTGACTGTCTGCTTGTGAGCTGATTCACCCTGCGAGTCGGAGAATAACAGCTAATTACATAAACGTCACCAAAGAGAGAAGGTTGGACATCACTGATGCAGTAGCTGTCACGATGATCTGAACTCGTGTTTACAGATAAACGGAACAAGTTTGTTGTCTTGTCAGGTCTGCCACCACAACATATAAACGTTTTATTGGCTCTCACTCAGGTACAGGGATCACTGTTTTACAACGTGCTCTGCTCTCGTATTTCGTATCTTTATTTGGGAACAACATTTTGTCATAACAAGCTCGTGTATTGTTTTCGGCCCCTCCTCCGTCAGTGTCAGTGGCGGCTGGTGTGAACGTGCTATCTCTGCATGTGCGGACCCCACAGGGACCGTGCTATTTTCAAGCTTATAGTGTTACTTTGTTTTTGTTAAAATAAAAGCAAACTTTAATGTTTTTTATTAAGGAATATTCCACAATATAATGGTTTCCTTCATCCCAAGACGGTCTCTGCCTTCATAAGTCCCTGTCTTCCTCCTTTAAGCCTCTTCTCGGCATCCTTTGCATCCCTTCCATCAAGCATTCCCTAGGTTTCCCTCTGGATGTAACTACCACTTTCGCTCAAGTCAGGTAGAGCGAGCGAGCGGCCGAACAGCAGACGTCTCGACCGCGTGTTGGCAGGGACCTAGATTCAGGAGGAATGCGGTCAGTGTACCGGCTAGTACATCCCAAACCTTAACTTGCATCATCACCTCTAGCGTAACAAATATCACCATTCTATCTCTATGGAAGTCACATCTAAAACAACAACACAAAACGAAAACATTTTATTTCCCGGGGTGCACTCAGCCTCCCGTTGCAAATTGATAGGTGTCCTGATGGAAAGTTATAGAGGAAACAGATCGGCACTTCCCAAGAACTCAATATTGCCGACATTACGCCAAAGCGCAGTACTGCCAATGTACGAGTACATAATAGGAGCATTATTTCTAACCTCAAAATCACAAGGTTAAGGTAACATGCTTTCAAACGATAATAATGCTTGAGCATCGTTACCACACAACACATGAACCTACTCGCCTTCGGCAAATCTTGTTCTGCAATAACACTTTTGGATAAAGTCACTTCCGAACACTAAATATCGTAAATGCACTACTGAACCTGTTTAAGTATTCCTGTCACAGTACCTACTTCAAAGCAGAACGTCGTGGATTTAACCTCAGTCACTGCAATCAAACGTAGCTGTATACAGGATGGGGAGGATCCACGCAGAATAATCAGTGAGAGGGAACACGTGGATTGTATTAGACTACAATTGCATTAATTTTGATTTCTGAAAAAGGAACCAGCATTACTGAAATAAATTGATACATTTATTATATAAATAACTAACAATAGCCACATTGATTTTATTGCTAAAAGCACTGTTACATTTTAAAACTATGACTAAACATCTTTGTTGCCAGATGGCTGCTATGCCTTAAACTTTTCGTTTTTGAGTTAAACTGTTCACAGATATACAGAGGCCTTAAATTATATCATATACACAGTAATTCTTTTGTTTTGTCAGTATTGCCAACTGTATCCCATAAATCGCTGAAAAAAGAATATTACACATTATAATCAAAATATCACTACATTTCAGTTTGACAACTGCGTTTTTAACAAGCGTTCTTTTAATAATTAATGTATTTTTCCAGAAGAAAGGTTATTTGTTGTGTTAAAAATAAAGTGAGATTTATTAGAGATCATAAACTGGTTTTCTGTTATAACAACACAATATCGAAATGCATGCAATTCTTGTATTTCGTTTTCCTCTCTTGGCAGTACTGAGCTACACTAATCGAAATGAATATACTTTGTTATTTTATATATAATTTAATATTTTCTGGTCAGATATAGTATTTAAATTCATATTATATTCATGAAATAGTTCATATAAATATTATTCGATGGTCTGACTCACTCTACTTGAGAGTTTATCAGCTAGGTAACACGTATTATCATATTACTTGTGAAAACTTAAATGTAAGTTAAGTATGAAACTTTCTTCATTGCTGTATCTGATAATGAAAGTGAGAAAAGCAAACGGGGTACATATCTTGCTAGAAAGCGTGCAATGTTGGTGTTATTTCCTGCAGGCGAATGAATGCATTTCGTTTCGCGATTGTTATCAGACGTGTGTTCATTGTTAGCAAAAATTGAAACTCGAAAGTAACGACCTAGTTTTGTTTAATGAAGTTACGTTTACAGAGTATTATAACCTCATCTCTAAGTGTGCAATTGAGGTTAAGACTGCGTTTACTTATTTTGGTATTGGTGAAAACTTGAACCACGATAAAAGAATGCATGAGTAAGTATATAAAAGTACGATTTTTCCTTTAGTTTCACTACCAATTGCCTAAAAATGCGGAGGAAGTGCTCTCTCAAAAGTCGATATCGAATGCATATGTCGTCCCATGAAAAAAATACGCTTTGTAGAACAAGTTACCAAACTGATCTAGAAGTTTGGCATCTTCCAAGGAAGTGACAAAGATTTTTGAGAAAATCCCACCATCTCCCACCATCTAAACTACCGTTTAGATCGAAAATGTTGATTTTCTGTGATGATTTTGATCAGAATATAGTTTAAGGTATTTTCATGACAAATGAAACGTGCCTATATGTTGAATTTCCTGGAAATTATTAAGATTTTCAATAAAATTCCTCCATTCCACACTACCATTTACATGGAATATTTTTCGAAAATTTTGATTTTCTCAAAAATTGTTCTAACGATTTTGATTGAAATGCCACACGTTTAAGATGTTTTCATGATGAATGAAATGTATATGTTGAATTTTCTGAGAATATTCTCTGTAGTTCTCTTCATTCTGAATACCTTTTGCATAACTGGTAAACTGTAAGAGACACAAAATATTACATAAAAATGTAGCTGTAGTTAAAACATACTTTTTTAAGCGGCCCTTGTTATTTGTTTCATTTTTTAAATACTTTGCTTTTGTAAACGGGAGGTCGTTATTCATTTTTTTATCTCTTGGACATGCAAAGAGAATGAAATTTCAAAGCTGTCACATAGCGTCGAGCTTTAAAACATTGTAGTATCGCTCAAAGTCGGCTGTATTCCCACATTTCCTTTGTACCTAGAAGAAAATTAGCAATAAGATAATTTGTACGAATGTTTGTCTATTAACATGAAGTAGATAGAAGAATAAGTGTTTGCAAGAGTGAGTAGTGAAAGTGATGTGACTAACACGTTCAAGAATGTTAATCATCTACCCCTACAAAACAACTTACGTCATCTTTGACATTAGTGTATAATGGAGAATTTAGAAACAACATTTTTTTGCCTGAATATCGTGATGACCTTTGCACGCTAATCTTTAGTTATAGTAGGCCATTTCATGTCCTTAATAATTCTCCCAGCATTCCTTTCGTAAGAACAGTGTCTGTCAAGACTCGCTAGTCTTTTGTTTCTGGGGGAATATAAGCAACACGCTGTTAACGTTCATGAGAACTTTTATTTGAGACAATTGCAGGTCGTGTTGCGTGTCATGTGTAGAAAGTAAGACATACGTAACCGCTGACATTCGTGTATTACTATTTCTCTACCGCTCACCTACCACTTCGTTTCCATGGCGAATTCAATTCGATTTGAGTCCTCATTCCGGATTGAATACTGCATGGAAATACAGATTCAGATCAAAATGAATATTGCATCCGATCCTCTTAGAACTTTGATCGGATCGCAATTTTGTTGCATGGAAACAGCTACCGGATTCAAATCGATTTGAGTTCTCATTCTGGATTGGATAGTGCATGGAAACAGGATTTAGATTGAATTGAATCCTCGGATCTGATGCTCTTAGAAGTGGGATGGTTTTATTACATGGAAACACCTACGTATTCAAATCGATTTGAATCCCCCCAAAATGATAACCTCTACTGTACTCGAAACATGTTGCACGCACGTAATTTTGTTTTCTTAGCGAAAGTGGTGTAATAAAACACAATAACAAAGTTTTATTTATTTTATTGTATAGTCTCGCAATATAGGTATTCCTTTAAAAATATTAGCTAAGCTCAAAACCTACTTAAAACACGAAGAAAACATTTCTTTTCAGGTTCGCCAATATAAATCAAGTGACCAACAAAAAAGCTTGAATTATTTATGCGTACCCAAATCGATCTCTATACGGATTCAGTTCAACATAGAAACGACCATCGTATTTCGAACAGGATTGGAGCACAAAAGTTACTGAAATGTGTATAAAGTATATACCAATTATCATTAATTTGTCCGAATTGTCTTTATGCAAGACTTCCTTATACGAACGATGTGTTCAAAGTTAAGGCTTCATCAAACTGAGCACGTGTTTTAAAAGAAGCCTTTATTGCGTAAACTATGGGAAAGTTACAATGAATGGTAATGCGGAACTGCTGTGCGGATCATAGGGCTTCTGAAGTAGTACCACACGTGCAATGTGAAATATGGCTTCCTTGGGAATTGTTAAATTTATTGCACGTGTAATGTCGCATGGTTACATAACAGAAAACAAACATTTCGTGTTGTACAACACAGGTCGGTCCGTAATTATGTGCAGTGCAACAGAAACAGTGGGATAGAGGTTAGAATCGGCCAAGGCAAGGCCTGGTGCGTCCACTGCCAATTTGTGTGTAAGTCCTCAACACAACAATACACAGGTAAAGTCAACCCTTGTAAAGAATGCGAAGAAACGAAACCGGATATACCTACCAGGGCACTTCCTGGACGGCCTGACCATGAGAAAGCAAGCACTTAAAGGACGCTGACACTGTAAGAAATGACATTGTTGACCTTGCCAGTCAGTATAATAGCATTTTCTTTACGGCGATTGTAACATGTAACCAGTTTCCAGTATAAATATCACGCCAAACATAACCTACAAAACGGTACAAGCATCTTAACTCTTCCGTGCATGCCTTGTGGGATAAACAGTTGCGCATATGTACAGAATGTACCTATCTTTATCTTTATTATCTTTAAGAGGGATTCATTGCATGGCCTGCGCGGTATTCTGATTTGAATCTTCTTCTGGGACATTAACATCCTTGTTTATCGAACGTAATTTTAACACTAGTGTTTTAAGTAAGCATTTCTACCGTCATATGTTTATGAACGTCAGGGACACACAAAGATGGCACCACTGTCAGAATAGCACCTGTTTATAACCGGAGTGGTGCATTTAAACGCTTCACTAAACACACGAAAAAACGAGACCAAACCAAACCACAAGGTGTTTGTTCTTCTGTGAATTAGTTTCGCTTAAAGCAGTGAACTTTCTCGAGAAAGTACCAAAAAGAATTGCCCCTGCGAGGTAGACAAATGAGGCCACTCTTGGATCAATTCGCCGTACAATTAGCGTCCTTCATTTGTTTGTAGGTGGCGGGAATGTGGTTGGGACACGCAAGGTCTGAAATGTTACGGGTCATTACGGAGGCGTCAGTTCCCCCTTTCTTTGGTTCCTTTTCACGTCTCAGAAACTTGTAATCTTTCGTTTTATTTAGCAGGAAAACGCAGAAACGGAAAGCTTTGTTATTTATTATTAGCTTTCGTTTTCACTGCGAATTAAGGTTTACTTTGTTGCAGAGCAAGTGCACGTTTTAGCCACCCGTATAAAAAATTAAAAGGTGTTTATCAATAGTTACAACTTAGAAATCAAAAGTTGGGAATCTTTTAAAGGAGCAAGACCAAAATTTGTATCGACTTATCTGAGTCGTCTCCCCAAAAACTAAAAGTCTCTACTCTATATTATTAGGATACCATTGAGTCACTCTGTATCAGATGTCCCCATCTCTGTGGTTTGTGCCTCACATCCAAGAGATGCACAGTTCGAATCTCAGCTAGGTTCAGTTATCCGGGTAGGGTTTTTCTTAAAAGAGAAATTTTGAACAACGTTAACCTGTATGGACTATCACAAGAGCAGGGATGAGAATCGAAGTGGTGTCTCCTTTAAGGTGCCCCTGACGATGACTGGCACAATATTTACGATAGCCGGTCATGGCCTGGAATATATCTACTACAATGTACCTATGTCCGGGTGGGTCCGAAACTGGTTCAGGTGTGAAGTAAGGACCTCTCTGGTTCATTCTTTGTCACTAGACAGCAATTCGATACGTTCTCAATTGTATACAAAATTCGCTACCGGCGCACAACAGAGACAGGGTCAGATGTTTAAAAACGGGTCGCTGTATGCTGCCGTTGGTGTTCCATACGGCTTCCATAACTCATCCACAAATCTGATGTGTTGCACTCACAGCACTTTCCCTACTCACTCTTGTATTAACTATTCTTACAAAACATTTATTCCTCTATATAGGAATATATAGGAATAATAAGTTTTGTATAGTTAGAGAACAGTTATCAGTGCAGGTATTGTAAAAAGTGTGTGTTGGTCACGTGACATAAACTTGTCTTCTCCCATCATGGTCTGGAGAGCATGACGTCGGTCGGTTGGACGGAAATCCTTTCTCTGGATCTTCTGAACCAGAGCACACTGCTGTTCGTGGTGGTTTTACACTTTACATTATCTTTTTGTTGTCAGATTCTACTTTGTTCTCAAGTTTTTAACAGCATTTGCTCGTGGTTAATGATGGACCCAATCTTACTGGGCTACTGTTTTCTTTTCCTCCCAACTTTTTATAACTCCAGCCACAAACATTTGTTTTCTTGTCGATTCCAACCTCAAACTTTGAGATTCTCTGTTAAAGCCTAAATGCCGGTGGGTTACCTTAGGCTTCTTTCAAAACATCAATTTTCGAAATTTTTATTTATTTGCACTTAAATAAGTTAATTCCTTAATGTGTAGTCTGAGTAATTTGAATCAAACTATTTTGTTAACTTTCTCTAATACGTACTTGCATGCTTACAGAAGCAGAGGAAATATTGTATTCCAATAAAAAATTTAATATCGAGACACATTTCACCGGAAAGGCAAAAAGAAAAAGCCTTTTCAGAAAAGTCGGCACCACTATCTCTATTTTCAAAATTTTTCGAAAACTTGATTTTTTAAAAAATGATTCAAAGACTGTCGACTAAAATATTATTTGTTTATGATGTTCTTATGCAAAATGAAATGCATATCGTATATTTTCTAGCAATAGCATTTAAAAGCTTTATTTTCGAAAAAAATCTTGCATGTGAACCGTAGTCTGGGTTAACGGGATTATATTGAAAATCTTAGAAGTTGTTGAATTTAAATAACCGATTTTCGTTTTTGTTATACTGTTCACACGCACACACACACCCGCCCACTCACAGACACACAGACATACACACGAGCACAGACACAGGCCGTAGAAAAATCACTCAGAATGAGAATTTCATAGACTGTTCACAGAAAACTGAACACATACATTTCAATTGTTATTTAAATGTCTGAAACATATTGTATTTTAATAAAAATTGTTACAGCCATTTCTGATAAAATGTAACGGAACTTTGTCTTATTTGAATTTGACATTTTGTTTCTGAATTATGGTTCAGACATTTTTTTACGAGCCGTACACTTCTGTTATTTATGTACATAAAAGAGAAGGTAGGTCTTCACATTGTAGAAGCTTATTCGAGAAGCTTGTGTTGTGTTTTTTGCTTCTTCCCCTCCTAAATCCCTGAATATCTCCTTCCTGGGGAAGCTTATCGTGTTTTTTTATTTTCTCGTGGATACACGTGGACTGGCTCCCTCCAGGATCAATATGGCGTCCCTCCCAATTTACCTTTGAATATAAATGTAGTTTCCTACAGCAATTTATTTTGCTCCCCTAAACCTGTCCCTGCCCGCCCCTCACGTGTTAATCAGCAGGACAAGATATTATCTACACCCCCTCACGCAGTCCTGGATATACAGGGCGTTCTGCTGTTGCTTGGCAACGTGTCGAAACAGCTGACGGTCATCTATTATTTCCCCTTGCCCGTGTCTCTTCCTTATGCTCGTTCTTTTAATTTCCCCTCCATCTCGAGAATGTCATAGAAACAGCAAATTATGCAACTGAATCAAAAATGACCTTTATTCAATCGTAGCATTAAACAAGTTATTATGAAGGCATACATCGTGCGAAATTACCTTATTATTGGCAACAGTGTCACAAAATGAATAACGTAATTATCAAGGCAACAAGGCAAGAATGACGTCATTACAGCCACAACATAAATTTCTCTAATGTGTGCCTGTAAGAAAACCTGAAATCGTTACTCTCACAATTGCAGTAACATTCACACACTACCCCTTTAAATTGTGCATTTTGAGACAATCAAAATTTAAAATAGCAATTACAAAAGAATGTTGGTTTAGATTTATGTATTTAGACAACATTTCCGTCTTCAGTAATTTGCTGTGGACATTAGTGCTATGTTTAGTCCAATATATATATATATATATGTGTGAGCAATTTGTTGTCTACAAAGGAAGAAAAATCCATGGGTCAGGATCAGATTTATAAAACCACCGTAGACTATCAAAGTGTGGAATTCGTCAGTTACGAAGCTACCCACATTACCTGTATGTTAGATATGTTGCATACCTATCAGGCGTTACCTGACATCGATCACCTTGTTTTACTAGATTCCTCTAGAAACAGGAAGTGTTCAACTTTGAACCTTCTCGAAACTGAGCGAGGGTATGTCCAAACTTTGCGAAAGAGGGGAGTGTGGGTTTACCTCCTTCCAACATACGCGGACATTGCCTCCCTTCAACCCCTAACCGTGCATTGTGTTACAGTGGCGGGTTGTTTACATGTACGTTGTGTTTCATTTATGAAAGCACTTGCAAATCTTATACGACAAACATCTGTTCATTAGTGAGCTAAGTTTAAGAAGTCTAGCAATATTTGGCATAGCCAAACAGTTTTGGTGATCACTATGTTTGAATTTGTCACTAAGTATCTTAGTGTTTCTTTGCCTACCATTGTTACTAATGTTACCATTTAAGTACGCCATTTATGTTCGAACCTAGGAGCTCCTGCTCGGCTAAAGATGAAGTTAGTATGATGTTAATTGGGTTGAAGTGATAAGATTGAAGGAGTGCAACAGGTTTGCTGGGTGTCGTCTCCCCCAGGTAGGTCAATGGGTAGTAAGCCGAGAAGAAACAGGTTTGTGGTGGGACACCGGCCAACATGCAGGCGCACACACCAAGCCCTTAACAGCAAGTGTTCACTCCTCTCATCTTCATCCTCAATTACTTCTGTGTAACTGTGAGACATACACAAAATATATCTGATGTGTTGCACTCACACGACTTTCTCTACTCTTGTACTAACGATGTTCCATTTCACGAAAGTTTTCAGTTTTCCGAAGCTGACACAAATAACAAGGAATACCTCCGAAATGGTTCACCCTACAAAAAAATTAATCAGACATAAATTGTGCATTTTAGTGAGATCTATATTTTTTGTACAGTAAGATTTTGTCTCTCTCTTACGGTTTACGAGTTATGCAAAAGTCGTCCAGAGTAAACAGGACTACATAGGCTATAGCCAGAACATTCAAAATATACATTTCATTTGTCATAAAAATATCCCAAACATATGGCATTTTAACCTACATCGTTAGTCATTTTCGGGAAAATCAAATTTTTCGAAAAATTTTCCATGTAGAGGGTAGTTTAGGGTGGGACTATGTTCTTCAAAATCTTCGTATCCCATCCTTAAAACATACTAAACTTAAATACCAACTTTACTATAAAACATAACATTGACATGGTTTTCTCTACTCGGTTTTCTTTTACCTAATAGATTCACATATGTTTCCCTAACTTGTGTAACGGCATGCTTGGAAGTTCACGGGGTTACATTTGATTGCAGTTGCATGAATTTTGCTTCTTATTCTTTAAAAAAAAAAAACAACAACAACAACAACACCCGCTACATTCAAATGGTTTTCTCTACTCACATTTTTTTCAGGTAATACATGCTCATATCTTTCCCTACCCACTCTTCAACGTACAATTCATACAATTTTCTATGAGTGAAATACCACATATTACATTCACATGATTTTCTCTACTCACTTTTCTTTAACAAAACATCATCACATTTGTTTCTCTATTCCCCTTCAACATACAATTCATACAATTTTCTGTGATTGGAACAGAAATGCAACACATTACATTCACACAATTTTCTCTACACACTTTTCGTTTATGAAACACAATCGCATTTCTTTTTCTACTCCCTCTTCTACAAAAAACTCAATTTTCTATATGACTGACATACAAATGCAACGTCTTACATTCACACAGCTTTCTCTACTTGCTTTTCTTCTTGTGGTATTTGGGGTTATTCAACAGTGCTTTTGCAAAGTTTTTTTCAGGTGTTTTTATTTATTTATTTATTTTGGGTTCTTTGTAGTATCCAACGTAAGTTTAAAAGTTGTAGGGATAAGATCGTCAAACGCCGGGTATTTCGCTAGTTATATAATAAAAGCTGATAAAACCAGATCGATATACGATATTAAATTTGTGCAAACACAAAGGTGATTGGACGTGAAACCAAATTGGCAACAATGGAATGACATACAAATATTATAGCACTAGTGCGCCAAAGTGCAACATATGTACATAAGTTGCAACTGTTTAGATGCCACACATTTCTTGCTGTTACGTCACTGAGTAACACTTTGGTTGATCAGCTGGTCGCCCTCGCATATGACACACTTCCGGACCTCAATCAGTGACGTCACCTACACCTTCGTTCCCACCATAAGTAGGTCTGCTGAGTCGACTGTACACATTTAGGACAATACACGCATGCATCTGCTATTGTTTATGTATTTGCCAATCTTCCTGTTTAATTTCACAAAAATGTAAACGCGCAATCACCTACAAACCTTTCTCTGCCCATTTACAGAAATACTGGCAGATTTCATACATGTTTGTACCCAGGATTCTACATAATATTCTTATATAAAGAATATATTGAGATAAACACATTCTGATGTGGTTTTATTACACAGTAAAAAAAAAAAAAAAAAACTAATGTGTTGCACTCACATGACTTTCTCTAGTCACTCTTGTACAAACTAGTATTGGAAAATTATGACAATCAACAAGGAATATCTCCGAAATTGTTCGCTTAAAAAAAAAAAAAAAAAAAAAAAGGAAAAAGTATTTGAACGTAATTTGTGTTTTAGCAAAATACACATTTTGCGTATTGTAAGATTTGGTCTATTTCTTACGGTTTAACAATAATGCAAAAGTCATCAGGAGTAAACAGGACTATATGGGCTATAGTCAGAAATTTCAAATATACATTTCATTTGCCATAAAAATATCTTAAACATATGGCATTTTAATCATAATCCTTAGAGCCATTTTTGAGAAAATCAAAATTTTCAACAAAAAATTGCAGGGTGGAGGAATTTTCTTCAAAATCTTCCTGTCCCATCCTTCAAAGAGATTAATATTTAATATCAACTTTGGTTTTTGACCAGCTAAAGCTCGTCATTAATACTTACGGTACCAGTAGGAAATGACGTCTCACCCAACAACACATAACCTAAAAATAAGTAATTAGAAATATACAAATGTATGGATTATTTATTGATTAAAATTGTAAATGTGCAATTTGATATGTTGTTAACATTAAGAAGCGATTCAATTCTTTTTATTCACTACATCTTGTGGTGGAATTGGATTTTCACATGAAATATACTAATTATTAGGGCTTTGCCCATATAATTTAGAAGTAGTTTTTCATTTGTTCACATTGAGATTTCATTTTTTCTTAATTTGAATAAGATATTGAAAAGCAAATTTGGTCTATTATTGCTTTTTACGGTTTTTTCAAGTATTGCAAAAAGTAATTGGCTAACCACGAACTGTAAGTAACTTATCAGATCTGGTACCTCCTATTGCCAATACGCATTCTCGACGTGATAAGTACGCGATACACTAGTGTAGCATTTGACGGACTGTTAAGTACAGAAATAGCACTTTGTGGTGTGAACTGTAACTCGCAGATAATGTTGCAGCACGTGCCATATCCGTTTACACAGATTAAATCCTCACGTTGGGTTGCGGCGCGGCCCGACCCGGCCCAGTATGAACGTGGTAAACCGCTTACACTGCAAGCTTCCGTACTACACTTCCTCCTCTTACAAAGTAATGTGCGACTGAGCTTACATTCACATCATCTTCCTACCCACTCTTCTATTAATAATTCCTTCTTCCTTCCATGGATTAGGCCATTGGCCTGTTCCGCTCGAACTTCCACCTTAACATCGGTCTTCCTATCGATCTTCTTCCTTCAGGTTTGTATCCTAGAATCCTCCTTGAATCCATGCTACTGAGATGGATTTTCCATTTCTCTATATCTCCTATATCACTAATATTTAAATCTTCTGTTATTTCTTCATTAGTTAATCTATCCCATCTTGTTACTCCCATAACTGCTCTTAGCTGCTTGAATATCACATATCTTTCTGCCTTAAGACCCAATTTTCCCTCGCATGTAGTATTACTGGGACGGCCATAACTATACAATTAGTTGTGTCTCTTTCCTTATATTTTTGTAAACTTCTTGTAATTCTTCCCCATATATGTGAATCTTATTGTATAAATCATTATCGCATACATAACTTATATCACATTCAAGATAATTACAATTTTTCACCTGCTCGATTATTTGCTCTTTCACTATTATTTTTGTTCTTGCTGGCTGTTTCTATATCAATTATTCCTACAAAAGCATGTTGTTCTGTCCAGTGTTCAGAATCATTCGGCCTTTTGCACCCGTAAATCGTCTATTCATGACGTCAGAACTTTGGACCGAGTTTATCATCTATCCCTTCTTTCCATAGGGAGCTGAAGTCGATTTGAGTCCAATCTCATTCTCAATAGGATCCGTACTTCCATGTTGAATTCAATCCGGAATGAGATCGATTTTACTCCAATCCCATTCTCAATAGGATCCGTATTTCCATATTGAATTCAATCCGGAATGAGATCGATTTGAGTCCAATGTCATTCTCTAACCGATCTGTTTCCATGTTGAATTCAATCCGGAATGAGACCGATTTGCATACGCAGGGCTCAAACATAAATAATTCAAGCTTTTATGTTGGTCACTTGGTTTATGTTGGCGAACCCGTAAATATGTTTTCTAAGTATTTTAAGTAGGTTTTGAGTTTAGTGAATATTTTTGAGAATAATATATTGCCAGATTATAGAAAGAATAAAAGTTGCTTTGTTGTTGTGTTTTATTACACCACCTTCACTAAGAAAACAAAATGACGAGCGTGGACTACTTGAATAAAATTTGTGTCAAAGTCTAAAAAAGTGAAAATATTTAGTTTTTTTCTGGTCTTACAATTATGACAGAATATTTTCCATAACAACTTTTGTTTATTACTCATAATGTGTGTTTTAAAACGTGTCAGAGAAATTATTTAAATATTTTTAACGCGAATGACTCTGAAAATATGGTGCAAATTGGCCAAAAAATACAGAATTTCCCCTTAAAAATATAAGCAGATAAAGGATGGACCAAGAGAACTTCCTTGCGGAACTTGAAAGCATACTTTGTCAAAAGCGTTCTCAATATATAAATGTCGTGGAGATGAAAGTGTTTTCATGTCGTGTTTCCTGGACATTGTTGGCCGTCATGAAGGTAAGATTAGGACGATGACTGATCAGAGAGATTCCAACAAGTACACACACCTGCGCTCCATTAAAGCATGAGGAACAACGCCCTGAGGTTGTCATAAATGTTAATGGAACAACCGTTGTCACATGTCGCAGCATCCCATACAGTTGATTCATCTCTGTATCTTGCGTGAGTTCTCATTTTGCATGTTTGAAGTTCCATCTAGGGGAGTAATTGGCTTGAAATCTGGCTATAAGGTTCAGCACTGTGACAAAGAGGAGAATGAAGTTGAAGTGTGGGCGAGAGGGAAACGTTGGTCGGCGCGTGTTTTATTGCAGGAGTCCTCTCATTGACTCCAAGGTTAACGTTTGTGAGGAAGGTAAGGAGAGGGGGGGGGGGGGTTGAGTCCTCAGCAGGAGGTACACCTGCCAGGTTCCCACGCGAGTGTCTGCAGGGGGGAAGGAAACAAACCTTCCTCTTTATTCCCTCCCCACACAATCATACTGTTACATTCACATTGCTCTTCTTATATCGCTTCCATTCACTTATTAAAAGAGGATTGATAAATACTAGCCTTGAAATTCCACACTCTTTCCATAACATCGCGAGGAATAATTAAATAGCGGCGACGTCACTTTAAAAATTACGAAAGTATGTCAACATTTTGGGAAAATAAAAAATATCGAATATTTTTTTTTTTTTTTTTTTCATGCTTAACGTATTCGGGAGGTTCCAGGTTTGGTGCGCCCTGTGGCTCTCTGTCAACTGTTACGAACTTCCGCACGTCTCTGTGGCGCCGCCTTCACCATCCTTTGCCGGGGTTGTGGTTTCCCATCATCTCATCTCTCCCACCGGAGGGGTGGTAGCCTACACTAGGCAAGCTGTCTCTCTCTGTTCATACCCCGTGCATAAGGTGGTCTGCTTCAGAATCTTCCGACGATAGTCAAGTTTCTGCTTTTTATCTGAGTTTTTGTTGTTGAATTATGCTGTTCTTAAATGGTCAGAAGGTTTTTTTTTTTTTTTTTTTTTTTTTTTTTTTCATATCAGGGTGTCTTTAAACGATTTTATTGTTTAACGACACTGTCAATTACCACGATCACATCAGCGTCGCCGGTGTGCCGGAATTTTGTCCCGCAGGAGTTCTTTTACATGCCAGTAAATCTACTGATATGGAGGTGACGTTTTTAAGCACACTTAAAAGCCATCGGTCTGGGCCGGGTTTGAACCCGCGACCTTAGGATATCAACGTTTCTGATAATATACATGGGGTAATGGGGGGGGGGGTATGGGGGTAGCCTGGACAAGGTTTTTCCTTGGGGACTTCACATATCCTGGGAAGAAGAACCTCGCAAAAACCTCCTACACAAAAGTATGCCTATTTTGTGTAACTCTTACAGTCTACCAGTTATACAAAAGTCATTCAGAATGAAGAGGACTTCAGAGAACTGCCAGAAAATTCAACATATACATTAATTCATTTATCACATGGAGCTTTTTCTAAAAAAATTTTATTAAGTGACCTCAAAACGTATATTTGTCGAATTTTTGGATGAAATGCTATTCATCTTGTACTATCTAGGTCAGGGGTGTCAAACAGCACTCACCAGGCGTGAAAAATTTTCCCCTATTTTTCCTCCCTCCGTGATGATCAAATCGGAAAACGGGAAAAACAAAGCGAAAACCGGTTCTACGAGCGCGTGCTACTGCAGTTAAGGAGGGGTAGACCCCTCTCTTCACACCCTGGGAGTGAGGTTTGACATGCCTGATCTAGGTGATAGAGAAAGTTTAGAAGAAGAAAGGAAAGAAAAACCTATATAAAAGTAGATCTAATTTATATAAAACGTGTTTGTAGTATTAACAATTTCCAAAATGCAATTCTTTGAATGTTTCAATACGTACATACGTATAGCTGGTTTTTCAACTGCCTACTCGCCATTCATTTTTTTTCCCTCGCAATGACTTTAAAACGTAGGCTACAGCGACCCACTTTTTGAACATTTGACTATCACTTCAGTCTCCTTGTAGCTACAACAAAACGTGTAATTAAACTATTTTTGTAAATCTCTGTATTAACGTGAACTAGATAAAAACATAAGCTTTTATGAGCAAAGTTCACAGAAGAGTGAATAGATTTTTCGTTGAATCTTTTAACCAATTTTCTTCATTTCGTGACAATATAAACACTTGGCAAGAATAAACGAGGGAATAAACGTGGGTTGAGAGTGCCACGGGAAAAACGCGAAAACTTCCGGTTCGTCCATTTGTATACGAGCACTGCCCGGAGTTCTCATTTCGATGCCAGGTTTTTATGGGTCTATTAACACTAGCGTGATTCCTGTTGGTAAGGTTCAGTGCCTAGAGGAATGTGAACAAAAACAAGGGGAACGATAATTTGGATGCTATCACCTGCCAAGCATGCTTTATCGCCTTCTGCTACCTTCTTTTACCTTCCGCAGGGTTTTCAGTGCCACCCCGTGTGCTCTGTTGCAGTGCTATTCAACTTTTCTCTCTCCGCGTACCCCCAAAGACAATTTTTCATTTCAGCCTGTACCCCTAGGCCTAGGCCTGAACTTATCCTCAATTCAAATTATACATTAGCATATCTAAAATAGATTATAATATGTTGTAACTTATTTAATACTACACAAAGAACGGCTCAATTAAATTGAATTAAATTTTACGTACTCCCTAATAAGTACCCCATGTTGAATATATCTGATCTATTGCAGTGTTGTCTATTCTGAAACACCAGTCTACCACATTAACCTCTTTCGCAAAATACACATGTCTAGTTTACTTATCGAGAAGAACATATAAAATATTGCTTTACTTATTTCAAATTTTCTGTTTTCTCTCTTTATACAATTATTATTTATCATGTCCTGTTAATTTATTGCAAGATAAATACAAAGGAAATAAAACAAAGCTTTATTACATGAGGATTATTAGAATGTTCTGATATCCAGAAACTTGAATGCATACATCTTTAGAATAAAGATTATTCAGACGGTTTAATACTGTTTCATTACATTATTATTTGATAAATGACAGTTACAGAAACAAATATAACACAGGACCTATGTAACTTTTAAACTGTGTTCTGTCTGTTGAAGTTTCTTGCTATAAAATGTAACTGTATTTTGTTTATATATTCTGTAAATTGCACCAACTATTCATATTCTGTGGAGTAACAACAACAACAACTTTCTACCCAACGACATTTTCAACTAACGCAGAAGAATTTCTTTACAAACAACTGCAATGTGATCGTATTTAATATTTTACTAATTGATGGATTGATAATTCAATCTACTTTTACAAAAACCAGAACACGAGGAGTACTTACTGAGTATTTGAAAGCTTAGATCATGTTTAAGGAAAGTTTGGTCTTAATCAAATTATTAATGTTGGTTTTTAGTGATTCAGTGTTACTTTTAATATTTTTCAGTGCACAAGAGGGTAATATAGGAATTAAATAGTAGTATATAGAGTTCCCACAGGAAACTTACAACGATTTATATACAGATTAGAGTTGCAAGAAGGAGAAATGGAAGTGAAGTACAGGGACCATTTAATTCCTCTATTACCAAATATTATCAAAATAACGAGTGAGTATTAAGGTTATCTTGCATAGACAAATACATTTTGGTCCAATACAAATGACAGTAGCAAGCGTGAGAAATAAACATGGCGAACGCAAATATTAAGTAGAGGTTTGGGATATATTTCCACGAGCCTGAGTAGGAAGAAAAGGTGTATAGGAGTAAAAGACGTCATGATTACAAAGAAGAGAACAGGGCACGGACCGAGGATATATTGGGTCTACTACAAAACGAATTGAGGTTAGAGGATCCGGAAAAGTATCGCAATTTTCTACGAATTGGCAAGGTTTATTTCTCAACCTGTTACATCGTGTCGAAGACAACAAATATGAGACAATCTATTACAGTGCGAAAGAGCTAAGGAGAAATTGTAGTAGTTTTAATCTTAGTTGGATGGACAGGAGATTTCAACTCATTTAATAACATAAAATATAAAGATACTGTTAACTGGATTTCTTATCATTTATGAAATATAGTTGTGTAATAACCACCTCAGTAATATATATTAATGAGTCTTCCAGAAAAAATTAAACGTCTTATTACAATACCCATCACATTAAAAGAGCCACGAGCCGTACATACACAACAGCTGACTATACGCAGTCCGCCATATTGTTAGGTTATTGGCTATTTTCATGTTGTTGGATGCAAAAATTAGATGCAACTCAATCGCGTGGGGATACTAAAAATAGGATACAAATTGTATGCAACAAAATTGTATCCAACTCCCTAAGTCTCACGATGCACTTTTGTTATACGCAATGCTTTGGACCAAAAAGTTGGACTTTGGGACATCGGTTTAACTATTTGTACCAACAATAATCTGTTGAAAATCAATAAAATTGTGTAGAGAGGTTGTGTGACTGTTACACATCAGCTTTTGTTTTCTACTAATTGATTTAGCACACTTTATATTAACCAACACGCACCACCGTAGGACCGCGCACCACAGTTTGAGAATAACAATCGCAGTACGTTCTAAGCACTTGTTAAGTGTGTGGTAGAGTTTAAATCACAGAGGAAATTAAATATGTTTATAACTTCATTCAGTCCTAAGATAGCTATCTCCCCAAGCAGATATTTACGAGCTGGTCACTAGCAAAGAAAAAAAGTTGAAAAATCAGGTTTGTTAATTTGTCGTTATACGGCTATTAGCGCTAGTTTATTGCCTCTAGAGGTTATTAGTCGGCTAATTTAAATTTTATATGCGGGTTGAGTCCATCTTGATCTTTATGAGTTCCGTTTATTTGTAACAACATCCTTCTACTATTGTTTAGTAGATGTATACCTCGTTTTATTAATTGCTGTGCTAGTAAGCTACTGTAGACAGAAGATCCGAGCTCCCCGCTTACGCATGAGGTTCCGGGTTCGATCAACCGTCCACTTTTACTTTGAGTTTTTCGCGGTTTTCCTGCAGTTACTTGAATGGCGATGTTACAGAGATGCTTATAGGTTACGCGATGTACGGTGATGCGTACTAGAGGGCTGCCTGATTGGATGGGTCATTTACTAAAAAATGATCATTGATTTTGATTAAAATATATTTACGATTTCGTGGGAATATCACAATTTATGTCAAATAAAATTCTTTGCGGAACTCCTCGCTTCTTAATTGTTTAAGTTTTCAAATAGTTATACTTTTATGAAATGGGAAGTCATTCATTTTTTAATCTTTTGGTTATTAAAAGAGAATGGGATTTTAAAGCAGGGATGCTCAACTAGTGAGCACACCCTCGCTTCCCCTACAGATATTATCCCCCCCCCCCTCCACTGACCAAGGCAAGCAGAACCAGACCAGCTGATCAGAGGCGGATGGGGCGGAGTATATATAGCAGTACATACAGTTCAATAGGAGGACGAACATTCTTGTTTTCGAGATGAAGACGATAAAGTTAAATGCTTGACTAGGAAGTCTGGTAGTTGCAGATTTATATCATTTCCCTTGCTTCACTATAAACATGATTCTTCTGGAAAAGTACAACGAACTTTTGAATCAATTGAACGACACATTCTGTTCACAATTTGAAGATCTAAAAACATTTTAAACCAAAATCCAGTCATTTTGCACTTTTGAAGTTTCGATGTAGTGAGGCTTCACGCGAGCTACATAATATGAAACTACTTGCATTGCAGAATTCCACGACCGTCAAATATTCTGAGAAAGAAGGTTGGGAATTATTTAGGCCTCTGTCCTGCTGTGAGTATCCGAGATTAGGTTTGTTTAATGATGTTTAAGTGCGTGGAAGGAGGTGATTTCAACCTCTCCTAGCTTGCCTGCGGTTGAGCACCGCTGTTCTAAAGTCACCACATTTGACTATTACTTAAGCCTACTGTATTCTGATATTTCGAGTGCGCCTATACGGAAATATGTAATGCGATACATGTGTACAAATGTTTATCTCTAGTAACGTGAAGTGAGAATTTTAAAGAGTGAGTAGAGAAAGCCATGTGAGTGTAGCAAATTTGAGCGATGCATTCTCAAGAAAGAGGCGAGACAGTCACCTGAGTTAAATGCAGGTCAACATTTGATATGAAAAGTGAGCAGTTGTTGAGATTACGTCATTAAGGACTGAGTGCATTACCCCAGCAGTCCTAGTGCAGACAAAAAGTGCTGAGTGTTCCCACAACAAAGACTTAGATGTAACCTTGACACTGCACCAAGTGGTGTCCAAAACACGACCCCATCACATATCACTAATGTGAAACTCAATACCTTAATAAAACCACTAAAACGTAAAATTAAAAACAAAATGTGGAAAGAACATTTAAAGAAGGATGATGTTCTCTCACATGACTTTCTCTACTCACTCTTGTACACACTCTCCTTACAAACACTTATTCCTCGATCTTCTTCGTGTTAATAGAGATAAACTTTTTGTAGAAATTATCCTGTTAATTTTGTTGTAGGTACAAGGGGAATATGGGAATACAGACTATAAGTCATAGTGAAATGCTTTGAAGGTGGTTGCTATCTGTTGGCTTTAAAATTCCACTCCCTTTGCATGGCCGAAAAAGAGATAAATTGTATGTACTTAACCAGGTACATAAGTCATTCAGAGTGCAGAGCACTTGAAAGAGCACAGAAAATTCAATATACACATTTCATTTGTTATGAAAATACCTTAAACATATGGTATTTTAATCAAAATGTTTGAAAACTTCAATAGAAGGGTAGTTTAGGGTGGGTAATTTTGTTAACTGACTTTTCGTTTGTAAGTTATACTGTTCACACACACACACACACACACACACACACACACACACACACACACACACACACACACACACACACACACGCACACACATACACATACACATTCTCTCTCGCTCACACACACGTGCGGGCGAAGTTTACATTTTTATTTAGGGGAGCTTAAAATATGTATTTCGTTGAAATCTGGATATCGAGTTTTTGGGTGAAGTACTTTACGTAGTAAAAAATGTATAAAAAAATTAAAGATAGACCCATAACAAATAAGTTTAAGTGTATCAAATGTTCAATATAAGCATGGTTCATAAATGCATCTGGAAAGATAAGGATTTCAAATCTAGGAAAGCTTATCTTATCTATGGTTCTCCAGATTAAAAACTTGGAACTGTCACGTATTCAATTGGAATGTCAACAGATAACAAATTGCGACTCTTATAAATGAAACAGAATAGATGTGGACAAATTAAGCTTGGATTGACACTAGTACCTGCCGGAGAACTCGTCATTTATGTAACCAGTCTTCCTGAATGTGGTGACTCGGGCAAGTGGGGTATCCACTTCCATCAGGGTTACCACATTATTTAATAGAAATGTAGCACACAGTGGTCTTTGTGTCTTTGTGTTAGTTGAGACAAACATTTGTACAAATTATCTTACTGCTTATTTCCTTGTAGGTACAAGGGGAATATGGGAATACAGTATCCTTTGAGCGATAGTCAAATCTTTTAAAACTTTGAGATTCCGTTCTCTTTGCACGGTTAACATATAAAAAATGAACAACGATGTTTCATTTCACAGCAGAAATTTTGCGAATCTGACACAAATAACAAGGAATATCTCCAAAATGGTCCAGTCTGGCTCTCCGACAGACTGCGCTCCAAGTGTAAGGTATTCGGGAGCGAGTAAACCGCCCGGAAGAGGAGGCTACGTCGGGTGTATTTGTTCATGCCGCCACATCGAGCGAAGAAACTGAAACGAATGTAAACAAAGCGAAGTGACAATGAACTAGTTCACATTAGTGAAGTAACAGTTTTAAAAGTGAACGAAGTCACATGTATTTCTGATATCCTCCTGAGGTCTTCCGAGTTTTGCAAATGTACATTCGTTATAAGCTATAAGACTACTATATTCGTTGTGTTGTTTCGAAACAGCCTGTATACAAATTGGTGTTTCTATTCACGTTCTCGGTTCAGTCCTGTACTTGAACCTTGCGAAAATCGAATGAACATAGGAGAGAAACAGAACTTCAGTTACTTTTTAAGAAGCACGTTGTCATTAATGAGCCCAGGTTAAGCTGAGTCGCACTTCTGGGAGAATGAACAGGTGTTGGGTTGTCGAACCCTGGTCAGGCAGGCGGCAGGCAGCGCGACACTCGCCTACTGCACTTGACACAGCCAGTGTTGTCAAATGTTACCTACCGCACACGCTCTTCACTTACTACACCGCCGATACACGTTTTGAAGTCCTCTCGTCCCTGGAAAAAATTCTTATGTGTGCGTTCTTGTGACATATATAGCATATTCGTAGTCATGCGTTGCGTTTGCATAACTTTCTCTGCTCACTCTTTTTCTATCAACTTCTTAATACAGATGAACTATAAATACACATTTTGTTGAGGTGGAGAGAGATGTAGAGAATGCGATGGATGGGAAGGGACGTGGAGAAAAGTTGACCAGAGGTTGAGAGAACTTGGCCGAGGGAGTGAGAGGGGAAGAGATGTTGACGGAGGGGGAGAGTAATGGTAAGGAATTTACCGGAAGTTGAGAGAGGTGGAGAGAACTTGGAGGGAGTGAGAGGTGGAGAGAACTTGCCGGAGGGAGTGAGAGGTGGAGAGAACTTGGAGGGAGTGAGAGGTGGAGAGAACTTGACGGAGGGAGTGAGAGGGGAAGAGATGTTGACGGAGGGAGTGAGAGGTGGAGAGAACTTGGAGTGAGTGAGAGGTGGAGAGAACTTGGAGGGAGTGAGAGGTGGAGAGAACTTGGAGGGAGTGAGAGGTGGAGAGAACTTGGAGTGAGTGAGAGGTGGAGAGAACTTGCCGGAGGGAGTGAGAGGTGGAGAGAACTTGGAGGGAGTGAGAGGTGGAGAGAACTTGGAGTGAGTGAGAGGTGGAGAGAACTTGCCGGAGGGAGTGAGAGGTGGAGAGAACTTGGAGTGAGTGAGAGGTGGAGAGAACTTGGAGTGAGTGAGAGGTGGAGAGAACTTGCCGGAGGGAGTGAGAGGTGGAGAGAACTTGGAGTGAGTGAGAGGTGGAGAGAACTTGCCGGAGGGAGTGAGAGGTGGAGAGAACTTGGAGGCAGTGAGAGGTGGAGAGAACTTGGAGTGAGTGAGAGGTGGAGAGAACTTGCCGGAGGGAGTGAGAGGTGGAGAGAACTTGGCGGAGGTAGTGAGAGGTGGAGAGAACTTGGAGTGAGTGAGAGGTGGAGAGAACTTGCCGGAGGGAGTGAGAGGTGGAGAGAACTTGGAGGGAGTGAGAGGTGGAGAGAACTTGGAGTGAGTGAGAGGTGGAGAGAACTTGCCGGAGGGAGTGAGAGGTGGAGAGAACTTGGCGGAGGTAGTGAGAGGTGGAGAGAACTTGGAGTGAGTGAGAGGTGGAGAGAACTTGGAGTGAGTGAGAGGTGGAGAGAACTTGCCGGAGGGAGTGAGAGGTGGAGAGAACTTGGAGGGAGTGAGAGGTGGAGAGAACTTGGAGTGAGTGAGAGGTGGAGAGAACTTGGAGTGAGTGAGAGGTGGAGAGAACTTGCCGGAGGGAGTGAGAGGTGGAGAGAACTTGGCGGAGGTAGTGAGAGGTGGAGAGAACTTGGAGGGAGTGAGAGGTGGAGAGAACTTGGAGTGAGTGAGAGGTGGAGAGAACTTGCCGGAGGGAGTGAGAGGTGGAGAGAACTTGGCGGAGGTAGTGAGAGGTGGAGAGAACTTGGAGTGAGTGAGAGGTGGAGAGAACTTGCCGGAGGGAGTGAGAGGTGGAGAGAACTTGCCGGAGGGAGTGAGAGGTGGAGAGAACTTGGAGGGAGTGAGAGGTGGAGAGAACTTGGAGTGAGTGAGAGGTGGAGAGAACTTGCCGGAGGGAGTGAGAGGTGGAGAGAACTTGGCGGAGGTAGTGAGAGGTGGAGAGAACTTGACGGAGGGAGTGAGAGGTGGAGAGAACTTGACGGAGGGAGTGAGAGGTGGAGAGGACTTGACGGAGGAGAGAGTTGGACAGAGCTGCTGTGTTTTACAGTAAGAGAGACGGACGGTGTGGTAAACACAAGGCCATGCTTATTGAGCATATTCGTAACAAGAGCCAAGTCAGGACATGCATGCAGCAGTCCAGGAGGGTCTGGTGATGTAACCACATCTGTACAACTTGCTCTTGATTGGCACATACGCACCTAGTTCTCAAATATTCCACCATCCATTTTGTTTGAGTAGTTTAGGGTCGAGGAATTTTCTTCAATATCTTCAAGTCGCATCCTTGAAAGATATTAAACTTAAATACTAAGGTTGGTTTTTAACCGATTTTTCGTTTTTGAGTTATGCTGCACACAGACACACACACGCGCACGCGCACTTTTTTCTAAAACTCAGGGGGCCTCAAAACATATTTCTGGTGAAATCTTGACATTGAATGTTTTGTGTCGAATGCAATAGTTCCACTACTTATATGTAGCAGAGAAAGTAAAAATTCACAGAATGCGATGACCCCGCGATTTCCCCCTCCTGCGATATCTTATCGCCTTAGCAACGGGCTATAGTCAACAAAAAGTATTGATTTTGTCTCGTAGTGTAGTATGTTCGGATCCCCTTATGTAGGTCATACACATGAAGATGAACATGAATGTAAATACGAGACACACAACGTCGTGGAACGTTGGTTGGCAGCGGCAGCTTGTTCGCGAAGCAAGTTGCGACCTTGGATCCTCTGCTTGGCGCAGTCTGTTTGGGTAGCGGACCTCGTCAACAGACGCTGCCTAGCCTACTTGCTTATCCACAACAAACTAAACCAACCTAAACAGAACTTTAATGTTTTTACTACGTATAGTAAGAGAACTATTGTATTCCACCCAAAAATATCCAGCAATGAGACTGAATGTATAGATGGACTGAACAAAGATACTGTTCTATACGACCGTTGAAATCACCGCGTTGATACGGAAGGTACCTACCTAGCGCTTTCTACCCTTTCCTGCGGACTGCTGTTTATTAAATATCACTAATGTTGGGGAGAGACGTAAGCTGCTTTGCTCTGGAATGTTAACAAGGTCCGGCACTACCCCAGAGCGTTCTCCATAAATCTTTGACCTCACATTGTATGGGTTATAATGCCCTCCCAAGTCGATAACTTTTATTCCTGATGAATCGTGCGTTCGCTATTAGGGAACATGAAAACATAATGGTAACAGTTTTGTAAACGCCCATTGATTGTTTGCTATGCTGCAGCAATGCCTCACTAGTGTTCACGTACACGGAAGTCCCTACTTTGAATCCTGTTTGTGTCTAGATACATAAGGTGATAACAGATGCCAATGGAATATTTGCGCTGTCCAGTTTATTTAAGATAGCCATTTATGGCAGTTTGTCATTCTTACACTTTTTGCACACGATGCGGTTTCGCGAACGGTAGGATGGTTAAACACAATTCCATTGCTTAATAACATGTCTGTGCTCAGTGGCGTATCCTGACAATTTTGCAAAGGCATGCAACATCAAACACAGAAATTATATACATTATACTCGAATAACCCCAATTTTTAATGTTTCAAGGACATTTATCCTTTGCGAGCAATAAACACCGCCAACAGAAGAGCTTAACGCAAAGTTTCATAACCAAACTGCCTTTCTATAAAGTTTACACTTGAATGTACGCACTAAGTTCTTCACTTTTTTCTCCGTTTTTATGTTTTTCAAATCGGGAGTAGCTCTTCCTTTTTATCTAACACCATAACCTTACTAAGGAGTACTTATAATGGCTAAGTAGCTTTGTAAGTAGTTTCTAGCTTCTTTACTGAGAAATATTGCCAATTACATATATTATATACATATTATTGGTAAATATTACATATATACCTAATATTAGTGTTATATCTGCACGGAAGTATTTGGATAAGACATATAATGAAAAGCGTTCCTGCTTTGTTTTACATTTTCTCTATGTAAAATATCTTATGGTGAATATTCATATAAGCGAATGTTTATGTATATACGCAACTAACTGTAGGTACATTTCCTTGCATGTTCAATGTTCACTGAACTGTTTTCCAGTTCTTGCATATAGCGGTTTGTGTACATAAAGCGACGATATTTTCGTGGAGAGAGAGAAAGAGACATTATTTTGAAGTAGCAGATGATATACGAGGTGAAACACCAAACACTATTTGCCAATTCCAGACGTTGCGTCTGAGGGGGGCCATGTTTTCTCAGATAAGAGGCTAGAATTTATCTTAGCAATAAATTTGCAAACGTGAAACAACACACGTTTCCAGTGTCGTTTGGACGGCATGTTAAACCTGCAGGGGTGTCCAAATACACGCTGAACAGAGATACAACTTCATTGTTGTTCTCTTCAACAGTATACACGTATAAAATCCCACTACTTCATTATTCAAACGGTTATGCGAACAATCCAGAATAATTTTTAAATCTTTTATACCTAGTGAATAACTAAGGTAATTTATTATTTTGATGGTTCTTATTCAAATAATGATGTACGTTTAAAAACGCATTACTATATTGAACCATTCTTTTGAAAGAAAAACAAATAAATGGACGTGTAGATTTGAGAAAATTTAGCCTTCGTTCCATGATATCGTATACACTATTACAACTTTAAATGTCTCTTTACGCATAAATGTATTGGATTCAAATCAGGAGATCGAGGAGGCCATTCAATGAATCCCTTCGATCAATCTATCTATGCAGAACTTTATCGTTCAATAAATTGTATACTATCCGACTGGAAAGAGCTGGAATAATCAAATATATATGTCTACAGTTTATACCTTCTTGTTGCATTCTGTAGGCTGTAGGATTGTGCTTTGTCATTGAATATATGAAACTAGTGAGGTCTATTTAAAAAGTTCTGGGTTCTGAACGCGGAAATGTAATATAACTTATAACCGAGGGTTTAAACGTAGTTTAATATGGGTCTGAATAAAGCATCTAGATTGTGTAATTGAGGCTAGATGGGGGAAGAGAAATCTGTTTGTGAAATGTCAACGGATTTGAGGGCAGATGTAGAGGAAGTGTTGGACTTAACGGCGTTTTAATGTAGCGTCGTTGTTTTATTGAACTTCCGGTTGGTATGCTATGTGAGCACCAGGGTTGCCACTACCTTCATCACTTTCTCTAACATGTACATTCATTAATTTTCTTGTAGATACAAGGGAAATACAGTAGGCCTTAAGTGGCAGTCAAATATTTTAAGTATACGATGTCTTTCAAAGAGATAAAAATGAATAACGATGTCCCATTCCAGAAAAGTATAAGTATTGGAAAATTCTGACAAATAACAAGGAATATCTCTGAAATGGTTCACTCTACAAAAAAATTTATTTGGACATACGGACACGGATGAAGTAGTTTATTAAAGAGTGAGTAGAGAAAGTCATGTGGGTGCATGTTCATATAGATTAGTGCATCAGGTTAGGAAGACCGACAGGCAACACTGCTCACCGCAACAGTGCCCCTATAATTACACAGATATTAATCTGGAGGTGACACGTTCCAATGGGGAGAGAGAGAGAGAGAGGGGGGGGGGGGGTTGCTTGCTTGGTGTAACATTCCTCATGCTTCCTGTTTAACTAACTCCATGTTTCCTGGACTACTATCCCCACTTTAATGTGTGGCTTGGGACTGTTTTCTGAGTCGTGCTAGAAGAGACAGTTCGAGCAGATAAGGTACAGTGAAATTAAACACCTATGTATATGACAAAGACATTTTTAGACATTTTAAACATTTTTTAGTGCGCCATTTCGGATATATTCCTTGTTATTTGTAAGAGTTTTGAAATACTTACACTTTTTTCTAAAAAGATCGTTATTCAGTTTTTTGTCCCTTTTTCTCTATAGATTTCCCATCAAAAACGAAATGAGAACAAATGGAAGACATTGCTGGGATTAGAAGGAAAAACCATTGGCTATAAAACAATTTGTTGTGAATATTTACACGCTATAAATCAGTGGCGGCACGTAATTCAGAATTGCCCTCGGTTAATAATCATTTTAAAACCAGCAGAGACATCTGAAGATAAATACGGTGATTATATTCAGGCGTGTGGGTGCGCCGAGGAGACCTAGGGGTGACCAAACCGCCGCCATCTTTCTAAGAGCTATAACACGTAACAGGCTTTGAGTATTAAATCCCAAGGGAGTATTTACACGCACGTACACACAGAAACAGGCGATACATTTTACCTGTTTATAATATTAATAGAGATATTTACATATTTATTTCACGCGGTTGAGGTTAGACATTTGGGTGACCCTGAGCTAGCTGGAGGTTACACCCACAAAACGTGTCGCAAACTCGGAATAATCGGTAGGTACCTAGGCACGTGATGTGACATCGGAATCAGCATGAACCCCCGGGCGGGCACGGCACTGCATGTCTGTGCTAAGTAGCTGTGAATCTGGAGCCTGGAGAAATATCGAGGTGTGGCATGGACAAATAAACAGTCCAGACGCATGAACAACTATCATAAGGTAATTTGGCAGTCTCAGGGGGACAGCTAACGCACCACCGCTAGGAGGAAGGGATGAACTGAAGGAACTACAGGAGTCTGCAACATACAGAGACGCGCGGGGGTCCCTAACAGTTCCCGGCTCGAAGACCCGTAGCACTACCGAAGCTGCTAGTTGACGACCCGTGAACCAGGCAGCCCTCACGGGACATGTTCTAGATTTTTTAGATACCAGTAGGTATATACAGATTGCCGTCGGCTTACAGCAGCAATTTAGAGATAGTTGTAGACTTACTGAGTAATTGGAAATTATTAATTATTGGGTATTAGCAAATACCTTTTAGAAAAAGGTCCGTGTGTGTCTGTGTCGGTCAGTCAGTGGACAGCATAACTCAAAAACGAAAAGTAGGTTAAAAACCAAAGTTAGTATTTAAGTTTAGTGTCTTTCAAGGATGCGACACGAAGATTTTGAAGAAAATAGCCTTACCCTAAACTACCCTTTACATGGAAAATTTTTCGAAAATTTTGATTTTCTCAAAAATAGCTCTAACGATTTTGATTAGAACGCTACATGTTTAAGATATTTTTATGACAAACGAAATCTATATTTTAAATTTTCTGATTATAGCCCGTGTGGTCCTGTTTACTCTGGGTGACTTTTGCATAACTGGTAAGCCGTAAGAGATAGACCAAATCTTACTGTAGATCTTGTTAAAGAACAAGTTATGGCTATGAACGTGTAGTAGATAGAAGAATAAGCGTTTGTAAGAATAGTGTGCGCAAGAGTAGAGAAAGTCGTGTGAGTGCAACGCATTAGATTTCTTTTAATGGTGCCAGGTAAAGCTATCGTATACTATCGATTACTCGTAGACAGAAGACTAACGCATGGAAGGGACGCGGCTGACCTCTGTTGGCATGGTAACAGCCCAGACATGCACTTCTCCTATATATCAGATTATAGACTCAGGCCGGAACATCTCATCACGGTGAATTGAGATGATGGGTAATAAAACGTTCAGTTCCCATGATTCTGTGCGGACGTGTGAATTACCCACCCCCTGTGCTTTCGTGTAATTTGCGGAAAATGGCAAGCTTCTTGACCTCGTACACATCAAGGTTCATTGCCACACGCACGTGTCATCGGTGAAACGCGCTTCATTGAACTCCCATTGACAGTCATTTGTTAAATGGATCATTGGCGACCAGCGACCGAGTTCAGGTCGTACGGGATGTCGTGTTTGCACAGCACCTAGCCGCTAATGCGACTTTATCTGTGCGGTACTGGAGGTTGTCATTGTGTTGTCATGCTTTTGTGTCCTGGGCAATGGTTTCTTTCTGTATGCCTAGTTTAGGATACAGAAAGGGGGCAGGAATAGGTGTTGGGGTAATGATGTGTTGGAAGATGGGAGTGGCATGGCGTCCTTGGGTTTCTATAGCAACTAAACAAACGCGTTGGACTTGTCCAAGCGCTAAGCGGGCGATACTGGCAACATGTTTCTGAACGTTTCCTTGTAGATACAAGGGGAATATGGGAATACAATGGGCTTCAAGCGATTGTCAAATGTTTTATAACTTTGAGATTCCGTTGTCTTTGCACGGCCAAAAGATAAAAAAGTGAATAACGATCTTCCATTTGAGAAAACTAAGTATTGCAAAACTTATACTTGGTATTTAACCAAGTTTTCAATTTTGAATGATGCTGTTCATAGAGGCACGCACGCAGGACTTTTTCTAAAAGTACTTTTGTAGATTCGGAAAGTCTCAAAACATATTTTTGGTGAAATCTCAACATTAAGTTTTTCTGTGTAATACACTAACTTAGCTACTTACTGTTAAGTATATGGTGGAGAAATTAAAAACATATTACTGGTGATGGTCGGGCGCGACATGAATAAGAAAGCAGCGCGAAAGTTCCATGGCCTCTGAAGGACGTGTTGTTACGTCACCAAGTCAGGGGAATTTGATACAACCTTGCAACAGAAGGATACCTACGATATATACGTAGCGATAATCGAACATACATCCTTCATTTCTTTTGTCGGCTTTTCATGTAATGAGGTCAAGAGAAACACATTTGTATCTTTATCTTTAAGTTTTTTTATTTTTATAAAGGTTGGTTAAGCAGTTTAGACGTGAAACAAACGAAACATTAAAAAAGAATGACGTGTTACACTAAAGGTAAAGGGTACAGATACAGAGGGGCACACCTCTCTATTGTGGCTAGCACCCCCGGGAGGCAGGGATGAAATGAGGGAACCAATGGTGCCACACAGGGTCGCGGAAGTCCCTTACAAGTGCTGAGGTCTCTTCACCCCGTCGCCAGGCCCCGCCGAGCAGCCACCACACAGCGGTTCCGGTGTCTCACTGAGCTCCCTCCCCCTCCCCGACGGAAGAGAGAAAACTGTGTTTTTGTGCTTCAGTTTTAAATAAAGTGAGAAGAAAACCTGCTGGGCTTATCAATTTGTCACACTGGTGTCAGGAGTGGAATTTGTGAAATTGGCATTGTTTTACATTGCATTAAATTCATAGACACACACACACACACACACACACACACACACACACACACACACACACACACACATACTCTGAATGATACTTCCAGAGTCTAGGAATGAAGGAAATAATTCTGATTCAACAAAAATTCCTACCCTCCAGTTGGGAATCGAACCAGATACTTCCCATATGCGGGCCACAGGTGATAATCATTTGTGCCAATGTGAGCCGTTTCCATAGCTACACAGTCGTGCAGGAAGAATTACGTGTGATTGGCTATGTATGCTGTATTATTAGCAAGTTGGTTCTGTAATTCTCCTACGATAACAGTATATTTGCTACCTCTTCACACTCTGGTTAAGGAAGGAATTACAAATCGAGTCTCCTTTTGTGTGTGCGATCTGTTTTTAAAGTTTGTTGCTCAGTCTGAATATATTAGACGAGAGTGTTTAACAAAAGAAGGCAGCTGTGCACGCACTTTCCCACGACGTCCACTAAAGGTCGCTTCCCTCGTTCCCAACACGAGCCTTTATAGCCTACTTTCACCATCTTGTTATGAATATAAACATAATGTTTCTCGTGTGCCTTTAGTGCCGCTTTTCCTCTGATGCGTATTATTTTTGTTTTGTACAAATTATCACTAGGTCATTCTTTTGTTTTGTCAGTGTCGCCAATTGTGTCACATAAATCGCTGATAAACAATTTATTACACATTACATCAAAATAGCTCTTCATTTCTATATGACAACTGTGTTTTTAACAACTGTTATTATTTTAATAATTAATGTCTTTTTCCAGAGTAAATATTATTTTTCAAAGTTAAAAATAAAGTGAAATTTATTTGAGATTGTAAACTGGTTTTCTGTTATAAGAACAAATGTAATTATTGGGTTTCATTTTCCTTAGTTGGCAATAATGAGCTACACTAATCTAAATACATATATATTTTATTTGCTATATAATTTGTTTTATGGCCAGATATATCATATAATATTTAAATTCACATGAATATCATTCGATGGTCTGACTCTCTAATTGATAATTTATCATATTATTTATTTATATTATTTGTGAAAAATTTTGTCTCAATAACTAATTGTTTTTGCATTTTATTTTGTTACGTTGGCAGTGTCTTCATTATTTAAACATTTCATATTTGTAGTAAATGTATTTTTCAGTTAGTAGATATAGTTATTTAAACGACCTTTTATTTAGTTTAATGGAGATTCCATTTATTAAGTGAACATTCTAATTCGGAAAACTTATAAAATAATCCTGAGAAAAATTTTGGGTGAGCTTAAGCTCTATGGACCCCGGACTCGGTTGAGCATCTTTGGAATCATTTCGTTCATTATCCTCCGATATAACGTACCCATTTAAAGGACGTTTAATTTAAAAAATACTTCAAATGAAATATATTTCGTTGCTTCTCTGTTTGTCGAAAATATCTCTAATGATTTTGATCAAAATATAACAATTCTGAGACAATATTATCTCTCCAGATTTCTGTAAAGAGACTGTGAGGTCCTCTCCATTTTACACGGAAACCTTTAGAAGACATAAACAGTGATGCAGGAAACTAAAGGAACATAACATATATTATTTTGTATGTTTTAAGTGTTCCCAAGACTGAAAAGCGCCATCTGAACGATACATTATTTCGCATTAGCGCATTACTAACAAAATATACTTTAATATAATGAATATAATCAAGTCTTATTGGAAACATTTGTCATGATTAACCTCAACTGCCTAAAACACAGAGCTCTTGCAAAAGCTACTGTCTGCGCATGCGTCACTAGGGTACCGAGAACACCAATAAGATAACAGGACGTCCTGTCCGATTGGTGTGTTTATGAGAATCAACAAAGACTTTGTTTCAGCTCAAATGATTATATCATTCTTCTGCTAGAAGATCCTTTAAAAGGATAAGTTTATAAAAGTTCAGGACACAAAGAAGTTGCGTAACCATAACCTCAAAAGCATCACATCTAGATTCGTGATTTATTTCAGCTAGTATAATCCAGCAATGCCAACCAGGAAAACGAAACACAAGAATTACTTGTATTTCCATCTTCTCTTGTTGTCGTAATAGAAAACCAGTTTATAATCTCAAATAAATCTCACTTTATTCTTAACATTAATAAATAATCTTCATTCTGAAAAAAATGCATTAATTATTAAAAGAACAACTGTTAAAAACACAGTTGTCAAATTGAAATGCAGTAATATTTTTATTGTAATGTGTAAGAAATTGTTTTTCAACGATTTAAAGGATACAGTTGGCGACGCTGGCTAAACAAAAGAATGAGCTAGTGGTAATTTGTACAAAATCCACCAAACTGGCTTGACATTCCAATGTACTCAAGAATAAGTTCATCACTATTTTACAATACGCAGGGAAAGTATTGCATATATGTTTTTAGATTATCTGAATCTAACAAAAAGTAAATAAGTAAATAAAAAACGGGGTAATGCGACACAAGGCGGGCTATTGCAAAAACTCTGTAGTCAGTTTTCTACTAACAGTATTCATACAGATATCTGTGTTAGAGAACGTTACAAATAGGACATTTGTTTACAAAGATGTTAGATGTATTAGATATAATTGTAAAATCGCCTACCTCCCAAGGAAAGAGAAAACTCGATTCCACGCAACGCTCCGCAACTAAATGGGCCACAATGAGATGCTGTTTACTATTTCTCACTCCATGGTGAAACAGTTGAAGGTCGATGTCCGTTAGCAAGGAGAAGGAAACAATCTAATATTCTGCAGGAGTGAGGTTATGGCAATGCATGCCAACGTTGGCCCGTCCTTGGAAGGTCGTGGCTTCGAGGTAGAACGTGGGCTGGGAGCGGAATTTATATTGCAGCTCTAAAAATTCACTGTGAACCAGGAGTTTGGGAGTGAAGCCACTACGCATGCCCTCGGGCGCATGGGCTTCTGTTTGTAGCCTACTGCAGGGAGGAAATGTGCACAAGGAATGGGCTTTGCTTCGTGTTTTGTGTACGTCCATAGGGCAAACATTTCACAGCAAACGGAGCCTGCTGTTACGTACGTCGGTTCATCCGTGTATGCATCGCGAAACAACATACTTGCAGACCACCGACTTTACTTCTCTGTGAAGGAAGCCATGCTACACCCGAAAATATCCATTGTCTTTCACTGGGTTTGAACACGCGATCTTGGGAACCAGAGGTTAGCATGTTATCCCTAGATCACGCAGGAGGTCGAGTATCTCTTTCGCACAGAGGTGCTAACTCCCCGCATCTTGTGTCATAAGCAAGAATGAGGCAAGTGATGCGGTGAAAACACACGACCAACACTAATTGTGCCTAATAACTGAGCGATCTCCTATTTCTAGATTTTCATGAAGACAGCGCCTGACCTAGTGTGTTGACGTATTCCTGGTAGTGGCGTGTGTTTCTGTATATCACGGTTCAATGAATAACTAAACAGGAAAGAAACAAAAGAAGAAAGCGGTCGGTCGCGTGTGTCGATCGAAATAGGATCTCCTTGGTAATATGATAGAGTTGAGACGGCAGCTACACGTGACACAACACTCTCAGACACGACAGCTGAGGTCGTTAGAGGTCGTCTCAACATACTCATGACCCCAAAAATATCTGGGGTTGCACCTAACTTTCATACACATACTAATTTAAGCTCTAACTTTGCCCCATATCACGTCTATACCTTCGCCAGTCTCACTTTGAACTACAATATAAACAACAGCACGCGTTTGAGTAACACTCCATTGGTTGATAGCACCACACAACTTCCATGTCAGCAGGCGCGAATGAAAATATAGTCCGTTAATCAACATACAAACTCGCGTTAAATTTAAAATAACTACAAGAATTATTTGTAAAAAGTACTTGAAAATCTCATAGTACAAATAAATAGAATACATTAATATGCAAATTCAGTATTATTAATTACGATGCAAAATACATATGCACACAGCCATATAAGGAAGTGAAGGAACAGAACATACAGTTTGCTCAAAGTGGTGTTTGTTGTGGAGTATGTAAAGCATCTCCAAGGAAAACCATTACAAGTAGTGAGAAGTGAATTGTCTTAAGCGTATTTGCATGACACACATGTCAAGTCGCGCCATATTACTGCCAATCATAGGGGCCCGCGGAGGAATACAGTTTTGTACTTTGTTTACCATATATTGTAATTTAAAGTAAAGCGGCGAAAGTATAGTAGACTTACTTGATATATGCGATGCAAAATAGTTGCTTATTTAAAGACACAAGACAGTCTGAATATACAGAAATTACAACTTAGTGAATTAAATTACCACTGCCTTAAAGTTATCAATGGCTCCTCCTCTGAAACTACTGCCATACGGTATCACACTTTTAAATGCTTGTTCTTAGTATAATCAGCTATCTTCTGAATATTAATTGCTTAGTTATGTATATCAGTTTACTAGAAATTAAAAAAAAGTTGCAAAGTCAAAAAAGTAAAAATGTAGAAAATTTGCAAAATTGTTGCTTTCTTAATATCACTAATATGTATAACATTATTATTGTGGTTCAGAAAGTTCAACTATGTGTTGTATATATGTACTGGCAATTTCGGCTGCCTCGTATGCTTTCAGAGAAAGACGTACATGAATTCACATGTTTTAAGAGTATATTTTATTATTTTTCTGCTGGATGAGCAAGACTCAGCTATATAAGCTGTCAATGCAAATAACCACTTGAAATAATAAAATGTGAAACAGGATTTAGCATACCGCTAAGTGTTTATGTTGGTAGCACTGATGCTGTTTGATAAGGCAAATGTTTTGTTTTCCTTTCCGAACCTCTGAATAATGACGTCCAAAATTATAGCATTGCCAAAGGCAGTGTTTTGTGTTTTAGGATGCGTCTAGAGTAACCCCTGCACGTTAGACTACCTGTAACTGTTGAATGCGTTGCAGGAGCTCGACCTTCCAGGTTAGCTTTGGTTTTGGTAGTTGGCAAGTTAAATTTCCAGCTACATCAATGGTTTTCAAGTAGAGCATTGAAAATGACTATGTGGTGAAACCCATATCACTAGAAGATAGGCAGATTGTAGCTGTGGCAGAATCATATATTTCTGGTTTGAATTTGTGGATACGTAGAAAGTAAAGGTCATAGGAACTTAATACAATAGCTGCTTCATCTGAAATTGAATTTGAATATATTTGCTGAGAATCGAAACATTAAAGAGATGGTCTTCAGTTTGGACAAATAGTGTCAATGGAGAAATATGTGGTCTATCGTGAAACACTTACTGCGTTTCCATGGGGAATTCAGATCGATTTGAGTTGTCATTCCGGATTGAATACTGCATGGAAGTGAGAATTCAGATCGAACAAAGCCACTTCTATAATCTCGCAATGTATTCTCGTAAGAAACATTCACTAACCTCAAAACCCACTTAAAATATGCAGAAAACATTTTACACAGGTTCGCCAACATAAACCAGGTGACCAACATAAAAACTTGAAGTATTTATGCTTGAGCCTTGCTTATCTAAACCGATCTCAATATGGATTGAATTCAACATGGAAACGCGGATCGTATTGAGAATAGGATTGAACTCAAATCGACTTCAGTTCCCCATGGGAACATACTGGATATTTTTAAAACATTGTTATTAATTTTTTAGTGTTATTAGTTGTATGTTTATAATAGTTTCATTTATTGAATTCGTTTACTTTTAAATTTTGACATTTTTTTGTACTTTTACCTAACATTTAATAAGTTTAGTAGCTGTATAGGTTACTTATCGAATTTGTATACAATTTCTGAAATTTTATATGGCCATAAATCAAATGTACTTATGTTTCAACTATAGCTTACAAAAATACGAGGTTTAGACGAATTCGTGCATATATTACATTGAAATTATCTGTGGAATATTATATTACAGCTTGAAAAGCGTTTTTTCCCGTATAATACAAATTTATTTGCAATATTTACAAAAGGAAGGGAAGTTAAATGGAAAGCCACTTACAAATTTCTAATTTTTACGCGAGCCCTGTACACACAGAGTTAAATTATATGTACTCAAAAGAGTTTAAAGAACATTTCTCTATGTGTTGCAGATTTTGTTGAAATCCATACAAGATCCGTTTTTAGAATTATCTTTTAAAATATCCCAATAAAAGTGCTTCAGCACAACTTGCTCCATAAAACGGATGCATTAAATATACAACGTAGTTCTTACATTTGAGTCTGGTTTACATCCAGTTTGTGCTGACCAAATTTAATCTTGCAGCATTTTCAATTAAGATGCAGTTTATAGCTATTACAAAGCAAGGTACAACAGCAGATATAAAAACATTTACGTATTTTTTCTTACCAACCGTGATTATGTGTATTTGAAACGAATTAATTTCTTATGAAGAATACATATGTATCTCATGTGTTTGCAATTTAGTTTGTTTCCTTTGTGCTTGGCATGTTTCTTTTGTTGATGCCGCAGTAGCAGCCGGATAGCCGGTCTGCGTCTGCAAGCTCTTGTTTATGCCCCTGCTGCTTCAGAAGCAAAAGATCGTAAAATCACATCCTACCAACTTGGGAACAATGAAGCAGCCAGCCGTCTCGCTAGTGCCGGTATTCGACCCAGGTTTCCCGAGCGGCGATTACGTAACGTTTTATTGCAAGTGACGGTCGCTGGCTGCTTTTTAATTACAGCGCCCTCCTCTCTCAGTTCCATTAACACATCCAGACAAGGTTACCAACCTCTGATATCGCTGCGTCAAGCTAATAACTGAGAATCGTGAGTATTTTCCTTCTTCTTTTGTGTAGTGCTGGCAACATTTTGCGGTTCCTTTTGTACTGCAACAATAGAGAACCTGTAATCTTACTACAGAGCGATGAAAGACAGTTTCTAAACCGGATCCTTTTCAGCTTTCGTTTATTATACTCCACAGCACGAATACAAAACCAGTGTTTTATCTTCTGTGCTTTGAAACGCAAAGTTGCTCGATATTCGGACGATAAAGCAGTTTTGTGTCGATTTTAATTGGTTATAAATGCTATACCGAAAGTTGTTGGTAACGCTGAATGTTGCTTCCGCTTCCTGATTGTTGCAACAATTACTAAGGTTATAAATGTGTTGCAAGTGTAAATATTTGTGTGTTATCAAAATAAGCAAATTACTTGGATCGCAATTAATGCTCTTATTTTACACAGGTAATTTTATGAATACGACTTTTAGTATTGTATAGCTATTTCCAGAAGCTTGTATTTCTAGCTTGGCCAAGGACAGTCTTTAAAAGTTGTCTTCGTTATACGGAAAGCTTCAGAACAGCACATTAACTTAGTTTTAACAAAGAATAGGCAGTAAGCAGTATAAGCTTGTTTCAAAATTTTGCTAACTGAAACAGAGAGGAAATTTTATATTGATGAAGGAAATTCTGACAACATAGTACAACAGCAAAACATAAATTGTATATTTAAACTGCATCAGCAAATTCCTGTTTCTTCGTGGACAAGACTTTAAAAAGTATAAAGGCAATTAACCTTTATTTGGGGAGGATTTTTCATTGTTGTATTCTGCTTTTGGTTTCGCCTAGGGTCAAACATTTAACATCAAGATTTTATCCTGTTTTAGGATCAGCGCATGCGTGTGTTTGTGAAGAGCACAACCTAAAAACGAAAGCACGAATACCAAACTTGGTGTTTTAAGTCCAGCATCTTTGAAGGATGGAACTCAAAGAATTTAACTAAATTCAAGTTATTATTGAAAAACATAGTTTTGTATTTTTTCAAATATAGGTCAAAGGATTTGAATAACATGATGACAGCAGATATTCGAAGTGGCTCTCTTTTTCTAAACAGAGGTTATGTTTTCCAAAAGTTAAAAGAAAGAGAATACGAAAATGTAGAGTAAGAAGCACTTTTAAACGACGAATATAATATGGAAATTATCATGACCTTTAAGAGCAAAACAAAAGAAGTGGAGAAAGAGTTTTGATGCAAATAATTGATAGAAAATCACAGTTTATCACTACATGACATTAGTTCTTGCCCATTGGTTCATATTAGTCACATGACATAGACGAAGAGAAAAACAAATAACACACCGAGGTGAATAACATATTAAGTTACCAATTATCAAAAAGCATGTATTATACCCTTAACAGTGTGCAGAAAGGCGTCATCTGGCGAAATATGTTTGAATCTTTCCGATTTTTTGCTTTATCATTTGTGGAAGATGTTATAGCTTGTTAATTTATCTCTGGCGAGCTTCTGTTTAACATTTAAGGATTATTTCTGCGTGATTAGACTTGCGCTGTACATTAGGGTCCACACTGGCCAAATTCTTAGCTTCTGTCCGATCCGGTGTGTGTGTGTGTGTGTGTGTGTGTGTGTGTGTGTGTGTGTGTGTGTGTGTGTGTGTGTGTGTGTGTGTGTGTCTGTCTGTGTGTGTGTTTGTGTTTGTGCGCGTGCGTGTGTGTTGTTAAAGGCAGCATATAAATGGAGAGATACCTATTTAAAATACACGAGTTGTTTAAGTTGAGCAAAATTGAGCAGTTTGGAATAGTTATGCTTGTAAACTTGTTAGACAACAAGTAGTATAATTTTGTCATGTTACGCAGTCAACAAACGAATGTCTCGCCCAAAGCCAACATGGAAATGCTACTGTGACCACGTGACCAGATAACGGGCACTCACCCACACTATCGACCACACTGCCGTTATGTCTTTATCACCTGCCAAGACTGCACCCTCCTCCATCTTTTGTTTTTTATATGGCGGACTTCCAAAACGGTGTTTTATGCTCCCGTACGTACTTTCTCTAACAAAAATTCGATATCGAGATTTCACGAGAAGCACTTGCTGTAACATTCACTGAAAAAGGTATGTATGTGTGTGTGTGCGCGCGCGCGCGCGTGTGTGTGTATGTGTGTGTTCGTGCCTGTAAGTCTGAACAACTTAATTCTATAACAAAATATCGGAGAAATATGTTGTAAGTGCGACATGGAGATTTTAAAAAACAACCTGATCACGGCAAATTCTAATATAGGCACGTAAAGCTTAGTAAATCTTAGTTTTTACAGAAAAATTACTTTTTCTGAAAACAACTAAATTTTATCGTTCATGCTCGTTATTTAATTCAGACCTCCTTGAAACTTTGTAGATGTGTTAACATCTCTATTGTATATAAAATTTGCTATGCCTAGTAATTTTTTTTAATATTTAGAATGTACCGTTTAAATTATCTATGGAATATTGCCATAGCAAATTTTCTTTATATACCCATAATGTGTGTAATAAAAAGCTTCAGAGACCATCACTACGTTAACAATTTGGGTCCAATCCCATTCTCAGTACGATTGCGTTTCCATGTTGAATTTAATCCGCAATAAATCACATGCTTGTTGCAAGGCTCAAAAAGAAATAATTCAAGCTTTTGTGCTGGTCACTTGGTTTATGTTGGCGAACCTGTAAAAAATGTTTTCTGCGTATTTTAAGTACATTTTGAGGCCAGTGAATGTTTTTAGAACATACTGCGAGGTTATAGAAACAATAAAAGTGACTTTATTGTTGTGTTTTATCACCCACAAAATGACGAGCGTGCAGCGTGTTACGAGTACAGTAGAAGTTGGCATCTTTGACGGATTTTAATCCATGCAACAAAATTTCGATCCGATCCCGCTTAAGGATTCAGTTTGATCTGAATCTTCGTTTCCGTGCAGTATTCAATCGGGAATGAAGACTCAAATCGTTTTGAATTCCCCATGAAAACGTAGCGTTTACTTAAAAATATTTTGATGTGAGAGACAACTTATTTTACTGAATTATTAAAAAAACATTTAAACTATGAATTAGAGTGGCTTCTTTTTTCGGCACACATCTTAATGTTGACCACTCTAATAAAATGTGAAAATATGGTGCAATTTGAATGAAAAATAAAGTTTCCAAAACTCAGTAGACCCCTACGTAGCTGAATTTTCAGATGAATAATGTGCCAGTTTCAGATAATTCACTCTGTATAGAGGTTACGATTGTAAAGAAAGCAAGCAATTGCCAATCTCTGGTAATGAGATTACGTGAGCAGTTGCTTGTATGCCCTGTGCCTGGACAAGCCCAAAAACGCTGTGAGAGGCAAATTGCATCACATATGTAGGTAAGAGTTACATTTACCCCTGGCAGACGTCCACTGTTATTGGGAGAAACTACTCGTACATTTCCTGCAACGGCGAAAGTCCGCTTCCGTAAAATGTACAAGAATTCAGTTCGAAAGTTGAGCCAGATGACATCATGCACATCTTCCTGGTTTCAGAACGAATTCCTACTTCATTTGTCTGGTCGCCAGGGTGTTTCACAACTAGGAAAGAGTACAAATAATGAATAATGACTTTCTCTGCTCGCTCTTGTACGAAATATTCTTACAAACACTCATTCGTTTTTGAGTTTCGCTGCACACGCGCGCGCGCGCGCACACACACACACACACACACTCACACACACACACAGTCACACACACACCACTGTCGGTCTGGGCGACTCTGATATGATCCTGGAAATTGACAGCGTCGCAAAATAAGTTTTTTAAATACGCACACTACTAACATCAGTCTCGTTCAGCACTCATTATTACGCCACATACAGCTGCTATTCTTCCCTTTTGTCTTTGCAAAAGGCAGTCCCGCAAGCTTTTATAGGCGAGAAATACGTGGCATGGATTTTTCTGGAAATTCATCTTTCTGGAACCTTTCTCAAACAAGCCCGCAGTCGAAGCTTCGCGAACTTCTCCAAACTCTTTGTTCTGCCGCGATCCATTGTTGCTTGTTTACTCGCCGCGAGTGGTGTGAGGTAGCTAGACCATGGCCCGATAGTTCGCAGAGGAATGAGTTATTCCTCATCTGAATGCACACTTGAGACCTTGTTTGTTTTTTCTACATTTCATATCATCCTCTTCCTCACTTGGGGCTGGTCACATATCCTGAGTACTGTAATAAACAGTCTGCTCCTTAACAGACACCTGACCCTCTTGGAAGTCCTTGTTTTTTCGGTAGCAAACTACTCCATAGCGATATGTTATAAAATGTTTAAAAAATCTTCATGTTTGCTTTGTTCTGTATGTAATAATTTTTATTTCTTCTGTTTTCAGGTAAGCACCCTAGTATCTGGTGTTGCTGTGGTGGGTAAGTTATGTACGATATCATTTATTTAGTTCATTTTCTAAATCTTTCAAGTTTTTAAAGAACAAGGTATTCGAGAGGTCCAGGTTGAATTCCTGGCGGGAGTTGGGGATTTTACTTTGGCTAGAATAATTCCTTACACCCATTAGAGTTTAGACGTATAAATGTGAGCGTGTTTAATTTTAAAAATCAACGTTAGGAAATCCTAACACCATCAATTGTTGCTCAAGTGAAAGACAAAAACAGATGAGTGTCAGGTAGCACTGGACAGACCGCAACAAGCGAGCGTAGCACATGTACCGCGCCACAAAAACCAGACAGCAGATGTTGTTATGTGTACAAAGTGCTTGTTTGTACCAATTATCGTTACAACTGTTACCAACCGTATTTGGCACTGCCGGGCGCCGCATTTCCGTATTTTCTTTACTACACACGGAATGTTAGTTTAAAGGCCCTACCACCTACCACCTAAAATTATTCTGCTGCACTACACTCACATAGCTTTCCCTTCCCGGTCTTCTTTCGCAGGGAAGGTATTCTATTTCATCCAAAAATTCCATATCGAGATTTCATAGGCAATTCTGTTTTGAGGACCACTGAACCCCTCCAAAAACTATTTTTAAAAGGTGTGTGTGTGTGTGTGTGTGTGTGTGTGTGTGTGTGTGTGTGTGTGTGTGTGTGTGTGTGTGTGTGTGCGTAACATAACTGAAAAACGTAAAGTCGGTTAAAACCAAATTTATTACTTAAATTCAGCGTCTTGCAAGTATGCAAAACGAAATTTCTTCCACCCTAAACCATCCTAAACATTTTTTCGACATTTTCAGGTGGTGTCAGCCAAAAATGAACTTTCAGCTTTCAGTAGCTGCATTCATTGCTTAATCCACAGTTTGCGCATATTTTATTTTGTTGGGTAGAAACTCTTTATTCTGTAAGAAAACAGGATCTTTTGTTTGTGATATTTTTGTTTTGTCTGGCGTGCTCATGCGTTTCGTGGAAAAGTGACATAGCTCTAATACAGAGCGGATTGTCACTTCCTCAAACATGGCGAAATGTGGTCTGATGGGATAACGTTATCAGCGCAAGATAACACTGCACTTTCCACTGACGAGCTCCAACCTTTCAAAAATTACTTATTGCTTTCTCTACATATGCATTGCATGCTATTCGAACGTTCTACTTAGAGATTTCATTGGAACTATGTGTTTTAACGCTCTCTGAATAAAAAAAAAGACATTTCTAGAAAAAATACTGTGTTTGCCTACATTCAGACACAGCATTTTCAGTATTTTCCAAAGATGCGACTACCATTTACATAAAAAAATTTCGAAATCTCATTTTCTCAAAAATTATTCCAACATTTTCATTAAAGTACCATATATTAAGGATATTTAAATGGCAAAAAAAAAAAAAAAAAAAAAAAAAAAAAAAAAAAAGATGTAGTCATTCACATAACTTTCTCTACTCACTCTTGTGTTTACCATTCTTGCAAACACTTATTCCCTAACTACTTCATGCTAACAGCGATAAACACTTTTACAAATGATCTTATTGCATATTTCTATAATGGGAATATGATAATAATGTGGACTTAACTAGTAGAGAAATATTTTAAGAGCTGGTCACTATGTGATCGCTTCGACATTCCATTCTATTTGTATGACGAGGACATTCCCATTTGAGAAAAGTATAAGTATTGCGAAATTCAAACAAAAAACAAGCAATATCTTAAAACGTTAAACTCAAAACAAATAATCTGATGTGTTGCACTCACATGACTTTCTCTACTCTTGTACTAACCATTCTTACAAACTCTTATTACTATATCTTCTTCGTGTTAGTTGAGATAAACATTTGTACAAATTATCTTATTGCTTATTTCCTTGTAGGTACAAGGGGAATGTTAGAATACAGTAGGCTTTGTGCGATAGTCAAATGTTTAAGATTCCGTTCTCTTTGCACACTTAACATATAACAAAATGAACAACGATGATCCATTTCACGAAAGTTCTAAGTTTTCCGAAACTCACACACATAACAAGGAATAGCTCCGAAATGGTTCACCCTACAAGAAAATTTATTGAGACATAAATTGTGTATTTTAGCAAGATCTACATTTTTTGTACAGTATAATTTCGTCTATCTCTGACGGTTTAGCAGTTATGCAAAAGTCGTCCAGAGTAAATACGACTACAGGGGCTATAGCCAGAAAATTCAAGATATACATTTCATTTGTCATACAAATATCTGAAACATGACATTTTAATCAAAATCATTAGAGCCATTTTGAAGAAAATCATGAAAAATGTTCCAGGTAAAGGGTAGTTTAGGGTGGGGCTATTTTCTTCAAAATATTCGTGTCGCATCCTTGAAAGACATTAAACTTAAATACCAACTTTGGTTTTTAACCGACTTTTCGTTTTTGAGCTATGCTGTCCACAGCCAGACAGACTGACACACAGACACACACACGGACCTTTTTCTAAAAATGCTTTTTTTTGGGTTCAGGGGGCCTCAAAACATATATTTTCGGTGAAATCTCGACATCGAATTTTTGGGTGGAATACAATAGTTCCCCTACTTACCAGTAGAGAAAGTAAAAAGTATTAAAATTGTGGGTTTTAACGAAATATTTTTTCTGTTAGGTATAGTAATATTTTTATCTATTGTTATGCAAAAATAATTCAGAACTTTTGAGACTATTGCCAGAAAATTCAGCATATAAATTTCATTTGTGGCGAAAATATGTTAAACATGTGGTATTTTGATCAAAATCACCAGAGGCAATTTTGAGAAATTCAAAACTTTCCACAAATGTTCCATGTATGGGATAGTTTGGGGTGAAATAACTTTTATTTGAAAATCTTCGTGTCGCATCCTTGCAAGACGCTGAACTTAAATACCAAGTTGAGAATTTGTCCGACGTTTTGTTTTTGAGAATCGAACACAGGAGTATCCTATATAGGGAAAAGTTGGTTAGAGGAATACTAAATCTAGGAATGGAGCTATTATGTATGTTAAATAATACTGGAAACAGGAAAACTGTTTAAGGAGGAAAAGCAGTATTTTCCTGGAACAGTTTAGTTAAATAACCTCGCTAAAGGGGATTATTAAATGTGTAACGCAATAGTTGTGTACTAAATTTGTAAAGTATAATATCTTATTTTCTCAAAAATGGCTGTAACGATTTTGATTAAAATACCATATGAAGTAGATCTTTTCTACTTTCTTTTATTGAAATATAATCTTTTGTAGCCTTTAGTTGTGAAAACCGAAAAAAAAAAAAAATAAATAAATAAATAAAATTGCTCTAGGTAGGTTTTGCTGTAAGTGTATGATAGAGGTATGACTGTTACACAGTAATTGTTTCTTAATCTTACGGAAGGGAATTTCTAGAAACACTTCGGCGGTGATTTGCAAGTCATTCATGATGATTTTCTCCAGAATGCCCAACCTCTCAGGAATGAAGGTACACACAACCTGGGAATCCCAGAGAAACTAACATGGTTGACTCAAAGGCCGGTACTGATGTCACCTTACCGCTCACAATATGACACTCATATTGTTACCGCAACATCCACATGCAGTGGCGGCTCTGTTTATAAACTTTCCGTTTCTTAGTGAAAAACTACTTCACTTTCTCTGCTGAAGTTTGTGGGGAAGTGTCGTATTGTGTCAAAACATTGAATACCCAGATATTAAAATATTAAATCAAAAGTTTTAAATATTTCGTCGCGAAGGACTTTTATAGCGACAAAAAAGGAAAATTGATAATAATTTCTGAACCACTAGAGCAAAATGGAGACGTTTAACCAGCAACAACTTTACATTACATATATCTATAACATAGCTAGCATAATTAGTTGATAAGTTCAAAATTTTAATAATACATGTCCCTAATATATTTTCATGACAAATGAAATGTACCTTATATCTTACATTTTCTGGGCATAGTGTCTCAGTCCTGTTCATTCTGAATGAGTTTTGTAAGACTAATAAACTGTAAGAGATAGATAAAATCTTACTGCACAAAAATTGTAGATTTCGTTAAAACACACAATTTATGTCAAATAAATGTTTTGTGGAGTTCAAAATTGAAGTTGGAATAGATTAAAATACGCACCTTAATATATGTGTATCACGTGAACCTTAAAACAGACTGGATAGATCAATTGCTACAGCTTAAGCCCATGAAATCAATGCATATGATCAAAGAAAGCAAGATCAATTGATATACAGAAGCAAAGGGATGTTCTGTGCACATTTCAAGCACTACACTTATATAACAAAAGCCTTCTGTGTGTGTTTGCTTGACTTTTCGCAGTGAGGCATGACTCATTTGTTTGCTTGGGTGATCTATTCATCTTCATATGTCAACAAGCTCTGACATTTCTCATTCATTCATTCATTCTCGTCAGCTGTACATTCCGACCTTGTTAAACTGCGCATGCGTGTCTCCAATTGCACCATTTGTGATATTAGAGACAAAGCGAATAAAGTAAAACCTGCCTAAACGGAATGCGATCGCTCCAGCAGTTTTCACAAATTTACAAAGTGTTGTATTTTAATAAAACAGAGCACAAAAAGCCTGCTACGAAATTGTAGCGGTTATATTGGTACTATTTAAATAACAGAGGACAATTGAAAGTCTCACATAAAAGAATATTAAAAATGGCACGCAAATATTCGTCGATGTAATTTCTTTAAAATTAATAGAAAATATACGATTTTTAATATTGCTTTCTAAATATCAGCACAAATCTCATATGTTATATTCATATGGCTTTCTCTACTCAATCTTGCACAAACTACTCTTACAAACACCTATGCTACTATCTTCTTCATGTTAACAGAGATAAACACTTGTACAAGTGGTTTTATTACATGCTTTCTTGTAGGTGCAAGGGGAATATGAGATTACAGCAGACGTAAGTGATAGTTAAATATTTTAAGAGCTGGTCGCTATGTCATGACTTTGGAATTCCAGTCTCTTTACATAGCCAGGACACATCAATTATAAAGAAAAAGAAGAGAATGGCTATGCATTTGAGAAAAGTGTAAATATTGGAAAGTCAAATGAAGAACAAGAAATATCTGAGAAACACTTATCTCTACCAGAGTTTTGGGCAAAGCTCGTTCACAATGAAGAAGAATTCAGAGGCTTTTCTGGAAAATTCAATATTTAGGTACATTTGATTTGTCATGAAGTTTTCATAAGCATATGGGCAGTTTAATGAAAATGTTAGAGCCGTTTTGGGGGGAAAAATCGAAAAGTTTTCAGTACAAAGGGTAGTTTGGGGTGCCCTTTTTCTAGAATTTTTTTTGGGGGAGAGGGATTCAGGGAGTCTCAAAACATGTATTTCCAATGAAATCTCGATGCATGGTAATGAATGTGGAGGGGTGAGGTGAGAGGGTACTAACGGTGACCGGACTTGACACACAACAGTAGAGCATAGAGTTGCGAACGACTGCAGATTTAAACTCCCCGGTGGCAGCGCATACAACCAACTCCCCTCTCCTTACATATCCGCTTGGGATCTGGTACTCGCAAACTTCCCCCGATCCGGAGGACAGAGAGCATCATGCGCGCCCAAACTCCCACTGAAGCCGTCCATGAGAAAATAAAAATATTTAGAAAATTTTTGTATAGAAATGTTAGTTTGGGGTGACCTTTTGTTAAAAATTTTTTTCTTGGGGGGGGGGGGGGCGGATTCATGGAGTCTCAGAACGTGTATTTCCCGTTAAATCATTTTGGATGGAATGTAATACTTTATTTCCTATGTACCTACATGATAGAGAAAGAAGTTCGGAAGGGGGACTTGGCACCTCTGCCAAAGAAATCTTTTGTGCTTATTGCCTCCCGAGAGGGTGAGATACGAAGTGTGACCGGACTGAGGAAAAACAACAGCAGAGGGCAGGGTCACTAAACATTACAAATTTAGACTCGCCAGTGGCGGTTCATATAACCCTCTCCCTTCCCCTGGGTGCAGGTTACCCAGAGATATAAGGGTTGTGAGGTTTTACAAAGAGCAATGTATCTGCTATGCAACGTCGAAACTCCCGCCGAGACTTACAACCCTGAAACAACCTATCAGGGGGGAAGATGAAGTGAGGAGGGACAAAAAGTTCAGGGGATTTAATTATAATTCACATTATTCACCAGCGACCCAGGGAAACCTCTGAAAAAACCCAAGGGTCAATAAGGTCGGCCACAGGAATGGAACCCGCGACCTTCCGAATGCGAGGCAGAGACGCAACTGAGTCATCCCGCTGAGTAGAGAAATCTTGCGACCGCATCTGAAACGGTATTAGTTTCCTCTCGATGCTACTGTGAAGTTTGTTTTGACGAAGCAATTACGTAAAGAGAAGGAGATAGATACTTATCTGAACATAGAGAAACCAATGATGCGGAACACAAATGTCTCTGAGAGGTGTGTTGACAAGCTGTAGCCAGCGGTTCACAAAGCACAAAACACGTTCCGACAACACAGGCAAACGTCCATCGCCAACTCTAACCTTGGTTTCTTCGTAGTGTTCCCTGGTCACTAGGCGACGTTTCTCTTCTATCACGATTTCCTTTCATTCTGCTTTGTCCTCACCTTTAACTGAGCTTCTAATTTGGAATTAAGTTTTTATTTATGGACGCTCTTCAACTACTGTGGTTCTAGGGGCGTAGCGTCAATGGATGTGGATGTTGTGTTGCATACCCTGCCACTTTTCCTTACTTAACTTTTTGTATTATCTATATGCCAATCCAATTGATGTAATGCTTGTTGAGGAGTGTGTTTCCAACAACAGTTTCCAATGAATTAGTATTGTTAATGATTCACGTCAAGCGATGTGCGTGTGCAGTGGATGTAACGCAGGCAAGTGCATCTTGCTTATTAATGTTAATGAGGTTTAAGGCTAAGTTTTTCAGTATTTTGTTTGCCAGTGAACGTTAATTTCATATTTGTAACTTCTTCTGCACTATCAGAGTACAACAAAAGCATTTTGAACAGTAATTGGTGTGAACGTGTAAAAGAAAAATGCGTCAGGAAACCGAACGCAGGGTATGCACATTGCTCATGTGCTTCCGCGTGGTTCACCACGTGTTGTAGAGAGAGAGCACTGCATTTCCTGGACCTCTGCTGCACCAAATATAGAATGAGTGCTTGTAATCAATAAGCCGAGAATGCAGAAATAAATAGTGGGAGTGATGTTTCTCTAATTTTAATATTTACCAGTTGGTGAATTATAAATTTCTATGAAAACTATAAAAATTGTGAAAAAATTGTTATCGAAATTAATTTTTATTTAATAAACCAAAGCATTACAACACTTTCTGTTCTAAACATTCTTTCGAGAGTACTTATCTATAATAAAATAATGTTTAAAAATATTAACATTTTAAAATCTTTATCATTTCGGTACGCTGCCAGAAAAATAGCTAAAAAAGGTAATCAATTTAAAGGTGTTAAAATATTACAATGAAAATTTGAATGTGTATTATTCGTTACATGTATTATACAATAGACTTTCAGCGATAGTCAAATCTTTTAAAGCTTTGAGATTCCGTTCTCTTTGCACGGCTAACATATAAAAATGAATAACGATGTTCTATTTCTTTTCCAAATCTCACACAGATAAAAGGAATATCTCAGAAATGGTTCACTCTATAAAAATGTATTTGGACATAAATGATGTGTTTTAGCAAGATCTACATTTTTTGTGCAGTAAGATTTGGTCTATCTCTTACGGTTTACCAGTTATGCAAAAGTCATCCAGAGTAAATAGGACTTCATTTGCCAGAAGATTCAAGATATACATTTCATTTGTCATAAAAATATCTCAAACATATGGCATTTTAATCAAAATCGTTAATCATTTTCAAGAAAATAAAAATTTTCCATGTAAAGGGTAGTTTATGGTGGCGGAATTTTCTTTAAAATCTCTGTGTCGTATCTTTGAAAGACATTAAACTTAAATACCAACAATGATTTTTAACCGACTTTTCATTTTTGAGTTATACTGTCCACAGACTGACACACACACACACACACACACACACGGACCTTTTTCTAAAAATGTTTTTTATTCAGGGCGTCTCAAAACATATATTTCCGGTGAAATCTCGACATCGAATTTTTCGGTGGAATACAATACCTCTACTTTGCTATACTAGTAAAGAAAGTAAAAACTAGTTAAAATACAAATTATGTCAACCTTGTTGTGGCACTAACCACTTCCGACATATTCGTTTCTGTTGATTTGCCTTTTCCGATACTTATTTTTTTCAGTGCTTGGTCACCATTCGTTAACGTTTGGTGGTGGTGGTGTCACACAAAGAGATTTGAAAACCAGCGCTATAATCAAATGTATAATAAAATAATTTCTGAAAATGTTTCCCCGGGTTAAAATGAAGCAGATAGTTTATATAGAAGACATTTAATGTCTTTACCCTCTACTTTTATAAGAACGTGCTGCACGTATATTTTGACATAGCCTGTACTTACTTATGGCCGGCCGTATCAGAATTTGAAGGCCTTGATCGCAAAGTTACCGCCCAACAAATTATGGTCGGTCGCCTGTTTTCTTTTTCGCTATATAAAGACCGTTGAAGCGTAAAACGGCATGTTGAAGAGAAAGCGATCGGGCGGGCGGGCGCTTGTGTTTTGTTTACATGGCGCCTCGTCCCTGGGAGACTGGCGGGCAGATGGCTCTCACTGTCGGCATCGTAATAATCCGCTAGTCATCCGTGACTCCATAAACGTGAACTAATATGTCTGAATGTCGCTTAAAAGTTACTTTAACCTGTCATTTTTAGTTCCGGCACAGAAACGAACATTACGTAAAACATAATCATTTCCTTTCCATGGGGACTTCAAATCGATTTCAGTTCTCATGTCGGATTGAATACTGCATGGAAACGTGGATTGAGATCGAACTGAATCCTTGGATCCTATCTTCTTAGAAGTAGGATCGTAATTTTATTCCGTAGCATCACTTGTTGGATTCAAATCGATTTGAGTTCTCATTCCGGATTGAATACTGCATGGAAACGCGGATCCTCTTAGACGTGGGCTCGGATCGAAAGTTTGTTGCATGGAAACACCTACCTGATTCAAATCGATTTAAATCCGCCAAGGATGGTAACTTCTACTGTACGGGAATTATTGGCTTTAAAATTATAGTATATTATGCAAAGAGACTATAGTGGTAATAATTAAGGTTAGAATGAGTATGTGTACGAAGCTCGCACGGAATAGTGTGACGTACGCCTCACCCCCTCCCCTCGCCGTACAGTTCCGTGCGTAGGAACTCCACCATTCCTAACGTGTTTAGCTGACATACTGCATGTGTCAAGTGATTTATACTGCAATGCCTAAAACAAGTGACCTACGAATTGCAGTAATTAATTATTTAGTTGAACAATTCGGACGCAATATATTTCTTCGAGAAGGAGGTGTTATATGTGCCATGTGTAATTTCAGATTATTACGAACTAACAAGTACCTACTATTTTGAAAGACTCTGTAATAGTAGTAAAGCAGATAAGAAAAATATTAAACGCAATTCAAACAATTTCAATTTTTTTTTTTTTTTGAATTTTTCAATTTTTATTGCAATTCAATATAATAAGCTTTGTTTAACTTTTTTGAGCTACTAAAAAGGGAAGAAAGAGTGCAGGCTCACTGAGTCACTTATAGAACCGCCTTTAGTAAAGAAAGAGGTTAAAAGATTTCGTCGACACCGCATCACTTAGGCTCGTACGCACGAAATGTAGGATTATTGTGTGTAAGGCGATTCATTTACTCAGACTGTACGCTTGACCGACACACTGGGAGCTGCATCCCCGCGAGGTCATTTACACTCGCCACGGAACCGTGCAGACACACATAACTTGCTCTCCCGCGGTCTATTTATCACTGTGTAATTCTTTGAAACACTCCTGAACACAGCATATTCCAATTTTAAATGTAGTTTTTATCTTAAAACTTTTTATGTAGTTTTCATTACTTAAAATCCTTGTGTCAAAATGTTTGACCAATTAACTTATTTTTTTAAAACTCTGTGAACAATTACTTAAGAGACTCACATAACCATTTTTGAAATTGTATAATTACCTGCGCTATTTTTATTAAAAATCTTCAAGGCCCTGATATTCATAAAATACAAAAAATACCAAAATACAGAGAGCTTATTGATATTTTCTAGTACAGCTTCATTTCAGTTTTAAAAACACTCAATGGAACTTCCTTATAACGGTCTGTTAGGGGGAAAATAAAATCCTTAATAAGGTGTAATAAGCACGTGACACGTAGGGCATTTTAATTAACGCAATTAAATTAATTAAATGCAGAACAAAAACATTGATATCTCTGAAGCAAATGCTGATATTTGATTGAAATGTTGTATATGATCGTTATTTTATATGGCCATAGTGTAATAGAAATGTTAGGGGTTGTTCAAATCAGAATTGTAGATATTTAGGTTTTTCACAGGTTCATTGTCTTAAGAAGTGGAAGGGGTTAAAACTACGATGTAGGGGAAGTGACTCATTTTTAAAGGCCGGAGGGATGTGCGCTCGCTTGCGATACAGGTTAGCTGGACGCAGAGTATGAATGACGTCAGAAGTATAGCACGGCCATCAAATGTGCAAACAACTGCCACTAGAAGCAAGAGTCGAAAACAACGTAACGTAGTACTCCGCAAACTAGTGAAGTATTGCCTTGCAAGTGTATTCAGACGCAAGCTCAAGGTGTAGTATAACGCGACTATTTTGTTTCTTCTCTCAGTAAGCTGCAGCCGTGGAGTGATAGTGATTGTGAGGAATACGCACACACCTCCAACCTTTACTGATTAGCAGTATCGTTATGAACTGGTGGGCCTTTGCTTGGTGGCTACCAGTATTATTATGAAGAGATGGTTATAATTAGGCCAATTAGAGTGGCGTGTAAGAGCTGCATTATGGCATGTTCGAGCATACAAATAAATTAAAATACTTATGCATGTGATAAAAAGTAAGTTTGAGGCGAGGGCTTTAATCCTAACTGTAATAAAACATAGCACAGAATCAACTAATATTTTTTTGTTAGCTGTATACAAAACTATCTCTCTCACTTTTAAAAATAGTCGGGATTAGACGTGTTTACACACATGACTAAGAAACGTCGTTAAGAAACAGAATATAAAAATATGAAAATTATGCATACGTAGATCTTTGCATTGCCATATTTATGTGTTGTATTTAACGACTGTTGCAGATGGAGTGCGAGGTGCGAGCGCTACGCAAGGAGCTGGAGGAGACGAGGCAAGCTCTGAGGCTGCAGACTGTGAGGTGTAGACAACTGGTGGCAGCCTTCACCAGCAAGCTGCAGGAGAAGGAGCGAGAAGTGGCAGCAGGTAGAACATTACGGGACCAGCAGCTGAGCAGGGTGCTCCGAGCTCTCATAGTGCTGGAGGCGAGGCTGAGGAGGGAGCAGAGGGTCATACGTCAGCAGCTGGCAGACCGTGACACTGTCATACAGGCTCAGCAGGAGGAGCTCGACAGACTCCGTAAACTACAGGTGAGTGAGTAGGGTGCTGGAGGAGCAGAGGGTCATACGTCAGCAGCTGGCAGACCGTGACACTGTCATACAGGCTCAGCAGGAGGAGCTCGACAGACTCCGTAAACTACAGGTGAGTGAGTAGGGTGCTGGAGGAGCAGAGGGTCATACGTCAGCAGCTGGCAGACCGTGACACTGTCATACAGGCTCAGCAGGAGGAGCTCGACAGACTCCGTAAACTACAGGTGAGTGAGTAGGGTGCTGGAGGAGCAGAGGGTCATACGTCAGCAGCTGGCAGACCGTGACACTGTCATACAGGCTCAGCAGGAGGAGCTCGACAGACTCCGTAAACTACAGGTGAGTGAGTAGGGTGCTGGAGGAGCAGAGGGACATACATCAGCAGCTGGCAGACCGTGACACTGTCATACAGGCTCAGCAGGAGGAGCTCGACAGACTCCGTAAACTACAGGTGAGTGAGTAGGGTGCTGGAGGAGCAGAGGGACATACATCAGCAGCTGGCAGACCGTGACACTGTCATACAGGCTCAGCAGGAGGAGCTCGACAGACTCCGTAAACTACAGGTGAGTGAGTAGGGTGCTGGAGGAGCAGAGGGTCATACGTCAGCAGCTGGCAGACCGTGACACTGTCATACAGGCTCAGCAGGAGGAGCTCGACAGACTCCGTAAACTACAGGTACCATTTACAATCCGCTCTTCTTTTCTTTACGTTCCGCAAACTAACTTGCGGCATCAGTTGCGATATTACCCAGATCCTTTAGGAAGTCACAAATATGACTGAAGCATTAAAAGAAGAAAGTAATTCACTTTAAATGCGCTGTAAAAGTTGAGACACATATAAATTGACTTAAAACCAATGCAAGCTAAGTCCTAATTTACTTACTCAGCTTGCGCCGTGTCCGTAGTTCACGATAGTTGTTTTTTCTTTGGTAGTATTTAACGCCCGCTTTTACTAATGCGGCACCGCAGGTGGTGACACTGATGATACATGGAATGAAGATAGAGCTTCGGCGGAATGAGATGGTGGTGGAAAACGCACAACCCCGAGGAAATCCGCCCTAGTGCCACTTTGTCCAATACAAATCTCACATGCGGTCACCTGGGATCGAACCCAGGTTTGGTGAGAGGCGAATGGTCTAACCACTCGGCCACGGCGTGACCACGATAGTTGCCTTGCTGCCAACATTGCTCCAATAATCACCCGAGTCTTTATCGGCAGTGGTAAAAAAAGTCAATGTACTGTAATAAAATGAACTGGCGAAACTTGCCGCTAATAATGTAGATATTTATTATCCATTAAGCACACACACTCCCAACAACGGCTAAACCATGTGACTTATATTCTTCCCTCCATTAGAACAATGGATAACGATTGCTCGTAAGAGAATACTCCTAAGTGTAAGTAGAAGTATTTGGGTAGGCGCTAACCTACAGTTCTTGAACCAAGGACCATTTGCCACGGACTTCCAAAACTGGCCATGCCCTCGCCTACATGGAAATATGCCGTCTCTGCGATCCCGCTTCGTAACGGACTGAAGGGCGGCATCACACTTCCGACATAACATGCAGACTCTTGGTAAACTTTCATCATATAGGAACTGCATGCATCACCAATGCGACATCAATAATATTAACACATAACAATAAAACATAACTTACACTTACTAGATTTATTTACTGAATGGCGGGGACCGAACACTTTGCAATAAACAGTAAAGGTTCTAGTAATTAATTTCGTCTGCAGCACATGACTGAACTACTGGTATAGAGTTGGCTCTGCTACCATCGAGGTTACCTGCACTGCTATTACAGAGCAACTTCGGCAGCTTCCGTCAGCGCTCGTTTAATCACGTCCTGTGTGAGAACTTGGAAATATTGCGGGCCGTAAAGCAAACAATATCCCAATAACTTGCGGCTGTAATTACATACAATAGAATGGCATGTATAGGGTATACAACATAGGGGAACACCTTGCGCACCACCGGCCCGAGCGAAGGGATGAAGTGAAGAACCAGAGAACACTATAGGGCACAGAGACGCGCGGATGTTCTTAAATGCAGGCTCAAAGACTCTTCCACTACCGGAGGCTGACCAGAAAGTGTGCTAAAGGACCTATTCAACCAATCTGCCATCTAGTGTCCACGGGAGATATTCTTTCCTTTATGAAAAATTCTGAAAAGGGTTTTCCAGGAAAAAACATTTAAAATTGGAATCTGCAATACAGTACTGTGGCTGCACAGAGTGATAAATATTGGCAATATTAGTAAATCAGATAAGCAAGTGAAAGTACGGAGTATAAATACAGCAAAAAGAATACAGGCGCATTGTCTTAATGAGGAACTAAGTAGATAGCCTTACAATTGCCACAACTAATATGATAATACGTGTGACGACTGATAAATTCTCAAGTAGAGTGGCAGTCAGGTTATCACATTATATTTATATGTACTATTTCAAAAGCATAATGCGTATTTAAATATTATATCTGACTAGAAAATGTTAAATTATATAAAAAATAAGATAAAATATATTCATTACGATTAGTGTAGTCCGGTACTGCCAACTGAGGAGAACGAAATAAAAGAATTACACGTACATATTTCGATCTTCTTTTGTTGCTATAATAGAAAACCAGTTTATAACCTCAAATAAATCTCAGTGTATTTTTAACATCAAGAAATAACCTTTCGTCTGAAAAAATGCGTTAATCATTAAAAAAACAGTTGTTAAAAAAACATTGTCAAATTTAAATGAAGTGATATTTCGATTGTAATGTGTAATAAACTGTTTTTCAGTGGATTAAGGGATACAATTGGCGACTCTGAGTAACAAAATAATGAGCTAGTGATAATAAAATTTGTAAGAAACAAAAAATGAAAGACAGTACATTGTAAATGATAATTTAACGTCTCTATATGTGAAATAGTATACAACATACATGATTAAGTGTGTAACAGAATCTGAACTTCCTTTTGTGTTTACAAACTTTGCATAGATTCTCTTACCAACCTTACATCGCAATATAAGAACTATATCTGTACTGAATATATAAATTATTCCTTGTCTCAAAACGAAGCATTTCCAGGTGAACATTTTCGAGCAAAACCTCCTCACATATGGGCACCTCAAGGTAACTAGAAAAAGATGGGCACCTAAATAGAGTTTTTATGGGGATTTTAAAGCTAGTTGGCCCTTGGGTTTACCTCACTCAGGGCTTATTTCACCCTATGGCTGTTTCAGGGGTGTTCCCTCTTCTGTCTCGAGTAAGTAAGAGTTTCACTTCTCTATTTCAATCCCAAACACGAGATTTAAACAGACGAACGCAAGTGTGTGTAAATACCACGCGAAACTTTAAAATTTTACTTTTTCTTACCTTTTTAGTTTCTCTAGAGAAAGTACTTCAATAACAGATGTCACTGGAAATACATATTTTGAGAATCTCTGAATCGTAAAAATAATTTGCAGAAAAATGCCCTTGTGTGTGTCTACGTGTCTGTGAACAACATAACACAAAAACGAGAACTCCGTTAAATACCAAACTTGATATTTAATTATTATTTATTTATTCTAATAAGCTTACTGCAGCCGCTCCATAAGCGGAAGATCCGTGGTCCAAATCCCGGCTATGGCGTTGAAATTTTCAGTTTTTGATTCAACCTCTTGATATTTAAGTTTAGCGCATTTCAAGGATGCGAAACGAAAATTTTCAAAAAATCATCCCACCTCTAAATACTTTTTGCATGAAAACGTCTTTGAAGTTTTTGATTTTCTGAAATATAGCTCTAACGATTACCATGTGTTTAACATGTTTTCATTGCAAAACAAAATTGGTTTGAACATTCAAAGCAATAACAACGAATACCTGTGTTTCAGCAAGATCTGTATCTTTTGTGCCATAAGATTTTATCTATCTCTTACACTTCACCATTTATACAAAAGTAATTCAGAATGAAGAGGATTTCAGAGATTATTACCAGAAAATTCAACATATATGTACATTACATTTGTTATGAAAAATCTTAAACATACGGTACTATAATTAAAATTGTTAGAACCATTTTTGAGGAGAGGAAAATTTACCAATAATTTTACATGTAACAGGCCCAAATGACCTGGTTGTCGATGGGTCCTTAAACCCCATGTACTGGGTAATTTGGGGTGTGGGATTTCTTGAAAATGTTGGTGTCCCATGCTTAGAAGACGCTGAAGTTGGGATAAATCCAAACTTCTCTTTTGTGAGTTTTTTGCTGTTCACAGCCATAGAATATTTTTCTTCTAAACAAGTTCTTTTTTTAACGTAGATGGAATACTGAACATGGCTGCTCAACTTGGCAACCGTCCATGTACAAAGTTGACCAGGACAGAAGTTTGGTCATAGGGACGAATTACTCGCTCATAGAATCCATCCATCCGTGTAAGAAAACAGGGCACAGACCTTGTTTAGCTGACTGGTAAGGAAACAGGACAGATATTATATTGTCCATGTGACATAAGTTCCACAAAGGAAAACATCCGCGCTGCCGGAAATCCTGTTGCGGTGAGCGGTATTTCCACATCCTGTGATCGAGAAATAGTGTTTCAAGGAATTTGATTGTGTACAGTTATAGTGATAGATCATGGGGCTGGGGAGGCTACTGTGTACCCCCCGCATTAGCTGCATTTATACAGTAATTTGTTCTACTCAATTTTTGGGCCAACGCAACCCCACAAAAATGTCCCAGAACCTAATTCTCGTGTGTTTGTGTTCCAGGAGGAAAAGACAACTGTTGAGGACAGTCCAAAGGAAGAGGAACCGGAAGTCCAGGAAGAGACCAAAGAGGAACCCAAGGCCGAGGTGCAAGAGGCTGCCCCCGAGCCAGTAGTAGAGGCTCCAGCCTCGTCCTCGACAGAGGAGGAAGAGCCACCTGCGAGGCCGTTCAGGCCGACGTCCCAGTCCACAGCGTTTGTGCGGTTCAGGAAGAACAGTCGCAGCAGGATACACACCCAGCAGGGTTCGTATCGGCCTGTGACGAGACGCAAGGCTGCAGCAGCCGCTCTGGCACACCAGGACCATGGCGGGGTAGACGACGAGGAACTGGGGACTCGAGACCTGTACAAGGACTACCAGCACAACCCAGTGCTGGAGTGTGTGAACCAGATCCTGCTTAGGGACCACGACGAGATGATGGAGAAGCCGGAGAAGAGGTTCAGCTATCACTGTCCCAGCATCCAAGAAGAGCAGGAGAACAGCACCGAGGAGGAGGAGACGACTCCGGCTCAGCAGGAGCCGTCCAAGGACAAGGAGGAGACCCCTGCACAGCAGCCAGAGGTCTGGCCCACCAAAGACAAAACACCATCACCGCCCATTAAGGCACAACTTCTGGAAGAGAAGGCCTGCCTGTTGATGGCGTCTCAGAGACTCACGCTGGTCAGGAACCCCGAGTTCGAGGAGGTGGACAAGGAGAACGAGCCCGTCAAGTCGCCGCCCCCTCCACTGCCCCCACCACACGCCAAGAACCTCACACCCCCTGCGCTGCCTCCCAAACCTACCCAGCTCGGCGGCAAAGGGTACCATCCTCTTCTGTTCCCAAGGAAGATGAACGGCACCAACCACCATCACCACCACGTCAACGGGAACACGTACCCCGGCCGAGGGGTCAAACCAGAGTTGAAGACCGTGAAGCAGACCGAGGCGAAGACTCTGTCCCATCACCACGGCCATACCCACAACTCCGAGAAACAGCAGACGCCGTCGCCGTCTAGGCAGAGACAGATATTGAGTAACGGCAGTCTCAAGGTCGCCCTAGGTCACGATGTGGTTCAGGAGAACGGCAGAGGGCCGCTGTTCGACCATCACCACCACCACAACCACCACAACCATCACTACAACCACAACCACCAGGAGAAGAACAATAACAACACGTTCGAGGAGAACCTTGACAACCTGACGGACGTGACAAACACGAGACATCGTAAACCAGACGATGGACGAGCTTCTACCAAAACACTGAAGAATGGCAACGAGCAGCAAGGTGGCAACACTGCACTAAACAAGAGCCCAGGTCACTGTGGGAAGATCCGCGTGGGATCCTCTGTATCCTCCCTGATAACTGGCTCGTGCGGCAACAGTATCGTCAGCGAGCTTACCAAGGGCGAGAGTGAAGCAAAGCTGGCACTGCCCCGGGTGTCCCAGATTGTGCGCCGTTTTGAGGACCTCAGCACCGAGAAGGACAGGGCCTCGCCCCCTGTCACCAAGGACGAGGAGGAAGGCGACGATGACACTCTGAGACACAACTTCGAGGAGTTCAGGTTGGAGGACGTGGACATGGACGAGGAAGAGGACCGAGGTCGACCAGCAGGCGACGGGGCGGAGTCCAGGTCTACTGTGGTGGTACAGAATGGCACGGCACCCAGCACGGCTGTGAACGGCGTGGCACCAGGAACTGGAGGTAGTTACGAACACTTCCTGGAGGCCACAGGTCTCAGCCAGAAGTCGATCCTGACGCCCAGCAGGATGCTCAGCAACCACCGCAGTGTCCTCAAACCCAAGGATGTGAAACATCGCAGCAAGGTCCTCAAGGCTGCAGCAGGAGTTACCACAGGTCCTGTGGTCAAGTACTGGATAGAGCCTTTCTTGTGATCCTAAGGTCAGTATTCCTTCAATTTCATATAATTCCTTAAGTGAAGGGTGTTGGCAGAAAACAAGCAATGTCCATCTTTCTGCAAATTGAGCAATGCTGCCATCTATTAGCACTTTGTGAATATAGTGGAAGAATTCGAATGCTTATAATTCGAAATCGTCATTAATTCAAAGATTTTTCTTGATCCCTTGAATTCTTGTATTATTACAATGTAAGAAACTCGCATGTAATTGAAATTTTATTTTCTTTAATTTGAAGTTATTGTTCAGAAATTTTCAATTAAAAATTAATCTAGATACAGAAATTTAATATAACTTCATCCATGTGTTTCTGCAAAAGAGGTCATTGCATAAAACAATTACAAATTAAAATAATAACAGCTTTTAACATAATAATTGTTCAGCCAATTTTATATGTGAATATTACACATTAAAAAATTAGCACACGCAAGGGAATCAAATCATGCTACAACAGATAGATTACTTACCAATCATGTGCTCGTCCCAACTGAGCTACCTAGTAACATGAGAGGTAAACACTCCATTTAGCATGTAGTATTCGCTGGTCCCAATAAACATTTGCAAAGGTACAAATGTCAGCTGTCTAATTACGAGTATATTAAAAGGCGATGCTCTAACATCTATATTAGTACCTACTAATTTTGAGTGGTAACAAAAGACATTTATTACATACAACCCCCACAAAAAGAATGAAGGAAGGAAATACAAGCAAAAAAATGAAACATTTACATTGACATAGATATGTACATTGGCATTTACTCAATCTTAATATCTTACCATTTCTTTATCTTCTTGTTCTTCCCCATCCTTTGAAAATGATGAAGAAGTCATCAATCTTATAAAATTCCCGAATGGTTTTGTTTACATTGCATTTCATCTTTGTTGGAGTTGTATAGTTCTGAATATCCAGTTTAATGGTTCTTATTACTGTACACACTTGTCGTCCCCTCCTTTAAAGTAATTGTACACATTTTGAATAATGTGTGCTGCTGCTTATATACTTGTTTTCCACGTCCTATAGGCAAGGAATTTGCTTTATAAGTAGCAGGTACATTACCTGTTTCCCACGACCGCCATATATTTATACACGTTTATAAATATGAGGTTTTGTACAAGTTTTGTGCAATCTCTGTTGTGCGCCACTTCACATGTCTGAATGACTGCATAAATCTTGCAACTCTGCCTGGGTTGTTTTTGTCTGTATACACGTGCCAGCCACGTGATGTCCCTATCTGCCCCTTCCACTATCTCAAAAGACTGAACAAAGTGTATATATATATAATGTCCTCCAATGTAATGTCATATCAGCTGATGAATGAATGAAACTAGTGAAATGAAGGTCAAATGAGTGCAAGGTCCATAGAGCTTAAAGTACCCGATATTTGTCTTCTCAGGATAAGAAAAGCCTAGGAAGAAAACCTTATCTGGATAACTCACCCTAACCGAGATTCAAACTCAAGATCTCTTGAATGTGAGGCATACATACTACCACCATGCTACAGAGGTGGGCTGTCAAATTTGTAAAGAGCAGAGAAAGTCATGTGAGTGCAAAAGATCAGATTTCTTTTTTTATTATTTGAGGATGTCATAACATGCATTTCCTGAGTGGATAGTGATACATTCCTTACCTCTTATAAATAGGTGATAAAGAAAGTAAAAATGAATTCTCACAATAATAATATAAGTTTATTAAAGTAGTAAGAATATATGTATTTGTATTCCCCACTAGAATTGGCCCATGTTACTATTCAGTATATTACAATGAGCACTACTAAGTTTATACATAAATGCTTATAAGCTATTATTCTTTTTCCAGTCCATTTCCACTTATTTGTAAACTTTTCTGTTTCCCCATGTTCTTGCAGCTTTTATCTCTAATTTTATTTATATGAGAATCCTTATTCATTTTTCACCACACACTTTCTTTTCTCCATCTCTTCATTTCTTACAGTCAAATACTATATGTTGTACATCCCTCTTTTCCCCAATTCACACCATTCATGTTTGTTTATTTTCATGTTTACAGCATCCACTAGAAGACTTGAGGTTGTGGGGGCCCCTGGTGCAGTTAAGGTGCAAGAAGGGGCTAGGACGTTGGACAAATATATGGATGTGGTACCTAGTGTATAGAAATGTGTTGTGATTATACAGATACCTACATCTAGTCTGCTTCATTCACTCTGTGGATAAAACATCAGTCATTGGCACATAAGCAAACTCTACATCCTAAAAAACTGTACTTTTTTAGCACATTTTCCACATAACATATTCTTAAATTTCTGTCTATTACAAATAAATTAGATCCATGAATATTCATCTTCACTTGTTCTGTCTCATTTATTTCATTACACACATCATTTTCCATTTGTAACCCCAATGACATCAGTGAGCCCCATTTATGCATGCGATTTTATGCAATGAAACAAAAACAAAAACACACAGTTCATGTCAAGTACTTTTTTGTGAAGTGAACCATTGCCAAGATATTGCCTGTTTTTTTGTTTGATTTTTCCTAATGCGTAAATACCCATATGAGGGCTGTCCCAGAAGTACCTGACCTGATGTATAGATAGCAGTTTTTATTTCAAACAGGACTCCAGTGGAAAGTACCAACTTTATAAAGCTTAAGTTTGAAGTTTGACAGTGCTATGTTTTTTAGTACTTATTTGGCAGCCATCAATAGCGAATGCTCTCAGCAAATTTGTAAACATGGATAAAATAGGTAATCATTATGTGATACAATACTTACATTTTAAAGGTTTTAGTCCAACTAATATTAAAGCTGAGCTAGATTCTACTCTGCGGAAGTCTGCTTCTTCGTTCAAAACACTAAAATATTGGTTGGCTGAGCTTAAGTAAGGCCATATTGTATTGGATGACCGTCGACTGAAAGTGTGTGAGTTAGCAGACATTGCAGCATTTGAAAAAGTGCTGTACATCTCATACTGACTGAAAATTTGGACATAGGAAAGCTGTATGCAAGATGGATGCCTTGTTTGCTCACAATGGAACAAAAACAGTGTTGTGAACATGTTTTAGTTGAGTGTTTGGCAATGTTTGGCCGCAATAAAGCTGAGTTTTTGTATTGACTCATAAGCATGAATGAAACATGTGTCTATCATTCGCATCTGAGGCGAAGGAACATCGAAACAGTAAATGAAGGGGGAGAATCGGCTCCAAAGAAGGCAAAGACAGAACCATCTGCAGAAAAGGTCATGGTATCAGTTTTCTGGGATGCACATGTGATAATTTTCATTCAGTATCTCTAAAAAGGAAAAGCAATCAATGGCAAGTATTATGTAAACTTGTTGTAGTGTTTGAGTGATGAAATCAAGCAAAAATCTCTACATTTGGCCAAAAAGAAAGTTTTGTTTCATTAAGGTAATGCACCAGTTCACACATCCATCCAAAATCAATGAATTAAAGTTCAAATTGCTTCCTCATGCACCATATTTGCTAAATTTAGCCCCTATGATCATTTTCTGTTTCTAAACTTGAAGAAGCGGCTTGGTGGTAAAAGATTTGCCAATAATGAAGAGGTAGAGTCTGCTATTTCAGAGAGCTCAACGGTTCTCACTATAAACAGGGTATTGAAGCTGTTGAGGGAAAAGTGTTTCGAGCTGAAAGGGGATAATGTAGAGAAATAAATATTTTTTCCACAAAATTCTTGTGCTTTGTTTTTTAGGTTGGGTACTTCTGGGACAACCCTTGTATGTAACTTTACAGTTCACAAAAGTACAAGTTATAATAAAATGCAGAAAACAAAAAATAAAAAATGTTTATGTTTTTTACTAAATTTCACTGTTGCAACTGTATACTTTTAATGGTTTGTGTAAAAATCATACAATTCATACAAAAAATCCGTTGTCTGTCTGTGCTCTGTTTGTCAATCATATCAGGAATTTATTAAAGCTGTTGATTGTTTTATTCTTTCAATTGTTTTTGTAAAGTGTACAGTTGCGTTTGTAATTTAAAGTTTGTGTTGAAGGAAATTGTGACAAAGTGTTAAATGTTAACAAAGGGCATTGTATTAGGAGGCTCTAAGTTCTAATAGCTTTATGTGGTATTGTGCACTGACTGAAAGTATTCATCTTTGATCACTGTAATTATTGCATACATACACCAGGTTTGTCTTGAATGATGTGATTGGTAGCTTGTTGGCCAAACAGTATCACAGTAGCAATGTTGCCATTCCTCTCCTAGGTAATGCTACCGATGTGAAACAATATGCTTACCTTTTGTTGTGAAAGGTGTTGGAAATGATGCCCCACAAGCCTGGCATTTTGTTGAGTACATTGGGTGAAGTGAATAAGAAAAAATATTTGCTTTCGCTTGCAGTTTTACAAATACAGTAGAGCTGTGGTTATCTGAACCCTGACTAACCAACTTCCAAGTAAACTGAGGTCCTGTTTTATGAAGTATGCCATACAAAGTCATTAAACATCACGGAAAATTAAGAAACTGTCCATAGAGCATGACGACCTCAGCCTTGCACATCTAACTCAAAGATTAGCAGATGAAACAATCACTGAAAACAATATAGCCGAGTGGATCAATGCAATGGCTGATAGATGATAGCAGGGGCTGAAGAAAGTGAATGTGACAAAGAAGACATTGAAATGGAGAAAGAGAAAATCTGGGTGCAAAGTGATAGAGAAGATCATCAAGTACCTAGAACAATAGTCAGAAACAACTTCAGCAGACTATGATGACTGTGTGAAATCATAGCAAAGAAGTGAGCGAGTGCCATTAAACAGAAAACACTTATGGACTTCTTGAAGAAATAACTTTTTTAACTAGAATATGTACATACTGTATGTATGCATGTGCTGCAGGCCTTTTTACTTTCTCTACTACATATAGTAAACTAGAGGAAGTGTTGCATTCCACCCAAAAATTCAATGTTGAGATTTCACCAAAAATATGTTTTGAGGCCCCCCTGAATAAAAAAAAAATTTTTAGAAAAAGGTTCATGTGTGTGTCTGTCTGTGAGTCTGTGGACAACATAACTCAAAAACGAAAAGTCAGTTAAAATCCAAAGTTGGTATTTAAGTTTAATGTCTTTTAAGGATGTGACATGAAGATTTTGAAAAATTATGTCCACCCTAAACTACCCTTTCCATAGAATTTTTTTTGAAAATTTTGATTTTCTTGAAAATGACTCTTAACGATTTTGATTAAAATGCCATATGTTTGAGATCTTTTTATGGCAAATGAAATGTGTATCTTGAATTTTCTGGCAATATCTCCTGTAGTCTTATTTGCTGTGGATGACTTTTGCTTAATTGGTAAACCATAAGAGATAGACCAAATCTTACTGTACAAAAAATGTATATCTTGCTAAAATACACAATTTATGTCTCAATAAATTTTTTTGTAGAGTGAACCATTTCGGAGATATTCCTCGTTATTTGTGTGAGTTTTGGAGAACTTAAAACTTCTGTCAAATGGAACATTGTTATTTAATTTTTTTATATGTTAACCATGCAAAGAGAACGGGATCTCAAAGCTTTAAAAGATTTGACTATTGCTCAAAGCCTACTGTATTCCCATATTCCCCTTGTACCTACGAAAAAATGAACAATAAGATAACATGAAGAAGATATAGGAATAAGAGTTTGTAAGAATGCTTACTGCAAAAATAGAGAAAATTGCGTGAGTGCAACATATCAGATTTGTTTTTCATTTTTTATTTGTATGTACATCATTTTTTCATTTGACAATACAGTAGATGTATTTTTTTCATATCTTTGATGACATTTTTGTTCATTTCACTAGTTTACCATACATTGGCCTCTCAATTTTTGATGAGAGTCAATGTTATCCATGTTTTTGTTTATCCGAGATACTGTCGGTCCTCCTTAGCTTGGATAAACGAGGCTCTACTGTAAATAACATACCATATAAAGGGATTATGTTACTTAAAATTTGATGATAGGGAATAGGTTGGTATTATTGTAACAGTTCCATTAATGTGGTGATGAATCTAAATTAGTTGCATAATTCAGTTTGTTGAGAATCCTCTAGATTCGAGAAACCAGTGTTTGTGCATGCACGTTGGCTATCTTGTCTTCTGGCTCACTCCTCCAAGTGTTAGGTGACTCTTCTTGTTCTGTGTAGCCATCGGCTGCTCGCAGCCGGGACAGTATGTTGAATCAACTATAAACTATATAACTGTCTCTTAAATATATAAACTGCCTTGTTTAAAAATTTAGTTGTTTTTGTTTGTGGCGTTTGATCCAGTCCTTCCTTCAGTGTTAAGTAAAGGATATTTTTAGTTATGGTTTTGAAAGCCCGGTTTTTGTGATAGTGTTACTTACTGCAGGCAAACGAGCTACTAACCCAAGTTACATGACGTCATAGGCTTGTATTTATACATAATGTGACTCAATTTAGGGTACATAGTGCAATAATACTTGCATTCAGGTGAATAAAAGAAAGAAATATTTTCAATGCAGGTAAATTGGAAAACGTGGCACATATATCTGAAAACAGTTCAATAAAACACAAGTAAATATTTACAGCTTTGCAGGCTTGGTCAAAGGCAGCCTCGTTGATCAAACCTGGGTATGTCTGTTGCAGTGTCTGTTAAGATGCCAGCTCATATGCATATTCAGGGGCAAAGCCCTGTTGAGAAAGTAATAATGATAAAATGGGTGGTCTCACTAGAGATCTGCATGTAGATTTTGGAGGCTTTTGAGCTTCTTATACTGGGTAATTACTTAACTCCAACAATCTAAGTAAAACAGACCATGTTCTTGATATATGCCCTTTTTATGTGCTCAGGCTCCAGAAAAAGCATATGGAGACACATCTATGCATAGTGAATGCTTCATATTTGCATACTAGTAACCCAGGACAGTTAGCCAGCTGACAGTTGAGCATGTATAGTTGGCTGTGTATGTTTCTAGCATGGACCCAGTGTAACAAGCTATAAACTGGATTTGTTAAAAGCAGTGTCGTCTGGAGATTTCTATATAAACTCAGGATGACAGTCCTTATTTGTGCAAAACATAACACAATAAACACACCGTGTATACACTATGATAACTGTACATAACATTATTCCACCTGCCAAACAACATGAACTAGGCTATTGCAAGGTTATTCAACATGCTATCTGGCAACTATCAGTCACAACATCCAAGATAAACCAAGTGTTTCAAAACATAGGTAATAAATTTGACCTAAATATTTGAAGGTTAGCATATCATGCTATTGTGCACTTAAGCAAAGTATATCTTATAAAAGTACCTAGCAGAAATATATACAATTCCTATATGTAATATAAGGGACACCATTAATATTAACTGAACATGTTATAATGTTTCCTGCAGTGCATATAAACCAATTTTTAAACATCAATATCTGTACAACTTGAAATTTAATATGAATCTTTATATTTATAATTGCAGTTTATAAATTCTACACATTTAATAATTCACTTGTGAATATTCTCTAATAATTATTATCTGTTAATTTTCAAATATTAAATTATTATTATTATTTTTATTGCTCTGTTAATATTTGTATACCTTGCTGTTCAGCATGTAATCTTTAAAGTGCATAAATGTCATTCATGCATTTCAGTTCGGTATCTTCAATAATATTGCAACTACTAAGAGTTTTCCAGCATTTAAATACAAATTGTCATAATACATATTATTATTGTTATGGTATTGCAAGCTAATAGCAAAAATATGGGTCTGAAAATGAACTGAAATGACATGAAATGTACTTGAAATTCAGGGAAGCAAATGCAGTAGTCCAAGTCACTTTTAAGGTTATAATTCTCATAAAACTTAGTTCGCCTTAAAGTCTAGCTACAGGAAACAGACGAGAGAAGTCCATTGGATGATATGAGAAAAGCCAAGAGCATTGGCCCAAAGTGCTGAGTATCTTTGGCTTGGATTTCATTTGGGGTGTTGAATTTTTCATGTTTCCATACTATAACAGCATAGATTTTTGTTGCAATTAAAATAAAACAGAGTACAGTGAAAATGTTTGTTATTTATGACTGTAAAAATGCATTTTCATCCTGTGATTTGCTATACCAAAACATTTGAGTAGAGGTCCTCTTAGTTAATGTTGCTTCCAAATTGTCGAAGGCCACGTAGCATCAGTCAGGCAACCTATGAAAGAGTAAATATAGCAGAATTGCAACTAAAGGTAGCTGACAAAGGAAGGATTTAGTTGGTTATTACCTAGGTCAATGTGATTCACCTTCACAGATCCTACTTGTCATAATTCTGCATGTGTGGTCAAAAGCCTGCAACTGCTTCAGTCCTCTATTTATAAAAAGTATCTCTCAGGTATGCCTTGTGGCTTAGAGCCCTCAACCCTGGGTTATGCCTGTGATCTTTAGTCCTACTTGCCAATCTCCTATTTAGATTTCTTAGTCTACAGTTGGCATGATTTAGCGAGATTGTGTGGCGCTTGGACACTTTGGCAGCGACATCACCTCCTCTTACATAAGGTGAAAAATGTGCTATATTTTTATACATCCTCTGAGAGAAATCATTGACAAATACATATTGTGGAGAAACAATGTCCAGAAAATTATGAAGTAGAAAGACAGTGCCAAACTAGGCATTTTGAGGTTAGGAATCAGCAGCTTATTTACTTGCTATATGCAAGAGTTTTCAAATGTAAAAATGGTTTATGGCTTGTCAGATGTGAATGAAATGCACTCTTATACCATACTAGTCATTGTCTATACTAGTAGTGAAGTCCACTGGATGATACAGTAATACCATCTTATTCAGTACAGTATGCACTAGTGTACAGAGCATGTATGAAGGCAGGTGAGTATTGGATTCACTCTGGCAACAGAAAAGTGTGTGACTGTTTCAACCAATAGGTGCCAGTATTGCTACGCAGAGTAGTTCGTGTGTGCAAGTAGCAGGATAGCAAACCAGAGCATAATAGTGTGTGTGCATAGTGACCTGCCTTTGTTCATGCTCTCTATTCTAGTGTGTCATTGTGTATCAGTGCTTGAAATAATACATACACACTTATGTGAGCTATATTGCATTACATTGATGCAGTGCTCCTATTGTACTGCATCTGCTCCTAACCTCAAAATGCATAGTTTGGTACTGCCTTTATGCTATACAATTTTTCACAATGCTTTTCCCTACTTGTATTTAATTTTGTGCTAATTCTTTGTTTTAGTTTTGTTGTAATCAACAACTGCAAGCAGTTTCATTGAACATCCAACTTTGACACTTGTAAAGTATTATTATGTTATGATTTGCATATGCAGGAGATCTATTTTAACCAGTATTGTCATTTTGTGTCTTGCAGTCCTAATGCTGAAAGACTCACAAGGGTCGTACTGAAAGTCGTGAGCAAAAATTTTTTAAACATCTTAATATATGTTTTTTAGACAAATCAAGCACATCATCTTATTCTACATTTTTGTTGCTTTTCGATATAGTCTCAGTTTCTTTGCATACATTTTTTCCATTGTTCTGCAAGTTTGAAATTCACTTACAATGGAATTCCATTCCAACTGTCCAAAGACACTGATACACTAACTTCTGAGTATCCTCCACCAACTTGTAGTGTTCGTCTTGCATCTGTTCCTTTACAGAACTGAAGAGATGGTAATCAGAGGGTGCCAAGTCAGGTCTGTAGGAAGGACATGGAAGAGTTTCCCACCCAAATATCCTGATCTTCTCTACAGTAACATTAGCAGTGTGAGGACATGTGTTATCGTGTTGCAGTATAGCTTCTTTCCAGGGTGTTTACCATACAATGCATGACAGAGATTTGAGAATGTCTGGATATAGTGGGCAGCATTTATGATGATTTGTCTGGGTTCAAGAAAATTAACCAGAATGTAACCCTGTGCATCCCAGAAGACACTGTCCATAACTTAAACCAACAAATTGCACTGCCTTTACGTTCTTCTTCAAAGGCAAGTCCAAGTGGTTCCATTGCATACTCTGGCGTTTTGTTTCAGGCTTGTAATAATGGAACCAGTTTTTACTTTCTCTACTAGTAAGTAGAGGAAGTACTGTATTCCACCAAAAAATTTGTCAAGATTTTACCAGAAATATATGTTATGAAGCCTCCTGAATAAACAAACAGCATTTTTAAAAAAAAATCCATATGCGTGTGTCTGTCAGTCTGTGGACAGCATAACTCAAAAATGAAAAGTCAGTTAAAAACCAAAGTTAATAGTTAAGTTTAATGTCTTTCAAGGATGTGATATGAAGATTTGAAGAAAATTGCTCCACCCTAAACTACCCTTTAGATGGAAAATTTTTCAAAAATTTTGATTTCCTTGAACATGGCTCTAATGATTTTGATTAAAATGATATATGTTTAAGATATTTTTATGACAAATGATATATTTTTTTTGAATTTTCTGGCTATAGTCTATGTAGTTCTGTTTATTATGGATGGCTTTTGAATAACTCATAAACCATAAGAGATAGACAAAATCTTACTAAACAACAAATGTAATCTCACTAAAATACACAATTTATGTCCAAACAAATTTTTTGTAGAGTGAACCATTTTGGAGATATTCCTTGTTATTTTTTTCAGTTTCAGAAAACTTAAAACTTTCATCAAATGCACATCATTGTTCATTTGTTTATATGTTAACCATGCATAGAGAATGGAATTTCAAAGCTTTAAAAGATTTGACTATTGCTTAAAGGCTACTGTATTCCCATATTCTCCTTATACCTACAAGGAAACACACAATAAGATAATTTCTGCAAAGTCATGTGGGTGCAACACGTCCAGATTTTTATCACATCCATGTAATACTTCTTAAAATCCCATCATCATTTTGAAATCTCAGAAGAAGGTTTTGGATGATGGATTTTCTCTAAGTTTGTGACATTGGTCTATAAATGTGGCACACACTTTTCAATAACCTAAATTTTCAATAATTTCTTGCATTGTTGTATTGTAAGTGGTTTAATCCAAAGTGATGTATCTGTCTTCTCTAATGAGGTTGTTAATTCTTTCCTTGTTGTGTTCCATGGAGGCAGCCTGAGAACTGAGGCTCATTTTGGATACCTGTGTTCCCATCTTTGAAATGCTTCACCCGTCTCCTAACACTGCACACATCTCCATAGACACGTTAAGGTTTGAGGTGAATTTCAGCAACAGATTTTACCTCTTTAACAAGGAATTTAATGACTACATTGTTGAAAATAAAACATAGATGTCTGCCGTTTTGGAAATACTGCTGTGGTCATATGATGAAGTTAAGAACATCGCAATATGGCAACATGTGGCGTAAAGTCTGTAGTTGTTTTTGTTACGTTGTTGGAATTTGAATTTTAACAGTGGGTGGCTCACGAATTTCAGTATGACCCTAGTATAACTGTTTTAGTAAGCTTGTACCATCAGCATCATTACTCTTAAGGATTGTAAATGTTTAATGAATGTCAGTAATGAAGAAAATGCAATGATAATGTGTTTGAGGAAAAACTGTGTTGACGAACAGCCATATTCCATTGTTCTTACACATGACACTGGTTAATTGTTGCTTAAACACCATCTCTATAATCATGCACTACAAAGAAAGTATGTGTTGTTAATTCCAGCTTTATATAATATGTAATATAAGATGTAATTTGATTTTTATCTTGTGTTGATTGTGTATTATAGCATTATGTGTTTGTGTTGCACTTGTTTTGTTTCTTTGTATATGTTACTGTAAAATAAAAAGTCAAAAGTTCAATTTATGCAATACAAAAAACAATATTTATTTTGTATACCAGAAGAAGAAGAAGCATAGGAGCCAATCCTTTAGCAGTGGACACAGGTGAGAGTGCAAGTTTACAAGTAATTTGCTACTGCTCTGAAAGTTGTTAAGATAAACATAATAAAACTTGGAATAAGCATTTCAAAAATAATTGTTGATATGAGGGTGACTACAAAAGCTTTGAGATACATAACTAAACTATAGGAATTTTCACGTCATGAAGGCACAAGGTTCTTATGCACTATGCTTTTCTTATGGAAGAATCAAGTGCACCATTGCCAAATGTGTTTTCAAATGCGACTAAGATAAAGTATAAGCGTGCGTTTCAGTATGAAATGTGCCGAAGAACACGATGGTGTACACAAAAAATTGTTTATATAATTGCACATTTTTTAAAATAATAAAATCTAAAATTTTGTTGAAAGCAGTTTTTTAACATCTTTCTCGCTCCAAATGTTAAAACATGGTTTTAAACCAAAATAATTGCAATTTAAAAAATCTGGATTATTCACTTGCCTTCATAGACCAAGTTGGTAGTTTGATTATATCAATGTGTCTAAAAATATTTCTTTAAAAAAATAGAGTTTAAAACAGGGTTTGGATTCTTCGTTTATGCAGTGGAGAATGTTGTTGTTGTTATTATCATCATCGTCGTCATCATCATTATCATTATCATCACCACTGCCACCACCACCATTATTATAAAACTGGTTGTGAACGAAAGCGTGGTATTCACAGTAGCAGAGCATGTGTAACAATGCTGCACGGATTCTCGATAAGAGCCACTGTGTCATCATGACGTGAAAACGAATATAGATAAAATCACTCTGACTGGTAGAGCTCTTCAAAGTATTCACCACCATGCTTGATGCACTTTCTCATTCTCTCAAACCACCTATGAAAGTACACTCATTCTCATGTGGGTATAAAAGCTCACTTTTGTATGCTGCAACAGCTTCTTCAGGGCTTCAAAACCTCTTTCCATGCGTACAATTTCTAACTGTGGGGAACAAAAAGAAATCCCATGAAGCCAAATCTGAACTTTAGTGGGGGATGGGTCATCAGCTTCGTCTCTGTGGACTCCAAAAACTATATTGCTGCATTAGCCACATATGTATGTAGAGATGTTGTGGTGGAGCAGAATTCCTTGCAGTTCTGTCTTTGGCTGCAATTCTCAAAGGTTCTCAAAAACTTGTGGTAAGCAAACTGTTGTGCACCAGTGTTCAGTAACTGTCCTTTGTTCCAGAGGAGGAATGGTACGCATATGATGAGATTTAGAGAAAAAGGTGGTTTCCATTTTCTTCCTGATGCTGCATGGCCACTTCACTTTCATTAGAAGATTGTCATCTGGAAAGATCCACACAGTTGACTGACGCTTAGTGTTGAATGAAACTGGTAAATCCAGGTTTCATCACTAGTGACAATGTCAGCAATCCGCTGAGAATTGTCTCCATCAAATCTAGGTGTGCTTTTATAGATCAGTTAAATTTGAGGCACCCAATGGGACAACATCTTACTCACATGAAGATAATCATGCAATATTTTGGAAACTACATACTTTCCTCAATTTCCATAAATGTCATTCAACTGTTTTTGCGTACCATTTTTTCCACAGCAGCTATGCTTTCCTCAATCACTGCTGTAGACGGATGACCACTCCTAACCTTATTTTTTAATAAAATTCAGCCTCTTTAAAATGCTTGAAAGCACAGAAAAACTGTGACATGACAAGCAGTGTCCCCAAAGTCTGTTGAAAGCGTTCAAGACTTTGGGTCTCACTTAAACTGATTTTAAAATCACACAGAATCATTGCACAAAAGTGCTCTCATTGCACCTCCTCGCCAAACTGATACATATGCTTACTTGCAAAAAATGTGGCTATCCAATGGTGCAATCCATTTACATTGATCAATCTTAGTTTATGTGTATCTCAAAACTTTGGTAATGATGCTCTAATACTGAAAATTTGAAACTTTTTATTAGAATTTTAGGATCATCACAGAAAAAAGAAAGAATAGAACAATTTAGGCATTCAGTTATAATGAAACTTTACAGTCAAGTTTCTTATGCAGTGATGATAAATCTTGATAGGAAAATTGTCGTTAAGCTATTAGTTTGTATAATACAAATTTTATAATACATTTCTTAAATTCACTGGCATGCACTGATTGACTGATTATTAGATTGAACCCAATATCTCTAACTGACATAAACCAGCCAGATTGTTGACAGTGGAAAGCATGGTATACATAGCTCCCCATAGGGGCAGAGGAGTTGGGACTCCTTCAGCTGCATACCCCTAGCATTTGTGGTAATTCTGAGATTACCAGAAGTAGGTCGGACTGAACATCTGAGCCCCTCCCTTATGGGAGTGTTCAGATTGGGTAGGTCTCGGCTGGGCAGTGGTTCCCGATACTCATGGGGTTGGGAGACTATACCGTTCTCAGGTATAACCTGCAGAGCTAGTAGCCGGCAAGCTAGTCATCCTGCAGCCCCACCTAGGTTATCTATAGTCTTCCCAGATGTGCTTAAGTGGCACATCCATTTCTATCCCCTATTTAACAGCAGAGGGGCTTTTTTAGGAAACAAGATATTGGCCTAATGGAAAGATCCACAGAAGGAGTGGCACTTGGTTGCCATATTCCCTGATTTTTGAGGGGTTGGGAGGGGGGAGAGTTTGGCTCTCATTGTAGATCCCTGGCCTCATAAGGTGTACATAGCTGTGTACTGAACGAGAAGGTTGGAAATAAGTTTACTGCCTGTAGGGAGCCAAATAACTGCAGTTTAATTTTACTTTATCTTTAATAGGGTGTATATCACTTCTAATACATATATTAAATGAGTAGTCGGAAGCTTTCATGGCTGGAGTCAGAATTATAACTAGAAGTTACTTCTGGGCTTAGAAGCCATGGTGTGCTGGAGTTTTGAAGTCCAGATGTTTCATCCACACCTGTGGTGGACATCATTGGTGGCATGGTGTTAGTTTTCGCGGCGAAGGTTCAGTTAGAACAGAATTGCTGGCTGGAGGTACCATATTTATATCTGGGTTGCTCACAGGGGATTGGCTCGGCTTGAGTGGGAGGCGTGTGCTAGGTGGGTGGGGCTTCTCTACTCTAATTGTTAATTGGTTTTATGTGATTTCTCTGCATTTGTGCTTTTTTATACTCAAGTATCGGATGCCAGGTTTTGTTCAGTTTTAGAGCTTCTTCCTTTCTGTTAAAATTATTAGGGTGTTTGTAAATTTCTATGGCTTCACTTTGTAGTCTGGTGTGGTAATACAGAATAGACTGCTGTTCTTTCTTCTGGAGAAGGTGAGTTACCAAGCCAGGCTATTATAGTAATGTGATTTAGATCACCTTCATTCACAACTCAGTTAACGCTGTAGGTTAAGTTGTTTTGTATGTTAGGTGTTAGGCAAAGAGACCCAATCTCACCTGAGCTGTTCACAAACATCCTTGAAATAATATTCAGAAACCTAAACTGGATTAGAGAAGATGGGGAATTAACATTAATGGAAAAAGATTGATGAACTTGTGATTTGCTGACAACATAGTACTATTTGCAAAATCTGCAGCAGAACTTCAAGAAATGACATCAGAATCACATGTTGGAAGCAAGGAAGTAGCATTGCAAATGAACTTAAAAAAACTAGAATAATGATGAACTCCATGGAGATACCAGTTAAAATAGAGGGCATGCCTATTCAGTTCTGCAACAAATACAAGCAGTCAGCATGACAGAAAAATGAGAGGTGGAACTACAGAGAAGAGTAAGTTTAGTATGAGGAAAGTTTTGGAGTATAAAATTCATTTTACGGAAAAAACAATCAACCTTGTGTTGAAATTTAGAACCCTACGAACCTGCATCATCGCAGGACTTCTGTAGGGTAGTCAGACTTGGACACATACAGCAAAACAGATCGAGATAATTCAGATATAGAGAGGGAGATATTAGAGATCAGACTCATGGACCAAGTGCAAGATGAAAAGCTAAGGAGTGAAATGGAGGATGCGTCCAAAAGTGCAAGAACATTTAAATGAGATGGAGAGGACATATTGCCAGAATACCCCAAAATAGTTGGGCTTACGTCACGATAATGAGGAAAAAGAAACAAGACAACCATATCAGAGATGGGCACAAGAATTTAGTGAAGTTATCTGTCAGACTATTTTTATATTTATGTTTTCATTTAGACACAAGAGTATATGCCATTCACTCACAGTCAAGATTTATCAACAACTGCAGTCCAGCAACTCTTTGGGGACATGAGCAAGGTAATAATGTGAAGTTTCAACTCCTTTCATTCTTTATCTAGCATGAAGTTAAACAGAACAACTTTCAATAATATAGGGTTATCAATAAGTCCCTTTGCACCGTGCTGGTGCGTACCACTCAAAATAACATTGATATCCTGTTTATTTACATTACCTTTCATGAATTACATTTGGGAAACTATCAGAGTTTTTATTTTGCTGAATGTTATAATCATATGCTTTGGCAGCCAGTGCTAACACCAGAATTCCCGTCTCTAGGGGAAGCTTGGTTACACAAGAGCTGTGGAGCAACTTCTTGATAATCCTATAGAAAACTTAAATATTTATAAGTATTGAAAAAGTAGGGTTTATCTCAAAGTATTAGGCATAGTATCGAAAGTATCAAGGTATCAATGGTAGTGAGATTCCGTCCCTACTTTTAATTTATTATTATATGCTAACATGGTGTTTATCTACTGTCCAAAAGTAGTAGTAGATTTTTAATTTAGCTGTAGCTGGCAACTCTCATGAACTAATTTTGCTCTGGCTCCCAGACAATCGTTTAGTAAGACTGCCTTAGACTGTTTGTCTACATCTCTCCTTAAGTCAGAGGTTCTTTATCTGAAAGCATTTGCAGCTGTTCCAGTCCTAATTCCAGTTAAGCACTTTAAAGTAACAGTCAACTACATTCATGAATCAGATTAATTATTGACTTGACAGAACATTGCTTACTTATTTTTAGATGTAAAAGCAAGCTTCAGTAGTTAATTGCTTCCATCATCAGTTCCTTGTTGACTGCCTGCATCATTCCTCATAGTGGTTGGTCTTGTCCCTGGTGGTTGTTGGATGAACCTCTTCATAAGTGCGTCACTTGACAGGATTTCAAAATTGAAAATGCAGTTTCTGTTCTTGCAAATGTAAATATTTTCCCAAATTGTAAGTTCTGTTTTTTCTGAAATGTTTTTAATATTACTGGATTTGTGTTTATGGAGTGTTGGTCTCTGCAAAATGCCAAGCGACTGCTGATTTATCTTCCAGTTATTGCTTTATATTCTTTTGTTCTAGATTTTTATGTTTCTTTAAGTTTTCCCGCTGTAGAGTTTTTTGCCATTCCAATAACCATTATTAACAATTCCAACCAATGTATTATTCTTTTTAAATCACAATGTCATTCTAACCTTTCCTGTTCTGTAATTAAAATGCTGGCAAATCCAAGGGCAGAAACCTGTAAGTTATTCTGTGTCACATGGCAAACCTTTAAATAAGGTCAGATTTAATAATAAAAATAATATGGTGGGGAAGTTTTTAGGAAATGTAAGAGAGAAGTGGACAAGGAACCTAAGAAATTGGCAACAGGTTGGAAAGAGAGGAAATGGTATAGTGGTTTATTTTCTGCAGCCAACCTCCCTCAAATATGGGTTATTTTGGAAGTTTTCCTGAGTCGCTAGGCATACGCTAGGAAGGTTAGATCTACCAAATTTCCTGTCCCTCCATTGCAGGGTATGGACCATGACCGGAGAGATAATGCACAAGACCTTGGGACAGCTTTAAGTGCTTCATTTTTATTCTTTCAACTACATTAGGAAAAAAATGAAAAAGTTCTTCTGCCAGTTACACTTGCATGCCATTCGTCCTGCCAAACATCCAACATTTTCTCTTTCAGTTCCAGCTCGTCTTCTACCCTAAAATCGGCTAATTGAGATGCTCTTGTGCTATTACCTCTTTGGAGACAGTATCGGGCAGCTCTCTTCCTTATTTCTAAATCTATTGGTAATACACCCAAGATGATATACAGAACATCTGTCAGTGGAAAATGCACGTATCATTGTGATTAAAATGTTTCTTTGCATAGATCTTAAACTTTTACGAGCGACAACTAAAAATACCCTTTCCCCCAACAACTTGCCCCATACTCAACAATTCCAAATAAAATTGCACTATTATATAGTTTTAAAACTTGATAGGGTATTCTACCACCATTGGAAGTTATTCTGACCACCTTATTCATTATTTTAAAAGCTTTGGCTATAATTTGTTCAATATGTATTTTAAAATTTACTTTTTCATTAAAATGAACTCCCAAAAACTTAACACTATTTTCTCTTGAAATCATATTGTTATTTACTTTTAAAATAGGTGATCTCTGTAACGACCCCTTGAGTAAAACAAATTTGGTTTTAGCGACGGAAATTTTTAATTTAATTCAGAAAAGACTTACATATATTTCATTCAAGACGTGAATGCAATGATATAGGCACCTCTGAGCACGCAATCTTTGAATGTCCACATACTTTAGATATCAGAAGGGAACATCAGAAGCGCCTGCAAGGCAAAAGTATAAACGAGATACTTCGGAATAAGAGACTTTGGGGTGTTCTTAACACCGTTACAGATACATTTTCCAAATTCAAATTTCAGGAGTTTTACTGTAGATAGTTTATGTGATATTGTAATTAATTATTATATCATTAACCTGTGTATTTATTATTATTTTAAATGTGTTTTAATTAATCTGATTTAATTTTACTTTTTTAACTAATTAGTTGTTTTTTAAATTTTTAATTTGCTTATTATTGAATTACATATTTTAATTGTGCTGATATGGCTATTAAATTTTTTCTTTATGCATGTATGTTGTGTGTTCTTTTATTTTTATCGTGTTATTAATTGCATGACATTATTATATTTTTAGCTTGCTTTCTTTAATATTTTAAGTTTTAAGCTTTTAAGTTTTATAGTCTCTTATCCGAGTGTTTCAATTATTGACAGTGTAGTGATTTTAATGTGTTGTTAATCCTCCCCTTCTCAGTATTACATAATGTAATTGCATGTAAATGTTATCCCTAAATCAATATTGAAAATTTTCTTGTCTTTTGTTTATTAATATTGTAATTAATGATTGTTAAATAAAAATAAAACATGTATTAAGGACTTGGTCATAAATATAAGAAACCGACTCAATTAAGAATGGGGAGCCCCCTAGTCTGCTAGGAGGCTTTTTTTTTTTAATGTCCCTCCATTTCACCTTTCATCCTGGTTGGCTGTTTCAGGATTGTAAGTGTTGGCATTGCATGGCCAGGAAAAAGGATGCACTCTCTCTGGACCAAGGCCACTCTCTGGCCACCTGTATCTTCTCCCTGACCTATGTCAGAGGCAGAGGTACAAAAGATCAATAGATCGAGGTGGTAAGTCCCCTCCCCCCTCCCCTAACAGGGGCTTAAAGTATGAGAGAGCTAGGTTATCTGTGTTATAGTTGTAATATTACATCATGAAAAATGAGAGTAAGTTAATTTTATTATATTCTTAGCAAACTATAAACACAGAAATGGTACGTTAGGTAACTTCAGGACTTTGGCTTCAATAACATTTCATTTGTTCATTTTTTGTATTCACTGTCTGATTTTTTTTTTTTTTTTTTTTTTTTTTTTTTTTTTTTTGAGAACTTAGTTAATTTAGAATTTAGTGTTTAGAACATACAAAGCGCCACGGATAATTTTAAACCAATATCTTCTAAAAGTCGGGACAGACCAACAGTAAACTTAGTGACTACATAGGTACCATAACTTCTCAATTTGAAATATATATTTTATTTGGACAAGTGTATTGCCTATATTTTTAAAAGAAAAACAAAAAGTAAGTTTGTCTATTTGTATGCGTATTCCGTGAGAAAATGTTAATTATTCACATGGAATAATTTGCGAAACAAGTGAAGATGCACACGCGTTTGAAAAACAAAAGAATATCGATAGTATGTTGATTTCATGCTGATTATCTCAAGTGAAGCTGAGTTATGGTTCTTATGAAATACATTCCATTGACGATGTTTTACGAAAAAAAAGGTAAGATTTTAGTCTTTTATACAGCATAACATTCTGAAAGTAGTTATTTGTTAGTATGTAGTTATTGTCGATTGTAGTTATCTATCAATACAGAAAAATCTTGACAACGAAGAAAGGCAAGCGTTGGAACAAATCTGAACGCTCAGTGAAGAAGCAAAACTGACCCTAATATAAAGCATGCTAATTTAACAATACATATATTGAATTTCATAGAAGTTAACCTCAGACAAGTTCAAATCCATTGCCTCGCGATCGTCATTTAACTTCCCATGAAGCTTATGACGAGATCGCCGTGACGCATGCGCGTTGTAATGTCACTGTTTTCAAACATCTGTTGTGGCCGAACAATAGAACCAAGCGGAAGATTCGCACCAAAATATACCCTAAAACGTGTTTAAGGTATTACTTAGTGACATTTAAAAGAGATTTGAAACATCGGTCATTCGGTCCTAAAGTACATATTAAATATTTCTATGAAGAAAGAAGCCCTTTCCAATTTGAACATTGACATTAACGATGAGATCATGTCAAAATCAGGACGATGACTTCGAAAAAAATTACAACTTAAATCGTTTGATGCATGGTGTAAGCTACCTCACAAGGGAAAGGGGATTGACACATATAAAGAGAATTCCAGAGCCAATTCATGGATGAGCGACAGAAAAATCCTATCATGTTCTGAATGGACTATGCCATCAAAATGTCACGTAACACGTCAGCAGTAAGATCTGTACCTGAAAGAAATCAGCGAACAACACTATGTCGGCACTCAAATTGCAAAGAAGTGGAAACCCTTGGGTATGTACTAGCATATTGCCCAAAGGGAGAATTACTTCGCAACACTCGTCACCACCGTGTGCGTTCATCCATTTCTACCGCCCTTCGTAGAGCCAATTGGGAGGTCTATGAAGAGGTCCATTGCCTGTCTGAGGATGGTAGCCATCGAAGAGCGGATATCATAGCCATCAAGAGAGATGCAGGAAAGGGTCTCATTCTTGATCCAACAGTAAGAATGGAGCAACATCTACAGCAGGCGACACAGGTGAACGAGGAAAAGGAAGCCATCTACCAACCATGCATTCCTCACCTTAGTGAGAGATATAACGTACCTGAAAATGCATGGGAGGTAAAAGGTGCCCTTTGGTGCCGCGGAACATGCTTTAAATTCACAAGTACCTGCCTCAAAGCACTGGGTGTGCAATGGTTCGAAATTGTAAATATATGTTTACATGTCCTAAAAGACTATATATTTTAAATAATCACTTATATTGCATGTGTTAACCGTTATATTCTTGATATAATCCTTTAATGTTTCTTTAGATATTTTGCATCTTAATTTTAATATATATATAAATATAAGAATTACATTTTTGTTTTCTCTATTATCAAGCGGATATCATTACCCCAGATGTCGTCTTTCTCCGTTTCATTTCCCTTCATCCGCCTGGTCCTCTCAGGGTTGGCCTGCATGGCGGGAATTTGTGCTCTGTAACCTTTCGTGTTTGCCCTGCGGGCATCTAGACGCCACCGGGGACCCTGCGCTCTGCTATGTCGGAGCTCCTCGCCTCATTACTTCCTTCCGGGACGCCCCCCCTCCCCCGGCCGCGGCGCCGAATTCTCCGTCCCTACTCATTAACTCACATTGTTTACTAAATAGGAAGCAGGTTTAAGTACTGAGTTCCACACAAAAATTCGGCACCTAGATTTCACCGGAAACACATGTTTTGGTACTCCCTGAAACCCCCTCCCCAAATGCGTTTTTAGAAAAGTGTCTGTAAGCAGCATAACTCAAAAACCAAAGTATGTTAAGACACCACAATTGGTATTTAAGCTCAGTATCTTCCAAGGATAGGACCATGAGATTGTTCATGAAAATTCCCCCACTTTAAACTACCCTATACATGAAACATTTTTGGAAAAATTTGATTTTATGAAAAGTGGCTCTAATCATTTTGATTAAAATACCACATGCATAAAATTCCATCGAGTAGAGTTGTTGAGGGGATAACCTCCCATGGTGGGTAGAGTTGTTGTGGGGATAACCTCCCATGGTGGGTAGAGTTGTTGAGGGGATAACCTCCCATGGTGGGTAGAGTTGTTGTGGGGATAACCTCCCATGATGAGTAGAGTTGTTGAGGGGATAACCTCCCATGATGAGTAGAGTTGTTGTGGGGATAACCTCCCATGGTGGGTAGAGTTGTTGTGGGGATAACCTCCCATGGTGGGTAGAGTTGTTGTGGGGATAACCTCCCATGATGGGTAGAGTTGTTGTGGGGATAACCTCCCATGATGGGTAGAGTTGTTGTGGGGATAACCTCCCATGATGAGTAGAGTTGTTGTGGGGATAACCTCCCATGATGGGTAGAGTTGTTGTGGGGATAACCTCCCATGGTGGGTAGAGTTGTTGTGGGGATAACCTCCCATGG